>CM061543.1:93142471-93509971 GCA_030864215.1 Capsicum pubescens
TCAAATCCGTTTAAAATAAAAATAAAAAATCGAATATACACTACAATTATATACACTATATACACTTCAATATACACTATATACACTACAATTATACAATATATATTTTTAAAAAAATATATAAACAATTACACATATATACGTACCATTCAATATATAATTATATATGACTATACATACTACTTTAAATAAAACATATACTACAATAGTACAATATATATATATATATATATATACACTACAATATATATATATAGTTATATACTAATTTATAAAACATATACACATTTATACGTTAAATATATACGCTTATAGAAGATATATACACATATATACGCACCATTCAATATTTATGTACTACTTGTCTACTTTAAATAAAGCATATACTACAATATATCAATATATATATATATATATATATATATATAGTTATATACTAATTTATAAAACATATACACATGTATTGTATACGTTAAATATATACTACTTTAGAAGATATATACATATATATACGCACCATTCAATATATATGTACTGCTTTAAATAAAATATATACTATAATATACATATATATATACAACAATATGTATATATATATAGTTACATACTAATTTATAGAACATATACACTTGTATACGTTAAAGATATACGTCTATAGAAGATATATACACATATATACGCACCATTCAATATATATGTACTACTACTTTAAATAAAGTACATACTACAATATATATATATATATATTTACTACTATATATATATATACTTATATACTAATTTATAAAATATATACACTTGTATACGTTAAAGATATAAGTCTATAGAAGATATAATATATACACATATATACGCACCATTCAATATATATGTACTACTTTAAATAAAGTATATATATATATATATATATATATATATATATATATATACTTACATACTAATTTATAAAACATATACACATGTATACGTTAAATATACACGTCTATAGAAGATATTTACATACCATTCAATATATATATACTACTTTAAAATTAAATAAACTATATACTACAATATATATGTATTACAATATATAGATAGTTATATTATACTAATTTATAAAACATATACACATGTATACGTTAAATATATACGTCTATAGAAGATATATACACACCATTCAATATATATGTACTACTTTAAATAAAATATATACTATTCTACAATATACATTTATATATACTACAATATGTATATATATATATAGTTATATACTAATTTGTAAAACATATACATTTGGATACATTAAATATATATGTTAAATATACATGTGTATAGAAGATATATACAATAATATACAAAACATATACTACTTAATATAATAAATTAATAATACTTGATAGTTAATTAATGAATGTTGAATTTTATTGATTGCAAAATTATCCAAAATTTATAATTTACATGAATAAAAAATCTACAAATTATGCATCAATTTTTCCAACTCATCCATGTTAATATTAACGGGAACTTGCATAGGATAGTCAAAGTCAATGGGGGCTAACCCATGCATTGGACTTGATTCTGATGAGTTCTCTCGCGAAGTCATAATTTCTTCAAGTTTTTGCTCGTCATTCGGCTCCGGTTCCATTCCTTGATTTCTTCTTTCTGCTCTAATCCAATCTCTGAGGCAAACTAGAACATTCATTGCATTGTTTCCCAATGAGTGTTGGTTGTCTCCAAGTTTCTGTCGTCCCTGACTAAAGGCGCTCTCTGATGCAACGGTTAACATTGGAACGTTCAAGATATCTCTAGCTAATCTTGAAAGCACGGGATATTATGATTCATTATTCCTCTACCAATCCAACGTGTTGATCCGTCGTCTGCGATCCTCTGGCGGCGACCAAAGATAATACTTAAGCTCTTACCGATAAGTTGATGTGTAAGCTCCCTCGTCAACACTGTTCCAACAGGGTAAATCATAAAAGGAATCAGAAAAACCATAATGTGCCGGCCTTTTAGAAAATGATGGCACCTCGGGAGGATGAGAAGCGACAGTTGGACTGATATGTGTCGGTACAGCTAAATCAACTAAATCAGCGTAGTGGTTATATAATTTATCTATGTAAGCATTCGCATCAGACGTAGCCGTTCACAAATCAGGTTGTACTTTTTCAGAATCATTGTTAGTATTTATTTCTATGTTACAATAAATAAGAGTACTAAAGTGGCACATAATATGGTATTTAATGCACGGATTTAGCATAGAACCAACCAAGAAAATAGGGGGAATCGGAAAAAAATATTTTTTAAATTTAGTAAACATGACACCAACAACATTTCCATAACCTTCTTTATTTTTATATTCTTTGAGCAAACCAGAAATATCGGTTATATATCCCAAAATATTACAAATAGTAGGATAATAAGCACCGGAAAATTCAACCATAGCTACATAAAAATTTTCCAAAAACTTAACAAGATCATTAATTACAACCCAATCAAAATCAAGTAGCATGCAATCGACAGAATCAACAAATGGACCACAATGTTGGTTAAAAACTAAAGTAATAGGAACTCTATATTTATAACACGTTTTTAAAAAATCATACGTAGAATTCCATCTAATATCAATTTCCTCAGGCATCAATATCGGTGCAAGTCCATTTTCTTGACATTTAACTTTAAATTCATTAATTCTCGATCTACGATTATTTCCTTGTATAAAACCAACAACAAGACGAATTTTTTTAATATAAATCTCAAAAAACTCAATACCATCTTTTACAATTAAATTATATATATGACATGCACAATTAATATGAAAAATTTCAGGTAACGGCGGTGATAGCTTAGATTTCAACTTTGTTATAGCGGTCTTGTTGTTAGAAGCGTTATCAAAAAACGATACATAAGATTTTATTTTCGATACCATAAAATGCTGCAACTTTATGTATCGAGTCAGCAATAAATTGTCCAGTATGTTACGATCTTCATCATATAAAAAAGAAAGAATACATTTTTGCATCACAAAATTACTATCCATCTAGTGACAAGTAACGGTTAAATAATTATTTTTATTTACAGCACGACCAAGATCAAAAGTTAGGGATATTCTACATTGAATATTTTTTAACAATGTAGATAAATAAAAATAATATTGTGAATGAAGTTTAAAAATATCAGACCGACAAGTATTTCTAGGAATACCATTAAACATAGGATTATAAATTGCTTGAATATAATGAATAAAAGCATCAGAAGAAGGAAAACTAAAAGGCAAACAACCTACAACTACCATTTTTGCTATTTCTTCCTGGGCCCTCAATTTATTATACTTCTTCGTTACGTGACCGGTTGTTGGGTCCACTCTAGTTTGTGTGGTCCCACCAACAGCCTCACCACCTTGTGCAATTTTTACCTTTCTTTCGTGGTCTTCAGCTAAATGTCTCATTAACGTACCCGTACCCCCTTGCTTGCCTCCTCTTTTATGCTTATATATTTTTTGACAAATATTGCATTGCACCTCAGTATCTGATATACGTTCAAAAAAATTCCATGCAACACTAGTTTGTTTACGAGCTCTTGGGGCACGGGGAGGACGGAGAGGGAGATTAACCGATTCGGATCTAACGTTAGCATTTCCTACTTCGGGTGTCTCACCAATATTTTCATCATCTTCATCTAAATCAACCGTATCTACTTCATTTTCTTCTTCTATACCGTAATTTTCCTGAACTTCTAAATAATTCATATCGTGAGCACCTACACCTATTTCTTCCTCAAAAGGTTGACTAAGTGGTACCGGAGGCGAAGGCACACGGGTATATCTAGTACTTGAAGTACCTCTACCGCTAGTAATTCGCTTTTTGCTACCACTACCACTTTCGGGACAAAAAAATTTGACACTTTTACCGAGGTTTCTTAATTTATCCATAGTATAAATCAAACTAAAAAATATTCAAAATACACAAAAAGTAATAAAAATAAATATTCAACAATTAATACACTAATTAAAAACTAAAAGTAAGAGATGGAACGACAATACCAAATTTTGGAAGTATCCGAAGGTTGCGACTTTAGAAACTTCCACTCGTACTTAGTAATCGTAAAATTAAAAAAATTAAAGTGAGCACTTTAGAAATTAAATATATAGAATATTTGAGAATTGAGAAATGAGATTTGAGAGAGAGTGAGATTTGAGACTTGAGAGAATGAAAAATTGTGTGAAAAATGATTTGAAAGTGTAGGGTATTTATAGAATTTTTTTGGGGGTTAAAAAATGATTTTAAATAAAAAAAAAACTTTTTTTTTTTTAATATTTGGGCCCAAACTAGACATTATAGCCGTTTATAGCCGTTGGGCCAACGGCTAGTTTGGCCCAATTTACCAAAATCTTAAAAAAAAAAAAAAAAAAAAAAAAGTTTATCCGGGCCGGGCCGATTAACCGGTGGGCTCTAACCGGGTTGGGTCCGATCCGGGTTAATCGGGCTCAAATCCAAAACCCAACCGAACCGGAACCCGATCCCTTAAAGCCCTTGGACTTACCGGGCCAAGTCAAACTGGTTCGGTTTCCTTTAGTGGACCGGCCCGTTTGACATCCTTAATAAAACCTCAATGTACCCAATAACTTTTTCTTTGCAACATAAAAGTTTGTGACCAAAATAATTATATGCCAAAAAGTACACTTTTTATCAATTGTAATCTATCAAATTAGGACAAGAATTTTGTGGTCCATGAAATGATCTTCCCTAACATCTTATGTTGGATTTAATGAATCTTGTATGTTGGATTTGGTCGAAATTGTTAAAAATAAAAAAAGGAAAAAGGAAAGGGATGAGGATTTAGGGAACTCAAATTTAGATGTGTAGATTTTGTAGTTTTTTTTTAAAATCTAGTATAGTTTTTTTTAGGTGCAAGTTTTGATATTTTTGGCTTATTTTAGGTGTCTTGTGTAGTTTTTTGAATTACAGTTTTTAATGTGTGATGAAACTTTCTTAGTGTTTTTGATGAAATATTCTTTTTGAAAACTTACGTTAATGAATTCTTTGGTCATCTGGTTTATCGATTGATTTAAGTCATTGATACCCCTTAAAACTTATTCGAATAATTCATTTTTGATACCTTAACACAACTTTATACCTATTGAATACGCCAACTACTTTAAATTTAAATCACTTAGGACACTTTTTGCCTATAAGGCATTTCACGTTGGATGAGCACGTGAGGGCATTTAATTAGCTCTTTTTTTTCTTTTTTCTTTTTACAAAAAAGGTCTTCTCCTTGTCTCTTTGCTAGCGTTGTCGCCGCGACACCACCATCCACCATAAACTTGCCTTCATGGCTGCCACCATTACAATTACCGCAAGAACACACTATTTATCTTTTAAACTCAATATAATTTCCTTATTGTCTGTCCAAGTTAAAGAAAAATCAGGTTTGAGTAGTATAATATTTTCCCAACATATACTCATATCAATATAATCCAATATAAATTAAGTAACTAAAAGTGATCGTTTAGAAAAAATCAATTTTTAACTGGAAAATAATCAAATATAGGACTCAAAAAAACTTTGGCCTAATTCTATTATTCCGAAAATATTAATCGAAATTCATTATTTTTTTCAGTGAAACTTCAGTTTTCTTTCTCTACAATAACAAATAGGATGGAGAAGATTACTCAAAATGGATCGAGAAAGACATAATAGCATGTTGATTTATAAAAATAACATTTTGATTATTTCTGACTTTGAATCAAATCCACAATTTTGTTGGTTAGAAAAAAAAGAGAAGTAGTGGGCCGGTCGGACAATTTCGATGGGGTAGCAGGTCAAAAAAGGAGTTTGGAGCTAAAAGAGACACTTTTCCAGACTTAGAAATCAAAATAGCCAGTACTTTAATTTATGTTATAAAACGAATAGTTTGCCCATTTTTGGGCAAGCTATAACTAATGGTATTTGTTAAACGTTTGGGGTGAAAAAATAGTTAATATGGTTTGCCCAAAAATGGGCAAACTACATTCCATAAATTCTTTTTGTAATTTGAATTGCCCGAAGAAATTCACTGAGAGATTCCTGAAAACATTCTTATACAGTGGACATTTTCTCAGTTCAGTTCTCAGTTCAGTACAACTTTTTCACTTATAAATATGTTGTTGTTAATTCACTCCATTTTATATTATTTATCACGAGCAACATTCATTATTCACTGAATTTTTTTTTATAAGGATAAAAATAATGAGTGACACTGTTAGGGTTAGTTTATTTTGGGGTGGAGAAGTTTTGTACGAAGGTGGTTCGATTAGATATAGTCTTTCTACGAAAACGGTTCAAGTGTTTTCAATGGCACTCAAATATAATCGTCTTGTACGTCTTTTTCAGAGTAAAATAAAGGTACATGATTCTGAACTTTCTATTCTTATTACTAGTCGATACCCGATATCAATTATGGGAAACAGTCATATAATTTTCGAGGAGACTCGAATTTGAAATGGTGACTCTTTATTAGCCTTTTTTCGTAGTTCAGAGATTTTTCGTAACCAAATGCATTTAGCAACACTTGATATGTATGTCAAAACTCAAAGCGCTATTCAGGATGAAGAATCATCTGATGATGAATTTGATATTCGAAATAGTAGATGTTTTACTAATTTCAGTGTTGGTTGTCCAAGCAATTCTATTCTACAACAAACAATACTAGTAGGGTTTGATAGCCAAAATGACTGTTTGACTTCACTAAATCAACATAATATCCATTGGAGTTCTCAAAATTGTGAGTTTGGAGAACCTATCAATCAAGAAGCGACTAATTAATACTATTACACTCTAATTGAGTCAACGGTAAAGAAATTTCAAATCAAACAACAAATCAATATAACACATAAAAACTTTCAATAGTTTCTTTTTTTCTGTTCTTCATTCCATTTTCTTTTCTAAATGTGATTCTCCTGCTCAGTTTTATTAAGCATATCCTTCAAATGATTTTGTCTTTCTTCAGATTTTTTTAGCAATGTACTAAGAAAATCTCTATCTTGTATGACTTTGTTGAGATTAAATAGCATGTCAAATTTCATTGCGTTCTGTGAAGTCGCGGTATCACTATCGAATGTGGGTCTCTTCAATCGTGACATAATGGTGTTCGTTTAATTTATTGACATACTTTTTATGCTCCGAAAATAATCACATCCACCATTTTTCTAAAACAACAAAATAAGGAACAAGATTAACATACATATATTTTTAATTGAACTACTTAAAAATTTTACCTTCGAACGTGCATAGCTCCAAAACTTACGACCAAAATTTCTTTGAGTCCTTGATGTTTTCATTTTATAATATTCATTGCGTTTACATACATTCGGTTCAATAGAAAATAAAGACATTTCGAATTATTGAGACATAATTATGAAGGGTTCTCAAAGCCCAAAAGAGATAATATTAGTAGAATAATATGATAGATGAATGAGATAAAATGGAGTGAATCAACAACAACACATTTATAAGTGAAAAAGTTGTACTGAAGTGACAAAACGTTCATTGTATAAGAATATTTTCAGGAATCTCTCAGTGAATCTCTTCAGACTATTCACATTACAAAAGAAGTTTATGAAATGTAGTTTGCCCATTTTTGGGCAAACTATATTAACAATTTTTTCATCCCAAACGTTTAACAAACACCGTTAGTTGTAGTTTACCCAAAAATGGACAAACTGTCCGTTTTGTATAGTACTCTCAAAAAAGTGTGAAATAAATATCAATTAGAAGTCATAGAAGTGTTCAATAGGCAGGGGCGGACCTATGTTGTATCTTGGAGTGCTCCGGCACCCAGTAAACTCGATGCGGAATAGGTATAATTACATAGAAAATATATGAAAATAGGTATAAAACATATAAAAACACCCACTATAACAAAAAATTGGTTGGGTGCATTGGCATTTAAGTTGATTATAAGGTCCTTCAATTGGAAGGAGGTCCTAGGTTCAAACCTCATTACGGTGAATTTCTTTTTTAAATTTTTTAAGCATCCACTATCCTTAAATCTTGGGTCCGCCACTGATACAAGGGTGAATATAGGTATCCAAGTGAATTATCCAAACAAGTTTAAGGACTTGTCGATGACTTAAGCCTTATCGATATACCCGAAATATTCTGTATATTTTGATTGTAAACTAGATAACTTAAAAATATTGACCCGTAATTTTCCATGAATGTCTTGTTGTTCCTCCTAAATCTAATAGATACCATTTGTTACAATATTTGATAGAATTAAAAAATGCTGGAGTTATGCTAACCTAAAGGATCAAAATTATTTGAAATAATATATATTAAAAAGATTGTTTTGAACCTATTTTCGAGCATAAAATACCATCTTTGTCCTTCTCTCCAAATGTTTCCACCTTTTTGCCCTCAGTTTGTACTTTGCATACTCTCTTCTTGATTTCTAAAATAAAAAATTGCTGTCATACAACTTACAAGCATGAGTTTTTATGTGCATTTTGAAACTAGTAATTCAATTGGACTGTTTTGAAAGGGCAAGTTTTTCTAGCTAGCATGTGTTCCGACTTCCGATAGCTCCAGTTCTTCTTCTTCTTCCTTTTTTTTCTTTCTAAATTATGTATTCCCAAAATGTTTAAATAAAAACAACCCCAAGATTGTGTGTTCAAAAGATAAAGATCTTCTTTTTATTTAATTTTCTGAAGATTTCTCCAAACAGACACAGAAGAAAACAAAAAACTTTTTAAAGGTCCTCCAAACAGGACAATATTACGCACATGTAATCTTATCAAGTTATCTTAATACTCCAAATATAAATAAATTAATCTATCTATTATATATTGTAATTTTAGATAGAATCATATCTGAATATTCTAAAATCTAAATACATATAATTTAACTATAGTAATTCGGGGATCCTTTAACTATAGTAATTCCGGGAAATTTTCATAAATAATCATACAATACTTGTACATAAATAATAGCCACTTTCAAAATTTTAGACATCAAAATAATGATTAGTTTTTTAAACAAAGTGTTGGGTTCGAAATCGAGAGGGCGTCATGCGGAAGCTATTAGTTGCAAACCATTGTGGTGACAATTCAGAAGACACATAAAACAATACTAAAAAGCTTAATATTATTATATTATTTGACCAATTGACCTACATATAAAACCTAATATTAAAGACATAAAAACTAATGAGAGAGAAAATCTCCCCCTAAACAAAGACTCTTTAAAAACTACATTGTGGATGCTATTGTGTTATGATATGAGAAGGGGATTTCTATTTATAGAGATGTCCAAAACCTTTTCTTCAAGAAAGAGGTTAGCCAAATATGAAAAAAATTATATTTTTTTTCTTTCAGGAAAAGTAAAAGTAATTATGTAACTTTTATATTCCTTCTAAGAAAAAATAAAACTTAAATATAGTAAGAAAATCAGGGCAAAAACCCTAACACAAAGTTGGACCCAAAGTAGTCCGTGGCTGTTATTAATTAGGAAAACTAAAAGGGAAAATTATACAAAATGTCTTTGAGTTAAATTTTTTATATAAAAAATATTGAGGGATTTACAAAATTAGCCTATGTTTCAGCAATCCAGCTACACCAGGGAAACAATAGAAGAAGTATCTGACTACTTCATACATGCTCCACTTGGCTCGGGGGATATAACTCAGTTGACAGAGCTCCACTCTTGCAATAGGGTCATTGCAATTACAAGTTGAATGTCTAATTATTCAGACGGTAATGATAGTATCTTATATCTGAACCGGTGGCTTACTTTTTCTAAGTAATGGGGAAGAGGACCGAAAGTGCCACTGAAAGACTCTATTGAGACAAAGATGGGCTGTCAAGAACGTAGAGAAGGTAGTTTTTTTTTTTTTCTTTTAGCATTTCTGTTTTTTTTCCTCTCTTCTATCTCTAGCCTCTACTTTTCTTTCTATTTTTTTTTTCTTTTTTTTCCTTTTTTATTTCCTTTTTTCCAATTTTTTTTTTATTGTATTTTAGATATATTTTTTTTTTATATTTTTAAAATATGATTACGTCGAGTAAAAGCCATGGGTGATGACAGATACATTATAACTGCTTATTGTATTTATATTCAACATCATTTTTTTCTTTATTTTCATTTTTTTTTACTTTTTGATTTTTTAGTTTTGATTTTTTTGTATTATTTTTTCACTTTTTTCTTTTTCATATTCCCCCCCTCCCCCCCCTTTTTTTTTTTCTTTTCTTATTTCATTTTTTTTCATTTCTTTCTTTTCTCGTTTTCTTTTTCTTTTCCTCTCCTTTTTTTTTTTTTAATCTTTAGCTTGTTTCTTTTTTTTTTCTTTTTAGTTTTCTTTTTTTATATTTTTTATTTCTCATTTTTTAATTCTAATTTATATTTTTTGTATTTTCAGAAAATATGACTATGTCGGCACAAGTCATGGATGATGACGAAAATACCACAATCACTTATTGTATTTCTATTTATACCATCATTTATATTTTTATATTCATTGATACAATTGTATTTATATTTTATAGTTCGTACTTGTATTTATATTTATATTTATATTTTATAGTTCGCACTTGTATTTGTATTTTGTAATTCTACTTGTATTTGTATTTTATAGTTCACACCATTATTTATATTTTTATATTCATTGATACAATTATATTTGTATTTTATAGTTCACGCTTGTATTTGTATTTTATAGTTCATATTTGTATCTATACTGTTTAGTTCACACTTGTATTTGTATTTTATAGTTCTCACAATTATTTATATTTTATACAATTTACACTTGTATTTTAAAGAACTATTTTGTATTTGTATTTTATAGTTGACTGCATATTGTATATGTATTTTGTGATTTTAGTTTGTTTGCTTTTGTATTTGCATTCTATATTTTTGATGCACTTGTGTTTTTAAAAGAATTATTTTGTATTTATATTTGTAAATTGTCCACATATTGTCTTTGTATTTGTAATTTCACTTGTTTCATTTATTTGTATTTGAACTTGTAGTTGACAACATCATTTGTATTTTTCAGTAATTAAAAAATAATTATTTTTCTCATTGATATAAATTATATGTTATTAATACAAATTAAACAATACAAATATAAATGATAAATTACGAAAATACAAATGTTAAATAATACAAATACAATATTTACATTTGTATCAAATGATACATGTTTATCAAACACGAACCATACACGCATACAAATTATACTTGTTTATATATAAAAAATAAATACAACTGATAAACTTGACATACAAATACTAACAATACATTTGCATTGAATAACACATTGCATATTATATATTTTAGACTAAAATAAATATAATTATTTCATATAATTATTTGTACACAAATACAAATGATAAATTATATTCACAATTAAAGTATTCAAATATAAATAATAAATTTATTTAAAATATATAGTATGATACAAATAAATATAAAATATAAAAAACATATAACACATGAAATACGACAACAACAAAAAAAATGAGAAAAAAGAAAAAGAGAATATAAGAAAATAAAAAAAAATGACAAAAAAGAAAAAAATGAAACAAATCAAAAGAAATAAAAGAAAGGCTGCAAAGGAAAAATAACTAAAAACAAAAAATAGATGAAAAAAATGAAAACTAAAAAAAAGAGAAAGAAAAAAAAATATAAAAAAATGAGATAAAAATAAAAAGGAAAAAAGAAAAAAAGAGAGAGGAACAAATGGAATAAAAAAAACGAAAAAGAAAAAAAAGAAAAGATAAAAAGACGACAAAAAAAGAAGAAAAAGAAATAGAGAAAAAAAAGAAAATTAAGAAAAAAATATAGATTGTATTTAATTTTAAAGAGAGGATACGAATTGTAATTAATTAAAAATTAAGTTAAATAGGATAATTAAAAATTTATATTTTCTAAGTCATGTAATAATCCCAAAAATAATCTACTTATAATTTTTCACCTAAAATAGCCTTTCAGCCAAAGCTATTGCTTAAAATGGCCTTTTGGTCAATTTTTTTTTAGTTTCCATCCGGTGTTTGATACCCGCATTGAAGCCCGATTAATCTGAATTTATGTCGAGTAGGGCTCCATTCAAGGGATAGCGCTCCCAACAGAGTTTTCTCTATGCCTAGGGTCGAACGCCTTTTGGCCAAATTAGTTACAAGTAACTTGGCCAGTCCGCCAATTTTCTCATTTTCATGTTTTGTGTGCCGTTTTTCTTTAAAAAGGAAAAAAAAACTCTTTTTTATCTTTCTTTCCTGCACTATATTTTTCTAAAACAAACTTTCGTGTTGCTTTTTCAAAACCTTTTCTCTGCATTTTTTTAAAAAGAATTATTGCTATTTTTTTCACTATATTTTTTCTTTTTCTTTTTCAAAAAGAATTTGTTGCTCTTTTATTAAATTTTTTTTGCTCTTCTAATTGTTTCATTTCTTTTATGAAAAAAAGGAACATATTTGTTATTTTATTATATTTTGTTTATACTTTTATATATTAGGTTAGAATGAATGATAATCAAATAAATATCTATATCGATGCATTATATAAATATTTATATAATTTTAATACACGTTTATACACCATTTGTACAATGTTGATACATTACATAACTATTTATACAATATCGATACACATTCATAAAATATTGACACACAATTATACACCATTTATACAATATCGATATATTACATGACTATTTATACAATATAGATTATAGTTATACACTATTTATACAATGAGTATATATTACATATATACTACATAACTATTAATACAAATCGATACATTACCTATACATTGCATTGGATATACAATTTTCGAGAACTTACATATGAATTTTTCTTTGTGATTAATAAAATTATTAATTACCCCCTCCCCCCAAAAAAAGAAAAAAAAAAGAAACTTCCATTTAGCTACAATTTTTATACTATTTAGTCATGATTTGATCGTGGCTAAAACGCGAGTATGTTTGAGTTTTTGGCAAGTTTTTTAAAATGAAAAACTTGATAATATTTTTTGTAAATTAATTATTTTATTGTATGTATTTGAAAGTATCTCAAACTTAAATGTATATATAAGTGTCCATCAAAATAATAGCCAGAAAATGTGTATTATTATATGACATACATAAATATACATTTTTAATATAAAATGGTCTATATTTTTATATTTTTAACTAGTGAATATAATTATTTTGTTTAATCTATCAAATTTTTAACTTGCCCTAATTCTACATAAGTGCAAAGTAATGGTATAAAGTTTGCCGTCAAACCCTAAATCTAACTGAGATCATTGGACGCAAGACCAGTGCAGCTGGTGACCAACCTCCTTTAGTGGAGGCTGGGCCATTAGTCCCTATTGGGGTGAAGATCCCAAAAAAATCTCATATGTTAATACTATCAAACCTTCCATGCCACTTTACAAACCTATTCCTTTGAAACAACTAACATACTTGCATGGTGAGCCAAGGATTTTATGGGAAGAAGCGGAGGTGCAAAAGATGATTATTAATGAGGATTTACAGTATGCTGTGATAGGAAAATTCTCTTATGGATGATCGGAGATTCAAGATTTATAGATACTAATTCTTAAGCAATGTGAACTAAAAGGAGAGGTGAATATTGGATTGCTTAGTAATCGTCACATAATGATTAGGGCTACTCGATTAGAGGATTATGTGTATCTCTTATCGAAACCTCAATTCTATATTATGCAAAATTATTGGTTGTATCCTATGCGTACATTTAAATGGGATCTTTTATTTAATCCAAATAAGAATACCACGATAGCAGCGATATTTATATCCTTTCTTGCATTGCCCCCAATTTTTTTTGTAAAGAAAGTGGTGTTTTCCTTAGCAGCAACAGTAGAAAATCCACTACAGGTGGATCTTGCAATGCAAAACAGAATAAGACCTAGTTGTGCTGGGGTAAAAGTGAAAGTTGATTTGCTAGGATGCAAGACATGCAAGTTGCAAGGTCACAATGAGAAAGAATGCTTTATCCTTCACCCAGAATTATATCCAAAGGAAGAGGAAGGTGAAACAGATGAGAATAACAACAAGGATCAAGAAATAGAGAAGTTACAAAAGAAGGAAACTCAGAACAAAAGAAAGAAGACAAAGGAAAAGCTCCTCAGAATACAAAAGATGGATTTATGTTTCAAAAGAGGAGGGATAATTATAGGAGAGGCAATCAACAAAGCAGAGGAAGGTATGAATGAAATTCAAAGCCTCAAATCAAGGAGAAAGAAATAACCATGGAGAATAAATATGAGGCATTAGAAGAAAATCATGAAGAAGAAGCTAATGGAAATAAGGAAGAGCAGACACATAAAAAGAGTGAAGAACAGGCTAGAAAGCAGATATATGAGCAAGTTGGTGACACTAACGAAAAGAGATAAAGGATAGACGGTGACACGATCCGAACTAGGGCCTGACCGTGACGGACATCTCAAGTCCAACAAGGATCGAAGATCACTCCTGTACCTAATCAAACAGAAAACAATACCCCCAACATCGGATGAATTTCAAACTTATAACAAGACAGCATAAGAAAAGCTCAAAGAAATTTAAGACATGTCTATAATCAATAATCGGACAAAACAACTAACCAACATCACCACCCAAGTCTAAAGCAATCCAACAAAACCTTCTAAACAAAACTAAAATTAATAAAGCATTGGGACATGCCCTTATCCCTAACAATGACAATGACAATGAAAATATTAATGATAATGTAAACTATCAATTCTACTCTATGAAAGGAACTGATGAAAGGTCTAAGTCTTTCAGAGAATGGAAGCTCACCACTTTACCATACAAACTGACGAATCGAGAAGATCCACCAACACTGCGCAGAAAAAGTAAAGTACCTCCGGTGCGTGCATTGCATGGAGAGACAATATCCGAAGATGGTTAGTGGATTGAGCACTAGCATGTAACTCAGGGGTAAGGGAGCAAAATAAAGCCATGATCAAAACTTCAAAGTCAGTTAAAATCCAATACACATAGCTAGATGCATACACACACACATATATATCTATCACATGTCGGGGTTGGAAATAAGGCTTAGTATGAACCATTAAAATCTTTGTATGGGTCGTGTAGATCAATCATCATATCATAAGAAACCACCCACGAGCTATATGGGTTCAGTTCTTCCCCAGCTGGAAGAGCCCCAATGCGTGTAGCCGCATGAACCAGAGGATATACATATGCACCATGGGGGACTCGAACCTCCCGGCATACCAAGGTGACTGAAGTACCCAATCATGTAATGTAATATGAGGGACTCAAACCTCTCATTCATGTGATAACAATAAAGAGGGAATCGAACCACCCGGTCATGTAGACCCCCGCATCGGCAACTATGATTTTCGGTGTTTGTCCTTCGGGAACTCCATTTTCATGACTTAGCTACACAACCCTCATTAAAGCCCAATTAAATCATTTAGCATACATTCCCATTCATTGAACCATGATACACATTTAGACATACACTGTTGGTATCGTCGTACCAACTACTCTTGCAAGATAACATCAACATACCAAAGTAATTAATATCACTTGGAGAAATTCACAAACTTCTTGGTACAATTATACATTAGCTTGAGGAATTGCACAACCCCATAAGTGTAATTCAAAATCATTATGCTTTAACTCTTCACATCATAAAACTGTTCAAGAGTAATTCAATTTGCATACTTTTCATAATCAAAACAAATTTCACAATAGGGTTTGAGGTCATTACCAATTCAACTGTCATTATTCACAAAATTTGGAGAATTCTTAATCCCCTATTTATTCACCATACCCATGCATCAAATTGGTTTCAAAACTACCATCTAAACATAACCAATGCATATATAAACATGAAATATCATATAAACAATAATTATTCGAAACCCTCAACCCATGTTTAAAATCAATATCCAAATCGTATGAATAATACTTTAAAACACTTGCTTTTAGCAAACTAATAATTTAGGAAGAGTAACATGCCTGAAATACCCAAGATTATGGAGAGAATTCAACCCGTGAAGATCTACTTGACCCACTTCTTGGAAACCCTAAGTATGGATGCTTGAGAGAGAAGAAAAAGTGTTTGGAGTATCTTATCGATGAAAAATAGGGCCCCAAGTATGTTTATAGGTCGTAGGTTTTTAATGGGATAAGAGGGAAATATCTAGAATACCCCTTATTAAAAGCTAGAAAAATAAATCGTCAGTCGTTATGGGTCTCAAGTAGGGTCTTATAACAACCTGTCACATCTCAAATAATTGTCATCAAAACAGTGTCACCAGGCATACATATAATGTTGACCTTATGACTCCTATACCTTGGCTTGTAATGGGACTCTTCGATTCATAGGGTCCAATCGTATTGAATATAGAAACCATTTGAACATAAACTGGACATCCTATGATTTGCACATAATGACCCGTAATGAGTCCTCACGACTCGTAGTGAGCCACTCGTACTTAGAGTAGAAGACTTAGCCACACACACTAGTCAGGATACAATTTGAGTCCAACGACTATTCAAGACTCCCTACAACTCGTAGGGTAAGTTGTAGTCAAGATGATGAGGATAAAATTTTAAAAATTTTCAAGTACCAAAAATCTAGGGTGTTACATTCTCCCTCCTTAGGATCATTCATTCTTGAACGATAGGTCAAGGCATACGTTATGACGATTTAACACACAAACACTCCCACACTTATCTTTAACAAAGACAGAAAATAAAGACATCAAGGAATTCACAATTTCCGCTAACAAAGTCAAAAAACAAAAATTCTAAGGAATACACATACCTTAAGCACGATTACCCAGAGAGGGGAACATAAATGGGTACTTGGACTTCATGTCCTCTTCAGTTTCGCAAGTAGCTTCCTCAAACTTTTAGTTCCTCCAAAGAACCTTTACTGAAGCCACGTCCTTTGTCCGCAACCGACGAACTTGGTGATCCAATATTTTCACCATAACTTTCTTATAAGACAAGGAATTTGAAATGCCCACACCTTCTAAGGGAACAACCAATGAAGGATCACCTACACACTTCTTCAACATTGAGACATGGAAGATTGGATGAATGGATCTTAAACTAGAAGGCAACTCTAATTCATATGCAACATTGCCAACCCTTCTCAAAACAAAATACAGACCAATATAACTGGGACTGATCTTCCCTTTCTTCTCAAACCGCATCATGCCCTTCATGGGAGACACCTTTAAGAACACCCAGTCACCAAAATTAAACTCCAGCTCCCTTTGTATCACATTTACGTAGGACTTTTGGTGACTTTGGATGGTCTTATGGCTTTCTCAAATCACCTTGACCTTCTCCATGGCTTGGTGAACCAAATCAGGGCCAAATAACCTATTTTCACCAACCTCAAACCACCCAATAAGAGACCTATACCTCCTACCATACAAATCCTTAAACGGAGCCATACCAATTCTAGAGCGATAACTGTTGTTATATGCAAACTCTATGAGAGGTAAGTGATTAACCTAACTACCACCAAAATTAAATATACAAGCCCAAAGCATATTTTCCAAGGCCTGAATTATATTTTACGCTTGCCCATTCGTCTATAGGTTGAAAGCGGTACTAAGGGTTACCTTCATCCCCAAACCTCGCTGGAATGACTTCCAAAATTGAGATGAGAACTGGGTACCACAATCGGAAAGGATAGAAACTGGTGCCCTATGTAACCTCATAATTTTTAGGGAATATAACTTCATATTGTCTTCAGTAGAAAAATTAGTCCTCATAAGCAAGAAATGAGCGGACTTAGTCATCCTCATACTATCCACGATGACCCAAATTGAATCAAACTAATGGAGAGACCATGAAAGACTAGTAACGAAATCCATATTAAATATTTCCCATTTCTACACCAGCAGCTCAATCTCTTGAGTCAACCTACTGAGCCTTAAGTGGTCCACCTTCACTTGCTGACACACCATGCACTTAGCCAAAAAAATTAGCCACATCCCGCTTCATATTATTCAACCAATAAATCTCCTTAAGATCATGATATATTTTCGTCAAACCATGTACCTCGACTCATAAGCTTAGGACAAAATTCTTCTTCGCAACTCTTCAACATCGGGAAAACATAATTTTCTTAGTACCTCAAGATTCCATCGTCACCAATCTCAAAAGCCATTACTTTCTGCCTACCTACAGCCTCTTAGATTTGCATCAAGATAGGTTTCATCACTTGCTTCTCCTTCACCTTAGCACCAAGAGATGACTTCGCCATATCTTGAATAATCACACCACCATCATCGAAATCCAAGAGACGGATTCTAATATTAGATAAATGGTGAATGTTCTTTACCAAATCTTATTTTTTCTTGTCCTCATGAGATAAGATCCTCATGGACAACCTACTAAGAGCGTCAGCAACCACGTTAGCTTTACCTGGGTGATAGTAGAGACTCATATCGTAGTCCTTTAGCAACTCAAGACATCTCCTTTGCCTGAGATTTACCTTCATTTGGATGAACACATACTACAAACTCTTATGGTCTGAGAAGATGTCAACATGGACTCCATACAAATAGTGATGTCAAATCTTCAAGGCAAAAACCACAACCAATAATTCCAAATCATGAGTCGGGTAGCTCTTCTCGTGAATCTTTAATTTTGTAGAAGCATATGAAATCACCTTTCCATACTGCATCAACACACAACCCAGTCCCACCTGAGATGCATCACAATAGATAATAAAACCACTAATACCCTCAGGTAGAGTCAAAATCGGAGCTGAATTTAACTTATCTTTCAACTTCTTGAAACTACTCTCACAAACATCCGACCATAGAAACTTTACCTTCTTCTAAGTCAATTAGTCAATGGGGAAACAATAGAAGAAAAGCTTTCCACATACCTCCTATAATAACCAGATAAAACTAGAAAACTCTGAATGTCAATTGGAGTCATGGGTCTAGGCCACTTCTTAACCACCATAACTTTCTGTGGATCCACATGATCCCATAACTAGAAACAACATGGCCAAGATAAGTCATAATATTTAACCACAACTAACACTTGGAGAACTTTGCATATAACCGTTGATCTTTCAAGGTTTTCAACACAAGTCAGAGGTAATCGGCATAATCTGCTTCACTCTTTGAATCCACTAAAACATAATCAATAAACACAATCATGAACAACTCCAAGAACTGAAAGAATACCTGATTCATAAGATTCATAAATGCTATCGGGGCATGAGTCAAACCAAAGTACATTACCAAAAAACTCAAAATGACCATTCCAGATTTGAAAAAAAGTCTTAGGGATATCCACCTCCCTAATCTTCAATTGATGATAACCCGACCGAAGATCAATCTTGGAGAAGTACTTAGCCCCTGAAGCTGATCAAAGAGATCATTGATCCTAGGAAGTGGATACTTATTCTTCACCGTCACCGTATTCAACTAGCGGTAATCTATATACATCCGAAGGGACCTATCTTTCTTATGCACAAATAGAATCAGAGCACCCCAAAGAGAAATACTAGGGCGAATAAAACCCTTAACTAAAAGATCTTTCAACTGCTCCTTGAGCTCTTTCAACTTAGCCGGAGCCATTCTATAAGGAGGGATAAAAATAGGATGAGTGCTCAAAAGAAGATCAATCCCAAAATCAATTTCCCTATCGGGAGGAACAATAAAAAGATCATCAAGGAACACCTCACAAACAACAGGGACTGTCTGCAAAGAAGGACCTTCGAATCTAGAATCCTTAACATGCACTAAGTGATAGAGGCACCCCTTAGAAATTATTTTTTTGTCTTTAAGATATGAAATAAAACTTCCCTTGGGCACTATAGAACTACCTTCCTATTTGATCACTGGCTCATTAGGGAAGTAAAAATTGACCCTTCGAGTCCGATAATCAAGAGACGCATAGAACGAATGCAACCAATCCATCCCCAAAATTACATCAAAGTCTAACATGTCTAACTTTATCAGATCCACCAATGTCTCCCTATCATAGACCGATATCACATAACCTCTATATATCCTTCAAGCTATAATGAAGTCACCTATTAGAGTAGACACAGAAAAGGGATCTGGAATACACTTAAGATCAAAACCAAAATGAATAGCCACATAAGGGGTCACATACGAGAGGGTAGACTTGGGATCAAGTAGAAAATATACATCACAAGAGAAAAGTTTGAACGTACCAGTAACAACATTAGGGAATGCCTCAAAATCCTAGCCGGTGGAAAGAGAGTACAGACGATTTTGACCAGTGCCACAACCAGAAATAAAAGTAGCACCATTTAGTGCAGGAGCTAACGAAGTAGCAACAATGATATTTTTTTCCCCAGAAGAAACTCTGGAAGGACAATCCCTATGCATATAACCAATCTGACCATATTTAAAGCACTTGCTTTCCTTCTTCACAAACACCACGATGCACCTGACCACAAAATCTATAATGGGGATACGATGGAGCTGACCGAGCCCCACTAACCTCAGGCTAGGCACCCTGTACCCTTGGATCAATACTATTCTAAAAACAACGACCACCTGGCGACTTTGGGTAAGAAACACTATTCGTAGAGTAGGA
The DNA here is from genome assembly GCA_030864215.1 of Capsicum pubescens. Lineage (NCBI taxonomy): Eukaryota > Viridiplantae > Streptophyta > Magnoliopsida > Solanales > Solanaceae > Capsicum > Capsicum pubescens. Next base: position 93,163,037 of record CM061543.1, read on the forward strand.
ACTAGAATTACCCCACTTCTTCTTAGACCATTTTCCACCGTCTCTACCACTCTGCTGATGGCTTCCTCCCTGATCTGAGTATCGAAACTTCTTATTCTGCCTTTCACTTATCTTTTCTTGCTTCTTCTTTTCCTCTTCCACTTGTTGCATATACACCCCAAGTATAGATATGTCCATATCCTTTTTCGACAAGGCAACCTTGTTCTCTAAAATAAACTCATAGGAAAACCCAAAAACAAATTTCCTCATTCTAGACCTCATGCTAGCCACTAACTTTGGAGCATAACACGATAACTGATGAAACTTCAAGGCATATTCTTTTACTGTTATCATGCCTAGCTTTAAATTCACAAATTCCTCAGCCTTCACCTCCCTCAACTCCTAAGGAAAAAAACGATTAAGAAAAGCATTAAAGAAGTCATCCTACAAAGTGAACTCGGCATCATCTCCCCTAGACTTGTCCCATTCCTCATACCACTTATACGCCATATTCTTCAACTAATAGTCACAAACTTCACACCCTCAACATCAGTTAGCATGCATCACACAAAAAATCTTTTCCATCTCATTAATGAAATTTTGAGAATATTTCTTAACTTTAGAACCAGTGAAAGTCGGAGGACTCAACCTCATAAATTGACCAACTCTAGTGGCCTCAGAAGATAAAGCAATATAAGTAACATGCTCAGTATGAGGGGCCACCAACTAGCTAAGCAAATGGATCAACTAGCAAAAGTAAGCATTAGACACACCAGCCTGAGGTGTCCTAAGAGGTCTTGGGGGAATCGATGGAGCTCCACTACAACAATCAAAAGCAGTGACCCTAGACCGGGTCTGAACTCCTTGAGTAGGACAATCTCTATCCACATTGTCCTTAGATGGGGCAGAAAAGTTTCCACGAGCATCAAATCTTCTGGGAGGTATAATCTATAAAGCAAATATATGAGAATTAGAGGAGATTTCAAGATCTTAGACTCTATAGCCCAAAATAGAACGACAAGAAAGAGAAATATTCCTAAATGCCTCATAGTCTCTCCCTTATAAGTGTGGCATGCTGCACATCCATAAAAGAGACTCCACTTGACACAACTTTATGGACACCCAATGACCCTAAACATAGGCTCTAATACTAACTTTGTCACCACCTAAACCAGAGCCTAGCCATGACGGGTATCTCAAGTCTAATAAGGATCGGAAACCACCCTCTGCACCTAACCAAATAGTATGCAATACCTCCAACATCGGATGAATTTCAAACTTATAACAAGATAGAATAAGAAAAGCTCAAAGAAATTTAAGACGTGTCTATAACCGATAACCGGCCAGAATAACCAACCAATATCACAACCTAAGTTCACAGTAATCCAACAAAGCCTTCTAAACAAAATAAAAACTATTAAAGTATCGGGACATTCCTCTGCCCTTACAATGTTAATGATAATGTAAATCTCAATTCTACTCTATGAAAGGAACTAATAAAATGTGTATTTATTTCGAAGAATGGAAGCTCACCACTTTACTATATGAATTGGGCCGATCCAACTAACATTGCACAAAAAAAGTGGAAGTACCTCCAATGCCTGCATCACTGAAACATTCTGGGTTTTGACATTAGAAAATTTCTTAAAAATCCATTCTCCGGACCCAATATGACTCATGGGTACCATTCGTATACTGGGGTACGAGTGGTATGGTCCTGTTGTATGCTGACTAGTATTAGTTGGTGGAATGGTTTTGGTCACTAGATGGGTATGACTTAGGGGTATAAGTTGTATAACTTGGTATGAGTTGTATCAAGGACTCGTAAGGTGGGCAGTGTTGATCCTCCTAGTATTTCATTCTGCTAGTGATACGGGTTATGGAACGAATCGTATACTGCGGTTACGACTTGGCTAGATGAGTCATTTATTGGAAAGTGTTTGATCCAAGGGTTGAGGCTTGGATACGAGTGATGTATATTGATCGTATAGGAGGGTATGACTCATATGGGTCAGTCGTATCCCTGTGATGGATTTTTAAGGGATTTAAGTGGGTGTATTCTGGACATTTCCCTACTTACCCTAACTAGGAACCACTACTTCTAATATAATTAGGAGGTTATTTACCCTATTATTCTATTCATAATCACTTATAAACTAATCCAAAACATCTCATAATTCTCTCAAGAGCTTTTGGGGCAAGAAGGCTAGGGTTTTATTTTACGGATTGCTTTGGGCCTTGCTTTGGTGATTTTTTCCGTCAATTCTTTGGTATAAAGTATGATTCTCTTTCCTCATTGTAATTTCAACTAAAGACATGGTTCATATGATTGATTTCATGGTTTCATTATTTCATGATTATGGTTTTCAACTATTATTTGGGGATTTTGATATTAAATGCTTGGTTATGGTTCTCTATGGTTTTATTTATGATTTTTATATGAATTAATAGTGGTTTTGGACAATTGGATTGCATTTTAATGATTTAATTATCTTTGGAATTGGTTTTGGTTATATTATGTCCCCAAGGTGTTTGATAAAATGTTTATAAAGATATGTTCATTGCATTGCCTTCTTTTAATGGAACTCTTGCATGTTTTAAACTTGGTAAATGATTTATGCATGGTGTAAATGGTTTGAAAATGCTAAAGGCTAAATTATTAAACTTATGGAGAACATGGAAGTCTCCCAAGTGGATTTAATATGATAATTGGAATGACACCTAAGTTCTCCTTAACCTAAATGGTTTGACTATGGATATACTTGCAAGTAATGGGGTGGTATGACGATACCACTAATGTTGGACTTTATTAATAAATGGTATATAGATTGTTTGTACATGGTTTTAATTTGGCAATAATGGCGGGGTGTGTAGCTAAGCCGTGGAAGGTGGCGGTCCTAGGGGTACCAAAACAGGAAACTCATATTTATCGATATGAGGGATCTTCGATGACCACGTGTGAATGTCATATTTTATATTTGAGGGATGAACTAGTCATCCCATAGGATATTCCCTGGTTGTGCGGCTACACGTAATAAGTCCCTTTCAGTAGGGGGAGCTGAATCCATATGGCCCATGGGTGGTTAGGACAACAAAGCTACACAACCCAGGTAAATTTTTTAAATAAATGTCAAACCTGATTCCCTTTCCCGACACTTATATATATGTATGATTGTATGCATTATGGATGGTTTCACTTGGTTTTATGACTGGTATTATTTTATCCTTATCCTGAGTTTGCTAGCAGTCATTCGCTAACCCCGTCTATTGGCGGCTGTATACCCACACAATGCAGGAACCGACCATTATACTCCTTCTATTTAGTATGCAAATTTGGTATCAATATTTAGATTGAAATGGTGAGCTTCCATCCTTTTGGAAGGCATCATTTCATGTTATTGATTTATTTAGACACTTATATTTTATTTTGGATATTGGTTTTGGCCATGGCTGGGAGCATGTCCTGATCGAATTTGTTTAATATTTTGGATAAAGGCTTTGTGGTACTTCTGAGGGTTGGTATTGGCGGGATCGATTTTGGTGTTGGACTTGGGATTGGAATAAGCTGGTGGGCTGATATCATTGGATGATATTAGTGGTTGTTCCATCCTACTACATTTTGGGATTGATTTTCATATTATGTTTTGGTATTCCCTTTTAGATTATGGTCTAAGTTTTGGTTGGTGTGGTTGGGCAGTTGTTGTGGTACGGTTAGACTTGGTTAGGTCGATCATAGTTATGACCCTATCCAAGAGTCTTAATGAGAACAATAACATTATCTTGTTATATGTTTGAAATTCAGCTCATCTAAGGATAGATATATGTGGTTGGGTTGGGTAACAGGGGGCGGTACAGTTCGGGTTGGACTTAGAATGCCCATTACGATAAGTCCCGAGGTGGGATTATGTCAATCGCGTGTGGATACATTTTCCAAAGACGGTTAGTGGGTTGAGCATTAGCATGTAACTCAGGGATACAGTAGAAAAATAAAGCCATGATTAATAATTCAAAATCAATTAAAATCCAATGCACATAGCTAGATGCATATACATACATACATATAAATAGATATACATACATACATATATATATATAACATTCCAGGGTAGGGAAAAAGATTATCAAGAACCTTCAAAATCTTAGCCTAGGTCGTGTAGTTCAACCGTCATATCATTGAAGGCATCCACGGGCTATATGGGCGCAACTCTCCCTATTCTGGAATGGCCCCAGTGCGTGTAGCTGCATTAAACAGAGGATGTACGTATATACCATGAGGGACCCGAACCTCCCAGCATACTAAGGTGACTGAAGCACCCAATCATGTAATGTAATATGAGGGACTCGAACCTCTCATTTATGTGATAATAATAAAGGGGACTCGAGCCCCCCGATCATGTAGACCCCTGAGTCGGCAATCGTAATTTCCGGTTTTGGTTCCTTTGGAACTCCACTTTCACGAATCAACTACAAAACCTTCATTAAATACCATCTAACTATAAGACCCCACAAAATTCTAAGCTTAACTCAATCCTTTAGAGCATGAAAAGAGGTCCCAGAATTAGAAATTTCAGCTAAGTGTTTACACTTAGAATTATTTTAGCCCTCATAATGTGGAGATCTTATTTTATGACCTTTATGACCATGAAATGTCGATCCTTGGATTGAATCATGATCACGTGTATCAGTAGGTCACTTCGGGTGAGTTTTGGATTTTTCGAACCTCGTTTGAAACATACTTGGGAGTCCAAAACATGGATCGACTTGATCTTAATGTGTCACATCACCTATCACGTTGATAGATATTTTTCCCCAGATCCCAGTGCTAATTCCAGTGAGCCAACACAATCTCGATGCATCGTGTTGGCCATCGCATCGACCCCATCAATGCGATGCGTTGGTCTGCGCGTCGCTGGGCACATTTTCAGTAATTAAAAGTTTGCATCTAGAGGGGTATTTGGGTCATTTTCCTATGTATATTCATCCCCCAAAACACGAGATTTATCACACCTAAAGGCAATATCCATTTAGTATTCACAAATCTTCTCAAGAACAAACCCTAACCCCTCAAATTCAAGATTCAAGTCCCAAGAAATTCACCACAACCTTTAGAGAATTGATTACCAAGGTATGTTAGGTGTTCATCAAAGGGTTTCCTTCTACCCTTGGAGATCAAGAACCTATTGTAAAATTTTAAGATGATTATTTCTATGAATTCCATGTTGAGTTAAATTATATTCATGATTATGATTTTTATTTGGGTTCTAACCCATGATTAATTACAAAATTCATGTGAATTAAATAACATGTGTGTAGTATTGTGTAGTTTCATCTTGGAAACCCTTGAATTTGTGAGTTTAGAATTGTGATCATGATGCTTGCATGTTGACATATTGGCACATTAAATCATAAACACTTAGGGTTGACATGATTACAACAATCAACTTACTCATTGAATGGCTTATCATAAATATCATGTAGTTCAATACATATTAGGATCAATTCTTGGAACTTGTTATCCAGATCATGGATTAAAATCAAAATAACATTATAGACACCTTAATCACTCTGTAAATTCAAGGGTTTAACAAGATAATCAAATATTCTTCACACTTGCTATTCAATTTCAAGAAAAACATACACTTAAATCATGGATTGATACCCAGCTAATATCATGAACAAGAATTCAATCAAATTCAAATATGAAAATCATAAATACACAATCTTTGTACTTCGAAAAAGGATTCTTGAACTTCATGGGTAGAAGGGCCTCATGAATGAACTTTTAACATACCTTAATTTGTGAGTTTTCTTGGAGTTCTTGGTGATATTGTTGGGATTGACCTTGATTTCTTAAACCAGGGTTTTTGCCTGTAACTAGAATGCAGATTTAAGACTCACCGTAATACGGTGACTGGTACATCGCTATATCCACCGCGATATGATGGAATCGTAGTGAATCACTGGTTCATGATAATTGTCGATTTGAGCCTCACTGCGACGTGGGGAAATTGCGGTGAGCTACTGGAATTTGACAAATGCCGAAATGGCCTTCAAAGCGACACGATGGAACGCTTATCGCGATACTCACCGAGATGTGGCCTAATCTCGGTGAGCCACTATTTTTACATAAACTTGTGCTAATATTTAGCATGACTGCTTGACTAAAAATGCTGATATCTTGAGTTTTCCATACTGAACATACATATCTGAATGCATGATACATGACTGAAGCTACTTGATAAGCTGGGTTTGTATACTGAACATGTATATATGATGTATGAGTACATTAATGATAACGATTCATGAATGCATGACTGAATATGCAATGGTAACTGATACCAAGTTTATAAATATATCTTGATCATGGAACTGGGTGAAGCTAAGGAAGACTATTTTCCTAAGCTGAGAGTACTAATAAAACTGAGATCATTTACTGAACATGAATATATGGTAATATGAGAGCATTACTGAGTTTGAAACATGATACATCGACTGAATATCATGAACTGAACTGATTCCTTGAATACATGCCATGACATGGGAATGGTCATACGACTTAGATTGGAATGAGAAAGTCAACTTATGGGTACTCATTCCTCCTAACTGGATTTTGCTATGTGAAGAAAAACTGAAAGGTTTAAAACATGAGGACCTGAAGCATGAATGGACACTATGCTGAACTTGGCACTTGTCTGAAGCCTGAGGAATAGAATATCAACATCATGAGTTTATCAAGGGATTTAAATAGAGAATATACATAACATACTCTGAATTTAGCTGATCACAAGGAGCGTAACGTGAGTCATAGGAACTTAGCAAACTGTAAGGCATGGGTACATGAGTCATGAGTTACATGACTTGAGTTGGTGTTTCTGTATTCGTGGAACATGAATTGTAATATTGAGTAAACTGGAACTCCATTATACTAGGAACTGTAAGCGTACATAATTTTCATTAATGTGCATGACTATAAGCTATGAGCATAGAGTTGACATGTAAGGCATGAGTACTGACATTAATGACATCACTCCTAAAATCTGAAAGCTTGACTTGGTCACTCATTCTACTATCTCCCCCTTAGCTTAAAGCCATTATTCTAAAGTTGTAAACCACTTAATCAATAGTTTTAAACTGGACTGTCACCGCTATACTCTAAAGTTAGAGGGAAACACTGAGGAGGGCTCTGCTAATAGTTTGAGCGACACCGAAGTTGAGAACTATATAGGGGTTACAAAGGAAGTGAAGCCTCAGAATTTAACTAAGTACAAATATAAGGATGAAAGACTCATAATATACCCATAACTATATTAGGAGAACTTCCCTGATCATGGCAACATTGGAGTGCATAAAATCTATTCTGGTGTTAACCACTAGTGGCACTGGAAGTGGCGCCCTGCTGAGTTGGGCGATCGGATGGGACTGGAGGATGGTTGAACTGACCCTGTTGATGCAATTCTTTCCCTCCTGAGCCAAAACTCTACACTCTTGTATCCTATGACCTGGCTTACCACACCCAAAACATATATTGTTTCCAGCTCTACACGCACCTAGGTGATTTTTACCACACTCTTCACAATGAGGATAGGAATGACCATTGTTCACACTACCCTGGGTTCTGGAGCCTGGTGCCTTATCATGATTGTTATTCCTAAACTTTGGTACTGGGGCACTAGCTGAAGATGGAGCTGGAACTAAAGAATTTGGGTGAAACTGGGAACCGTTACCACCCTCTGACTTAGGTTGATTGAAATTAAAGCTACCTGTTTTAGCTCTCGTATTCTTTCTTTCCTTTTCCTTAAGCATCTGCTCCTCAATTTGTTGAGCATGAAACATCAGACTAGATATGCCTATCTCCTTAATCAATATCGCAGTCTAACACTCTTTGACCACACTATCAGATACCCCAAATATAAACTTGCTCATTCTGGACCTATTATCTGCTACTACATGGGAAACATACCTGTCTAGTTGAGTAAACTTGAGGGAATACTCTTTTACGCTCATACTGCCTTGCCTGAGGTTGATGAATTCTAACACTTTGGCCTCTCTCATCTCTAAGGGAAAGAATCTGTCTAAGAATGCTATAGCAAACTCCTCCCATTATATGGGTTCTGCATCTGTACCCATGTCTACTTGCCACTGCTTAAACCATATATGGGCTACATCTTGTAGCTGATAGGCGGCTAACTCAGTACTCTCACTGAAATTTACTCCCATGATATTTATGACTTTTTGAACCTGATCTAAGAACTCCTGGGTCCTCTTCTAATTTAGATCTCGTAAAGAAAGGAGGATTCATTCGGATGAAGTCCTGAATCCTGGTTGCAGTAGTATTAGCCATTGTGTTGGCCGAAACGCCAGTTGGATATTCATTCTGTTCTGTGATTGAATTGTCTAGTGTAGTGAATACAACTCTGTATTCTGCGTGAGAGATGTGCTCATCCAGGGGATCTACCTGAACGACCTGAGGTGCTGACTGATTTTCGATTCTTCTTTCGTTAGTCCTTTTGGGAGGCTTGTTCTGTAAATAAAAGTAAGAAGTAGATTAGACTAAAAGTTTAACTTGAGCTTATGCTCACTCGCATAACATGAACACTGAAATAAGGGAAACTTTTCCTAAAACAACTCATAACCTCCTGTCCATAAGTGTAGCGCGCTACACACCCATGCACAAGACTCTACTAGATGCAGCTTTCGGTCTTCCTAGGACACTGTTGAACCTTTAGCTCTGATACTAAGTTTGTAATGACCCGGGACTATCCCCTAGTCATCACATGGTGCTTACGACCCCGAAGGACCACAAGCTAACCCATGAATGATATCTGCTATGAGCACTGAACAATAATACTGAAATAAATATAAAATAATAGGATGAGATGCCATAAGGTTCAAAACATCTAAAATACTGATAAAATATAACATCTGAGATAATATCTGTAAAATTGAATACTGACTGAAACTAGTCTAAAAAGCCTCTAACTGAAAATGCCTGAAAGTAGAGTTGATGGGACCATCCCCCAACTAACTCCATCTACTAAAATACTGAGTCTACAAAGATAATGAAATAAAAAAATGTCCTCGAATGATGAGAATTCACTGCTAAAAATATTGTTGTTGGCTAAATCTGAATCTACTATGCATAGTCGGGTACCTGAGCGTCCGAACCTATGATATGAAACATCATAGCGCAGGAAAGTATGCGTCAGTATGCGGGTATGTACTGGTATACTAGACGAGGTAAGGCTTAATGCAAGGGCTCATATGTATGAATAGTAATGGACTAATAATATAGAGTAACTAAATATAAGTGTATATAGAAAATCTGCAAATGCTGTGAATACTAAGTATGTAATGTTATGCATATACATGAATACTGTAACTGAGATTTTCTGAAGCTAAGTACTGAGTCTGATAATCTGAGATTACTGATACTGGATGACTGTATTTGACAGTCTTGACTCTGTAGAACTGAACTGAGTTCTATTCTGAAGACTGAGACTAAAACTGTGGGAGGTAATCATCTAACCCTCATGCCCCAAATAAGATAAGTTAACTGAGATGGGGTTCAATCTGTAACCCCAATTAGAAGGGTATCAGTACCGTGCCACGGGTAAAGATGACTGTTGTAGAGTCAGTCCTAACTAACAGGTGACTCCTGAGATCAGTCCTAAACTAGCGGGTGATCCCTGAGTATGTCAGTCCTATCTAACGGGTGACATCTCATAACCTACACTGGCTATGTAGTTCTGAAATTTAGGGATTGTTTCTAGGGACCCAGTCCTAACTAATGGGTGCGCCCCCATCCTTAGGCTTGCTCGGTGCTGAATCTTACTCCCAAGTGAAAGACACTGAACTGAGTATACTAAACTGGACTGGACTGATATTGAGATTACTGAATTTTCCTAAGTTCTGTAACTGACTGAGTTCTACTGACTTCTGTAATGGACTGAGAGTACTACTGATCGTGATATGACTGATACTCTTCTATAACTGAAATTGGCTCTAGATAAACAACTAAATTATCGGGTATTAAATACCCCCGAGACTCTATAGAATGAAAAGTAAAGCAAAGCATAACTTTGAATAACAAATAAATGTTCTCTAGATCATAATTCATTCATAGAGTCATTTCATCAAACACTTGTAATGCATTAACTTGTACATGAATGGAGAACACATAATAACATGCTATAATGGCATTGTTTCATTCTCATAGACAATTTATCAAGCACATGGAAAGCATAATTGGTACATTAAATCATAAACAATTAGGGTTGACATGATTACAACAATCAACTTGCTCATTGAAGGGCTTATCATGAATATCATGTAGTTCAACACATATTAGGATCAATTCTTGGAACTTGTAATCTAGATCTTGGATAAAAATCAAAATAACATCATAGACACTTTAATCACTTTGTAAATTCAAGGGTTTATCAAGATAATCAAATATTCTTTACACTTGTTAATTAATTTCAGGAAAAAACATGCACTTAAATCATAGATTGAGACCCAACTAATATCATGAACATGAATTCAATCTAATTCAAATATGAAAATTATAAATACACAATCTTTGTACTTCGAAAAAGGATTCTTGAACTTCATGGGTGGAAGGGACCCATGAATGAACATCTAACATACCTTAATTTGTGAGTTTTCTTGGAGTTATTGGTGAGATTCTTGGGATTGACTTTGATTTCTCGAACTAGAGTTTTTGCCTCTTGAGAGAGAATGATTTTATTCTTGAGAGAAAGTGAGGAAAAGTGACATAACAGGGTATTTACGGCATAATTTCGTGTTTAAAGGCTGATCTGAGTCATGGGAAAAGTCTAAGTTGCCCTTAGGATTTAAAATACCATAACTGGAATGCATATTAAAACCTCACCACGACGCAGTGACTGGGTCATCGCTATATCCACCGTGGCATGGTGGAATTGCGGTGACTCACTGGTTCGTGACAATTGTTGATTTGAGCCTCACCGCGATGCGGGGCAATCACAGTTAGCTGCTGGAATTTGATGAATGTCAAAATGGCCTTCTGTGCAATGTGATGGAGGTATCATCATGATACTCACCATGACGCAGCCTAATCGTGGTGAACCACTATTTTTATATAACTTTGTCCTAATATTTAGCTGAACTTTTTTAAGTTTGGGATCCCTTATCAAGCTTTAACGGACTGAGCTAAGCTTAGGATTTTGTGGGGTCTTACAGTGAGGCCGCAGTGGTAGAGCCTGGCTTGGTATTTTATGCCTTAGAAAATGTTCAGTTTATCAGGGAAAGGCTTAAGATAGCTTAGAGCTGACAGAAATCATATACAGATTTGCGAAGAAAGGATCTCGAGTTTGAGATTAGTGATTATGTATTTTTAAAAATCTCTCCTATGAAAGGAGTGAAGAAGTTTGTAAAAAAGGGAAGCTCAGTCCCCGATATATCGGTCCTTACCAAATTCTCAGCCGTTTAAAAAAGGTAGCTTACGAGCTTGAGTTGCCTTCATATTTAGCTTCAGTGCACCCAGTGTTTTATGTCTCCTTTCTAAAGAAGTTTATAGGTGACCCAGTAGTTGTGGTCTCTATAGAGGGTGTGGATGTATAGAACAACCTCTTTTATGAAGAGATCCCAATCGTAATCCTCGATCATCAGGTTCGCAGACTGAGGAATAAAGAAGTTCTTTTAGTGGAATCAGTCCGTTGAGGGAGCTACTTGGGAAGCAGAAGCAGATATGCCAACCAAGTATCCTCACCTCTTCTCCGCAAACTCAGATTCAACTCAAGGTAATAGTTTTCCTTAAATTTAATCAGTTCCATGCTCATATTACCTTTACAACTTTGTATCGGTTCAGTTGCATAGAATTCTCATATCATGCATACCTTCATGAAATAGCTCAGTCATGTTTCATGCCTTCAGAATTCATTCATGCTTCAGTTATGCATGTTCAGTATGAAAACTCAGTATATCAGTAGTTTCAGTCATGAAATCATGCTTCAGTTATGCATGTCCAGTATGTAAACTGAGTCTATAAGTATTCTCAGCTTAGTCAGTCTCATTCTAGGATGAATATCCCCAAGAGGGAGATATTGTAAGACCCCACAAAATTCTAAGCTTAACTCGGTCCTTTATAGTATGAAAATTGGTCCCAGACTTAGAAATTTCAGCTAAGTGTTTACACTTAGAATTATTTTAGACCTCATAATGTGGCGATCTTATTTTACAATCCTTATGACCTTGAAATGTTGATCCTTGGATTAAATTATGATCAGGTTTGTCAGCAGGTCAATTCGGGTGAGTTTTGGATTTTTCGGACCTCGTTTAAACATGTTTGGGAGTCTAAAATAGTGGATCAACGCGATCTTGGCGCGTCGCGTCGCCTATCGCATTGATAGATATTTTTCCCCAGCTCTCAGTGCAAATTCCAATGAGCTGACGTGCTCTCGATGCATCATGTCAGCCATCACATCGACCCCATCAACACGACACGTCGGTTTGCACGTCGCTGGGTATATTTTTAGTAATTAATAGTCCGCATCCATAGGGGTATTTAGGTCATTTTCCCACATCTATTCAGTGCCAAAAACACAAGATTTATCACTCCTAAAGGCAAAATCTATCACTATTCATAAACCCTCTCAAGAACAAACCCTAACCCCTCAAATTAAGGATTCAAGTCCCAAGAAATTCACCATAACCTTTATAGAATTGATTACCAAGGTATGTTGGGTGTTCATCCAAGGGTTTTCTTCCACCTTTGGAGTTCAAGAACCTCTTGTAAAATTTCAAGATGATTGTTTCCATGAATTCCATATTGAGTTAAATTGTATTCATGATTATGATTTTTATTTGGGTTCTAACCCATGATTAATTACAAAATTCATGTGAATTAAATAGCATATGTGTAGTATTATGTAGTTTCATGTTGGAAACCCTTGAATTTGGGAGTTTGGAATTGTGATCATGATGCTTGCATGTTAACTAGTATTATGTTCATAAACTATGCCCCTCTCCAAGTGTTTGATAAAATATTCATGTGATTTGAGAAGTGAAATCATATCATGTTAGCATGTATACAAGTTTATACCATGCAAGTGCTTGATAAAATGCCCCAAAGAATGAATTGTGACAAAGTGTCAAGTTATCATGCTTTCAAGATTGTGCTATGATTTACAATTTACATAATTGAGTCCTGGGGGTATCTAATACCCGGTAATCTAGCTGTTTACCAAGAGTTACAGTAGTTATAGAATAATATTAGTAGTGTCATGCACAATAGTACTCAGTCTAGTTCATTCAGTTAACAAAACTCAGTGAACTTAGTTCAGTTCAGTTAGACAATACGATCAGTAATAGTTCAGTCAAGCCTAGAACAGTCTAGAAATTAGTTCAGTGTCTATTCAGTTGGAAGTAGGAATCAGCACCGAGCGAACCCAAGGATGGGGGGCATTCCTGTCAGAAAAGAGTTTGACCCTTAGTAGCAATCCCTGCATTGCAGAACTACGTAGCCAGTATAAGTTGAGATATATTCTTACCAGACTAGTGTTGATACATCTCCTACAAGTTTTCCTACCAACGAGGGTTGATGAAATGTCTTCCTTCCAGAGAGGGTTAACTCACAACCATTGTTAGTATCCCTTGGCGAGATGCTAACACCCTTCCAACTGGGGTCATAGGTTGGACCCCAACTCAGATCAGAATCGGGGTATGTATGTTAGATGAACACTCTCACAGTTATAGTTTTAGTTTTAGACTCAGTATAAAACCTCAATTCAGTTTCAAAATTAGGACTGTCAGGTACAGTCACCCAGCTCAGCACAGAACTTAGTTCAGTTCCACAGAATCAGGACTGTCAGAAATAGTCACCTAGTAATCAGTAATTTAGTTATCAGTGATCTCAGTTTTAGTATCAGTAGATTTACATGCAGTATTGCATAGTTAGTAATTACAGCAGTTTTAGATAAACATGTACTCTCGTTCAGTTATATTCATATTATTCGGTCAGTCATTATTCATGCATATCAGCCTACCTCACTTACCATACCAGTACATTCAAAGTACTGAAGCAGACTTTCTTTTGTGCTATGATGTCTTATATCATAGGTTCAGACACACGGATTCCTGACCGTACTTAGCAACCCAGATTTTTAGCATCAGATATAGTGGTGAGTCCTCATATTCTGAGGACAGAGTTATCATTTCAGTATTTAGTACATTCAGTAGCTGGACTTAGTTGGGGACTTGTCCCATCAACTCCATATCCAGACAGTTAGATACTGTCAGACTAGATTATTTCAGACAGATGTTTAGTTTTCAGTATTTATTTATCAGTATTCAGTATTTATTTTTTAGTGATGAACCTTATGGTAACTTTAGCCTAAATTCCGCATTTATTTCAATAATATTATACAGTGCTCACAGTAGGTACCAATCATGGGTTAGCTTGTGGTCCTTCGAGATTATGAGCACTGTGTGACGTCCGAGGTGCTGACTCGAGGCGTTTCATTAAATTATTTTGCACATATTCCCATTCACTGAACCATGATACACATTTAGGCATACATCATTGGTATCGTCATACCAACTACTCTTACAAGGTAACATTAACATGCCAAAACAATTATCATAGCTTGGGGAAATTCAAAAACTTCTTGGTTAAATTATACATTAGCTTGGGGAATTGCACAACCTCATAAGTTCAATTCAAGATCATTATGCTTCATTAACTCTTTACATTATACAATAGTTCAAGAATAATTCAATGTTCATACTTTTTATATTCAAAATAAATTTCACAAAAGTGTTGAGGTCATTACCAATTCAGCTGTCATCATTTGCAAAATTTATGGAATTCATAATCCCCTAGTTTATTCACCATACCCATGAATCAATTGGTTTTGAAATCACCCTCTAAACATAACCAATTCATATAAAAACATGAAACATCACATAAAAACAATCATGCAAAACCCTCAACCAATGTTCAAAACCAACATCAAAACTGTATGAATAATACTTTAAAACACATGCTTTTAGCAAAGTAGTAATTTGAGAAGAGTAACATGCCTAAAATACGTAAGATTATGGAAAGAATTCAACCCTTGAAGCTTTACTTGACCCACTTCTTGGAAACTATAAGTATGGATGATTGAGAGACTTGAGAGAGAATAAAGAGTGTTTGAAGTGTGTTATCGATGAAAAATAGGGCCCCAAGTATGTTTATAGGTTGTGGGTTATTATTAGGATAAGAGGAGAATGTCTAAAATACCCTCATTAAAAGCTAGAAAAATAAACTATCAGTCATTACGGGTCTCATAATGACTCGTCATGACTCATGTCCATGAGTTAGCATTAGGACAGTGTCACCATACACACACACACACTGTTGATCTTACGACTCATATATCATGGCTTTTAACGGGACCCTATGCCTCGTAGGGTACACTCGTAGTCAGGGTGATAGTAGAAGTGATAGAAAAAATATTGTGTAAGCTGCATGCTGTGCAAGGTTAGCTCATACATATATTTTGGGAAGGTAATGCAGTGGCAGATGCCCTAGCTAATGATACGGTGGAACTAAAATAGACCAAGGATTACCCCCAATTCATGGACCTACTAGCTAACATCAGGAGATTTATAAACATAGATAAAATAAAGATTCATGATCTTAGAATTAGGGCATGCAAAATAAAGAAGTTGCAATAAAGAGCAACAATTATTGGCATACAAGAAAGAAATAGATGCATAGATGCATATCATGAGAGAAAGCACAAGGGGTCCCAATAATTATATTCCCATGGGGTGCCAGAGTAGTACCAAGCATAATAAGAAGGAGTTTTGTCAATACCTAGACAAAGAAGATGTCCTAAACCTAGCTAGATGACTTAGCTAGCAAAAACTTTACCACAAAAAGGGGTAGAGGGAGATTTCCATTGTAAGACACCGGATCTACTTGGGGTCTTTCAAGCATATGTCGATCCAAAATCGACAATTGGAAATGAGTTTGGATGTTAGTGATAGTGGTGAAAAAGTGTTGGTTTGTAAAATAGGAATGCTAGAAAGGAGTTTACATTAGGTTACAAATCGATATGTTGGCACCTTGAATCTTTAGTCCTTTGGGGTTAAACCTTAACCACCTGTAAAGTTCTTGAGCTCAGTTGAAGGGAGATGGTTAGAAACACAAATGAATAGAGATAATTTTCCAGGGTCAAGGATGATAGATAGAGATAGAAGAAAAATTAATGAAGAAGGATCAAGTCGACGAATCACCCAGAGAAAGAAGAAGAGGAATCGACGGAATAAACTTGGGGGATATATTGTTCTGGTGCGGTGGTGGGTGGAGAAAAAGGATTTTTATATATTTTTAGAGTAGAGTGTACTCTTGTCCAAAGAGGGAGTTTTATATATTCTTAGGCAACCTTTCATATTTCTATGTTTGGACCAGGTCTTCATATAGACCATGGGTCAACAATGTAATTTTTTTGGCTTTCTTACTTTGCTTTGAATAAAATGGTTCATCTTTTGATGTGAAACAAGAAAATAGAAGCAAGATAGGAATTAAAGATACAAAATAAAGAAATATAGACACAATTAGATTCAAACAATCAAAAGATGTAATGGTGAAACTAACCAAAACACCCCTTAATTGAGAACTAAAAGCACTTAATCTATTAAAATCCTCAAGAAGGTAGTAACCTTACTTGCAAATCCTAGGACAATTATTGAAAATCAACAAAGGGATTTCAAGCTCTCAAAGAAGGCACAAATATTCAATATTCCCAAAACTAGTAGTTCAACCATAATAGCTAACTATTTCTACTAAGGGCTAAAAGAAATAAAGAAAGACCAAATTGCCCTTCCTTTATATTACAAGATAATTTAAAGGTAGACACTTAGAATGTTAAATATCTTCAAGTTATCCATATTTGAACCCTCCAAAGATTCCATCTTCATCCATAAAGCTTGAAATGCTTGAAGGTCCTTAGCTTGACTTATTGGGAAAGGACTTCTTGAATTAACATCACTTTGATGTACATCACTCTCTCCTTTTCAAAAGAATTCATCCTCGAATTTGCTAATCCTACATAAAAAAGAGATAAATCACCAACATTAAAAACAGTATGGACCAAATACTCACTTGGTATGTCCACTTTGTAAGCATTATCTCTAATCTTTTCAAGCACCTGAAAAGGTCCATATCCTCTTGGCATAAGTTTGTTCTTCCTTTTTCTTAGAAACCTCTCTTTTCTAAAGTGAACCCATACCCAATCACCGGGTACAAAGGTAACTTTTTTTAATCCTTTGTTGGCTCTTTTGGTTGCATCTTTGTTGGCCTTCTCGATTCATATTCTTATTTTCTCATGGATGCTCTTCATAGCTTTGTCTTAGCTTTTGCATCTACACTCGCAATAACATATTTGGGAAAAGGAGTTAAATCCAATGGAGTTGAGGGATTAAAATCATAAACACACTCAAAAGGCGTTATACCAATATATCTATGAATAGTTCTATTAAATGCAAACTCAATCAATGGAAATTGATCCTTCCAAGAAGTTAACTTTCCTTTAACCATAGCTCTAAGCATGTTACCTAAATTTCTATTAACTACCTCGGTTTGACCATCCGTTTGAGGATGACAAGAAGTAGAAAATAGCAATTTGGTTCCCAAATTTCCCCACAAACACCTCCAAAAATGACTAAGAAATTTTGAATCTCTATCACTAACAATTGTTTGGGGAACACCATGCAATTTCATCACATTATGAATAAATAAAGTAGCAACTTGAGATGCATCATCACTTTTATGACAAGAAATAAAGTGAGCCATTTTTGAAAATCTATCCATACTAACAAAGATGCTATCCTTACCACTCCTAGTCCTAGGGAGGCCAACAACAAAAACCATGAAAATATCTAGCCAAGGACCGATAGGAATAGGTAAAGGGTATACAAACCATGGGGTTGGGTACAAGATTTATCATGCTTACAATCCAAACACCTAGCATAAATTCTTTCCACATCTCTTATCATTTTAGGCCAAAAGAAATATTCACTAAGAATAGCTAAGGTTTTTGACATTCCAAAATGACACATCAAACCTCCATTGTATGCCTCTTTCACCAATAACTCTCTCCATGAATACATAGGCACACAAGGTTTTCCATTTCTAAACAAGTAGCCCTCTTTCAATTCAAATCTAGGAGTTCTAACTTCATTTCCCTCCATAACAACTTGCACACACATATTCAAGCTCACTTGACACTCTCCAAAAACTTTTCCAGAATCATCATCATTAGAATATAACTCCTTCAAACTCTCAAAATCCATCAACCTAGACATCAAGGTATTCATCAATACATATCTTCTAGATAAAGCATCCTCCACAATATTCTCTTTACCTTGCTTATAATTAATCACATATGGAAAAGACTCAAT
Organism: Capsicum pubescens; assembly: GCA_030864215.1. Taxonomy (NCBI): domain Eukaryota; kingdom Viridiplantae; phylum Streptophyta; class Magnoliopsida; order Solanales; family Solanaceae; genus Capsicum; species Capsicum pubescens. The sequence goes on from CM061543.1 coordinate 93,181,445, forward strand.
GAACTTTATCCACTTGACATACCTTTTATTAATCTTATTTTGGACCTTAATATGCTTCAAAACCTCATGATCGGTTCTAATCACAAACTCCTTATGCCACAAATAATGTTTCTAATTTGCTAAAGCTCTCACCAAGGCATATAGTTCCTTGTCATAGGTAGAGTATTTCAATGGAGCTCCTATTAATTTCTCACTAAAGTAAGCTATGGATTTTTCTTCTTGCATCAAGACCGCACCAATGCCTACTCCACTAGCATCACACTCAATTTCAAACATCTTCTCAAAGTTGGGAAGTTCAAGTAATGGAGTGGAACTAAGTTTCTCTTTCAAGATTCTAAAGGCTTCCTCTTGTTTTCTAACTCAAATGAAAGACTTATGCTTCTTAGTGATCTCAGTTAGAGGAGCGGCTAAGGATCTAAAACTCTTCACAAATCTCCTATAAAAACTTTCCAACCCATGGAAGCTTCTAACATCACTAATGGACATTGGATTTGGCCAACTTTTAATAGCCTCTTCCTTTTTATCATCCACCTCAACTTCTCTTGAACTTACAATAAAGCCAAGGAAAACAACACAGTCCACACAAAAAGAACACTTTTTAAAATTCACATACAACTTTTGATTTCTCAACACATCAATTATCATTCTCAAATATTGCACATTATCATCCAAACACTTGCTATAAACCAAAATATCATCAAAATAAATCATAACAAAATTATTAATAAATGACTTAAGCACATGGTTCATTAATCGTATAAAAGTGCTTGGTGCATTGGTTAGACCAAAAGGCATCACCATCTACTCATATAATCCAAACTTAGTTTTGAAAGTGGTTTTTCATTCATCTCTGAATTTCATTCAAGTTTGATGGTATCCGCTCCTCAAATCAATTTTATAGAATAAGGTATAACCACACAATTCTTCTAGCATATCATCAAGTCTAGGAATGGTATGTAGATATTTTACCATAATTTTATTAATAGCACGATAATCTATACACATCCTCCATGTCCCATCCTTCTTGGGTACTAGAATTACGGGCACCGCACATGGACCTAAACTATCTCTGACCAAACCTTTATTCATAAGTTCCTCCACTTGTCTTTGAAATTCTTTGGTCTCTTGAGGATTGCTCCTATAAGCCTCTTTGTTGGGTATTTGAGAACCCGGCAAAAAGTCAATTTCATGTTTTATTCCTCTCAAAGGAGGAAACCCACTTGATATTTCTTTCGGAAATAGATCTTCATAATTTTGTAACAAAGAAGAGACAAAACTTGGCAAAGATAAAGAGGTTAGTTCATTGTTACAAAGCAAAGAATAACCTTTAAGTTTAATAAATATGACTTGAGTAGCATTCTCAATGTTTAGCTCTTTCATGCTCTCTTGATTTTGCAAAATCATGCATATTTTCTTTCTTTTTTTTTTATTTTATTTTTCTTGCTAACCTCTCTTTTTTTGTGATAACTCATTCTCACTTGAGCTCTCAACCTCTCTTTTTCCCTCTCTTGAGTTATCATTTTTTGCTCCCTTACTCCTCTCTTTCTTCTCTCTCTCAAGTTTTTCTTTCAACTCTCCCATTTTTCTATATTCCTCACTCACTTGAAAAGGAGAAAGTGGGTTAAGAATGTGCTTTTTATCATTCTTAACAAATGCATATTTATTTTACCTCCCATCATGTTTATCCCCCACATCATATTCCCATGGTCTTCCCAAAAATAAATGACAAGCTTGTATTGGTGCAATATCATAAAGAACTTCATCATGATAACTTCTAAACTTGAATTTTATCAACACTCTCTTGGTCACCTTGAGTTCACCACATTCGTTGATCCATTGCAATCTATAAGGTTTTGGATGCCTTCTTTTTGGAAGTTTCAATTGTTCGACCATAAATACACTAGCAACATTGACACAACTTCTACTATCAATGATAAAGAAACATAATTATTCTTGAACTCAAACCAATTATGAAACAAGTTCTCTCTTTGATCAAGATCCTCCCTTGCTAGAGTACTCATACTTCTTCTCACAGCAAGAACAAGCGTCCCATCATCATTAATTTCTTCTCCATCACCGTTTTTCATAAACTCATCACTACTATCATCCTCCATGTGATAATTTTTAGATTTATCTTTGGTTTGATAACCACCATTATTCAATGCAATGATAGTTCTTCTATTTGGACACTCATTTACTTTATGACCATATCCTTGACATTTAAAACACTTTATTATAGATGGAGTTTCAAGTTTAGATTTGTTACCTCCATCCTTGTAGTCCGCCATTGGTTTGCCTTCGTCCAAGTTGGAGTTCAATACTTACTTTGCACCTTTGGATTTGTCCTAAGTAGGAGATGATTTCCAAGCTTCCTTGTTTTTAGCCCATGAAGAAGAACAAGATTGCACCTATGACTTGTTTTCCTTTTGATGATCCTCCACCTTGAGTGCCATTTGATAAGCTTCATATAAAGTAGAAAGATAATGCAATTCCAATGGTTTCCTTACCTCTTTATTTAAGCCCGAGATAAATCTTTCCATAAGCTTTACCTCTTTATCATTGACATTAGCTCGAAGCCTAGTATGCTCTAGCATAATACTCTTCCACACTCTTACTTCCTTGTTGAAGATTGTAATATTTCTTGAGTGTATTTTGCTCATAATCTTGACCCACAAACCTTTCTCTCATACGCCTTTTTATGTCATTCCGACTTGTAAAAAAATCTCTATTCACCAAAGCATCTCTTTCAATTTTCTCCCACCTTGTAGAAGTAAAACCCTCAAGGTGACTTATAGCATAATTCACCTTTTTAACATCACTCACATTGTTGAGACTATATTGCCTTTCAAGTTTCACAATCTAATCAAGATTTCTTCGATTATATTCTCTACCATCAATTGGATACCACCCTCCATTTCCCCCTCTTTTTCCTCTCCGACCTAACCTCTCTTGTTGAACTTAATCATTGGCTCCATAATCATAATTATCACCATCAAAAGAATTATTCTCTTCAAGGTTATTTTGGGCTCTCACTTGATTTCTATTGGCTTGTGGTGGAAGATTTGTTAGTTGATTCCCCCCGCCCCCCTTTGAAAGTGTTGCTTGATTGCAAACTTTTGGTAAAGTAGCATTAGGAGAGAGGGTATCTTGAACTACCATGTGGGATGGAGTTGTATCAAGAAAAGTCTTACTTAATTCCTCATCATGTTGACCAATGGGATTGAAAACCTCAAGTGGTTACTTTGCTATTTCTTGATTTCTCACCCTTCTATCCACATCTTTCAATTTTCCCTTCATTTCTTCCAGTAGCTTTTGAAGAAAAATTTCCATTTTGCTAGAGGATTCTCCCTCCAATTATTTAGTCATTGTACCTACGAAATAAATAAAAAGTTAGTAGAAAGAGTTCCTCCCCACTCACTCACATGATGTTTCCCTCTTTTTGTCACTCACACTCATGTATCACTCTACGGCCACTCTTAAATGAACTCACCTCACTCTTGCTTGTTACCACTCTTGAATAACCTAAGGTTGAGAGTCAAGAACGTCAAATAATTCAAAAGTAGTATTACTTCTTTGGGATGGAGTGGAGTTTATGTAATCAAGAACGGACAATAAAATCTAACTAACAAGGAAACAAATAAGCATACAATGAAATGAAAGAAAAGAAAGAAGCACGAAAAAAATTGACATGAATAAATTAAACGGACACAAACTTGTTTAACATTAAGTATGAATTAATACTCAAAGCAAACTAGCTAGAATTAACAAGAAAAGAAGAAACAAGTTTGAAAGATTTGAACTATTTTATAATTCTCAAATTCATCCTCTTCAATACCCAAACAAATGAGCTCAAATTTGAGATATAACTTCCCCAGAACTTTACCAACAATTTCTTCAACCAAACATCAAATCAACAAAACCCATTTTCAAGTTTATTCTTCAACATGACTTTAAATTTTTTTTTTGGTTATGTATTTTTTTGATTTTTTTTCAACTAGAAAACAACAGGTACCTCAAGGAATAATATCAAACAACATTCAATCAATTTTTTATTTTATTTTTGAAAATATCAAAATCCCAAGACTTAGGTTTGTGAAAACAAATCTAATCCAAGCTCTGATACCAATTTGATGTGAAACAAGAAAATAAAAGCAAGATAAGAATTAAAGATATAAAATAAAGAAAGATAGACACAATTAGATTCAAATAATCAAAAGATGTAATGGTGAAACTAACCAAAACACCCCTTAATTGGGAACTAAAAGCACCTAATCTATTAGAATCCTCAAGAAGGTAGTAACCTTACTTGCAAATCCTAGGACAATTGTTGAAAATCAACAAAGGGCTTTCAAGCTCTCAAAGGAGCCACAAATATTCAATATTTCAAAAACTAGTAGTTCAACCCTAATAGCTAACTATTTATACTAAGGGCTAAGATAAATAAAGAAAGACCAAATTGCCCTTTATTTAAATTACAAGCTAATTTAAAGGTAGATACTTAGAATGTTAAATATCTTCAAGTCATCCATATTGGAACCTTCCAAAGATTCCATCTTCACCCATAAAGCTTGAAATGTTTGAAGGTCCTTAACTTGACTTCTTATGAAAGACCTTCTTGAATTAGCGTCACTTTGATGTACATCATCTTTGGACCGATAATTTTACTTAAAAAATGGTATAAAGTTGGATGGATAAAAAGAAGGAAAAATAACAAAAAGTTGCATACTTAAGACTATAATTATAATAAATAGCAACACTTTTGCAAAATTATAATTATTTTGCCCATAAATTTCAAACACGCGTGTTTTACTCCCTCTCTTCTATTTTTACTTCATTACTTTACCTCTCTCCTATTTTCACTCCATTACTTTACCTCTCTCCTATTTTCCCTTCATTACTTCACTCCCTCAAAAAAGACGTTTTACAATGAGTTTTCAATAATAAAATCAAAATCAAATCAACTGAAGATTTTTATCTTCATGAGCTTCAAAAATTTAAAATAAATCATCAATGGTGTTACAGGTATTGAATTCAAAAATTATTTTCGTATATCAATTTCAGAAACTTAAAATAATTTAATGTTGTTTGATATCGTTTTTATGTCTTTGATCATTTTTTCGATAATTTTTTTCCTGCAAATAATTTTTTGAATATTTCGTATATGAATTTTAAAAAATAAAGGCGACTGTACTATTTCATCGAATTAGATGAAAATCAAACTGATCGAGTTATTGTTTGTTCAAACTCGATTTTGATATGTTAAATAGTAACAAGTTTTTTTTGAATTTCATTGAAATGTATAGTCGATTAATCTGTTTGGAGATTCGGAATAGTGAAATTGTAGTCTACTGATTTTTATTTATATATATTATTTGTGTTTGTACATGTTGATTATATTTGTATATTTATAACTTTGTTTATATATCTTAATGTGTAAATGTATATTACCAGTTTATTCGTTTATTGTAATTTATTTGTATATTTTCTATGAATTTGTGTATTTTATAAATAAATTATCTATTATGTTAACATTTGTATAATTAGAATTATGTTGTATATTTTGATTGCAGTTTTGACTTAATGATTATATGTGTAATTAAAATTGTTATATTTTTAATTTATAATTTTTTAACATTTTTTATGTGAAAGGATTGACAATGGGAATCATTCTTATTCTTGTGAAGTACTCTGAGAGATGAACATATGAACAACATTATGAAGAACATATAACTGACGCTATGTTCTTGACCACAAATGCATCTGGTAGAGCAGAGAAAACTCGTATACATAATGACATGGGTTTTAAGGTATATTCATATCTTTGTTTGAAAAATACATATACAGATACCTATTTGTATTAGCAATTATAATTAACTACTTAATTTTATTTGTATTTGCTAAATATATGATCAATACATGCGGTTACCTATATGTTTATGTTAATACATATACAGTTTTTTATATGTATTTGTAATTTCTATTTGAAATAGTATTGAAAACTAAAAAGTACAAATATTATACAATAATTAAAAACAAGATAAAATATGCAACATAAAGCTAAGGTCAAAATCTTCCATTCAATTCAATATAGTACGAATCTTCAAAATACAATAACATAACATAACTGTCAAATACTACGCCACTACATCACTATCAACGTAGAGATGAATTTTATCAAATTTAAAATACAAGAAAATCATTGATGTTTTCTGTAGCAAATTTAAAATTCTTTCTATCCAGGACTGCACAAGCATGTACACATGGTATCTCGTCCAATTGAAATATATTACAAAAATATTTTTTTTTCTTGAGGAAAATAATAAAATGATTCTCTTTGTCATGCACTGTATAGACATACTTAGGGCTGTGCAGATTTCAGTTCAAACCGTTAATCCGAATCAATAATTTATTTATCGAGTTAACAGTTCGGTTTTTAAACTTATCGGTTCGGGTGACAGTTTTAAATTTCTTATTAACGGGTTATCGGTTCAGGTGGAGATTTTCTTAAAATTTATATCGGGCCACCCGATAACCCGATAGTCAAATAGAGGACCATCTATAATTTTCATTTCTAAGTCTATTACCCACCGCCCATCCCAATTAAATCGCATTTCCCAAGCCCAGTAGTCCACCGTCATTACTTACCCTAGAGACTTAGGTTTACTCATTACATATTTCATTTTCGAATTTTTACTACGCCTCTTACTCTCTCACTCTCTCACTCTCTCTGTCTCTCAACAAATTGATAGTATCAGTAGACCTAAAAGTCGATATTCAAGGCTCTTGTTGTTGCGCTCACAGGTAATAATTTTTCTCTTCTTACTGCTCAATCTTACTTTAAAGATTTGAAGTCTAAAACTCTTCTGCTTCATCTTCAATTCTGTCTAATTTCTAACCTATAATATATGTTATACAAAGTTTGGCTTGATTCACACAAGGGCGGCCTATATATTCTAATTTTTAGTTCACTATGTTTTTTGTCTTTTTGTTGTACCTGTATAGATTGTACTTGATGATTTGAACTGATTTTAGTATTATTGATGTGTGGTTTCTTGAATTTAGTAGTTCTTGATGTAAAAATATGGTCTTTTTGTATTTCTGCTATAGGTTTGATGAATGCATCCGGAGATTTGAACTGATTTTAGTATTAATGATGTGGGGTTTGTTTTTAAGGAAGACGGGTGCTTGAATTTAGTAGTTCTTGATGTGAAAATCAGATCTTTTTGTGCTTCTGTTGTATGTGTATTAATTGTACTTTGTGATTTGAACTGAATTTACTATTAATCATGTGGTGTTTGTTTTTTGGGTGGAGGGCTGCTTAAATTTAGCATTTCTTAATGTAAATTTTTTATCTTTTTTGTGTTTCTGCTTTATGTATACTGATTGTATTTGGATTTTTGAATTAATTTTAGTATTACTGATGCGGGGTTTGATTTTTGGGAGGAGGGGGTGCTTGGATTTAGCAGTTCTTGATGTAAAAATATAATTTTTTTTGTGCTCTTGCTATCTGTGTACTGACTGTAGTCGGTAATTTGAACTGATTTTTTAGTTTGTTTTTGCTTTGTTTTGCATCAATGCATGGATCATCTTTGTTTCTCATCTGATGCACTTAAAACTCTTAATTTCACAGTGTCACCTGATACCTTTTCTGGGTCATGATGTCATTGGCAAGTGTTTTGATCGCATAGTACTAAGATATAAAAGCATTTAAGAAATGGTCATTTACACTTCTTGGTAGTGGACCCAAACTCCTAGTGATGCTTGCTCTGCATAACTCTCTTGCTTTCTTATTGATGTGACCCTTTGTCTTTTTTATTCATGACATATGTTAACCTCAGACGTCATGGATAGTACTAAGCAGTAGGGTCGTAGGCAGTAGCTTACTAGCTTTGAACTTCAAATTAGATATGTTTAATGTTAACGGTTAACCCGATAACTGAACCAATAACAATGAAAAACCAAAAAATTGATAACCGATTAATCAATATCTTAATGGTTCTTTAATAGTTTAGCATATATACAAACTGATAATGAATAAGTAAAATCGCTAATTTTCAAAACCGAACCGAACCGACTGATATGCAGCCCTAGACATACTTTGTGACTGGTACAACCTGAACTTTTTTAAAAAAAATTAGTTAAAAAACTCAAATTCAGTTGGACATTAGTATTTTTTTATTCTACGTATGTATTTTTCTGTTCTGCATATATATTTATAGATCTGCATATGTATTTACAGGTCTTTATATGTGTTTTTCAGCTCTTTTATGTTTGTATAAGTATTTTATGTATAACTATACATATATCTTACATAATACATATTAAAATATTTTTTTTACTAGAATCAAATACATATATACATATAAATAATAATATATAGTAATTACAAATGTATATAAGATAATTAAATATATTTTGGCATACCGTCATACGTGTACACTCTGATTCGTTCTGTTGGAGTATTTCTTGAAATACAAATGCCAAAATAAAATACAATTACATTTATTAAATATGCAAATGCAACTACAACACGACATATAATTACAAATGTAACTACAACATACAACATACAATTAAGATAAATACATATCAAGATAAATACATATCAAGATATATAGTAGAGTTGTTTATACTGTTTTAAGATATGCAGTTTTATTTTTGTTTAATATGACTATGGTATGTATTTTGTAAATACATATGACTTTATATATATGTATTTTTTATATGATAATATATACTTTGGACCAGACATGTATTCTGAAAATATATATGCAGGGATATATGTATTTGTTGTAATGTAATATGTATGATGTAATAGAAAACATATGCATATTATGTATTTTATATTTTTTTTTTGTGAGAAGTACATGTAATATAAATTAATATCATTTTTTTTGTCTGTAGTTGCCACGCGATCAAATATTTATGGGAAGAGTACTTTTAAAATTTACACCACATATAGGATGTCACACGATCAATGATATTGAAAAACATATTAAGGCAATGTTAACAAAGGAGCAGTACAAGATTTTTTGTCATAAAAATATTTTTGATGTCTATATTAAGAAGAGGAAATGTGTAGTTCAAGCATAATTAGGCAAATGTATTATGTCACTTTTTGTTATAGAAATTTTGTGTCCTATATGTTTATATATACATATGAGTCAGAGATGTATTTCTATAAATACATATGCATATATATATATATATATATATATATATATATATATTGTAATGTAAATACATACACAGATCTGTATGTATATGTATTTTGTATATTTTTTAAATATGTATATGTCATATAAATATATGTCTTTTAAAAATAAAAGCAAGAGATAGAAGAGTAAAAAAAAAGAAAAGAAAAATCCAAAGAAAATGAAGTGAAAAAGGAAGAAAGAGAAATAAAAGCTAGAAATATAAGTGTAAAAGTAAAAGCAAAAAGAAAAGAAATAAAAAAATAAAAATAGAAAAAAAGAAGAAAACAAAAATAGGAAAAGAAAAGAAGAAAAAGAAAATGAAAAAAGAAAAAAATAAAGAAAAAAACGAAAAATGATAAAAAAAGAAGAGAAATAGAAGAGTGAAAATAAAGTGGAAAGAAAAAAGGAAAAGAAAAAGAAATCAAAATAAAAAATAAAACAAAAAAAGAAACGAAAATAGGAAAAGAAAAAAAATATGAAAAAGGAAAAAAATAAGAAAACGAAAAAAAAGAGAAAGAAAAATGATAAGAAAAGAAGAGAAAGAGAAGAGCCATATAAGGAAAAGAAATCTTTATAATGAAAAGTAACATGAATTAAGAGACGGTTACTTTCCTTATTTAACTCTAACTGATGGAAGTTAAAATAGAAACTACTCTTCAATTTGTATATGTATTTATATAACAATATTTTACTTAAATATAAAATACAACTTGCTATTTTTTGTAATTATAAAATAATTGCCATAAAAATTATAATTATAGCTGTTAAGTTGATATTTTTGAAAATTTTCCAAAAAAGAAAGGGAATGACCGCTCTGTCATCTACTTACCCAAAAATTGGCCCAACTTACAGTTTTTAGTTTCTTTATACTGTCCTGCTCTTCTGGTTACATTTCGTGCTTTGAGTGTGCCGTTTATTGTTAGTGGCTTATTGTTATTGTTGTTTATTGTTGTTATTGTTGTTTTTGGTTTTCACTGTACTTTGGGTTGAGTAGTGGCTTGGGTGGTTCATGGTGGAATAGGGTCATGTCCTGGGGGTCATGGGGGGCGGGGGGTGGAGGAAGGGGCTGGTGTTGGGTTAGGTTCGAGATGCGGCGTGCGAGGTATAAAGGGAGGGGTTAAGCGAGTTGATAGATTGAGGGTAGGGTCGTGGAACATTGGGACCCTGCAGGGTAAGTCGATAGAACTGGTTAAGATTCTAAGGAAGAGAATGATTAATATTGCGTGTGTCCAGGAGACCAAATGAGTAGGTTCCAAGGCTAGGGATATAGATGGATACAAGTTGTGGTATTCAGGTAGTGATAGGCGTAGAAATAGCGTAGGTATCTTGGTGGACGAAGAACTTAGGGAGCAGGTAGTGGAGGTTAAAAGGGTTAGTGATAGAGTTATGACTATTAAGTTGATAGTTGGGGGGTTTACTTTGAACATCTGTAGTGCGTATGCGCCACAAGTGGGCCTAGACGAAGAAGAGTTTTTGGGAGGTTTTGGACGAGGTGGTTAAAGGTGTGCCTAGTTCGGAGGAGATTTTCATAGGTGGGTATTTCAACGGGCACATCGGGTCTTCGCCGTCAGGGTATGATGATGTGCATGGGGGCTTTGGGTTTGGGGTTAGGAATGATGAGGGAGTGGCTCTTTTGCATTTTGTGAGGGCCTTTGGGTTGGCGGTAGAGAATTCCAATTTTCCAAAGAAGGAAGAGCACTTAGTTACCTTCCGTAGTAAGATAGCCAAGACTCAGATTGACTTTTTGCTGCTTAGGAAGGGGGATAGAACACTGTGTAAGGATTGTAAGGTAATCCCGAGTGAGAATCTTACGACCCAGCATAGACTCCTGGTGATAAACTTGGTTATCAAGAAGGACAATATGAGGCGGGGTGGTAAAGGTCGACCTAGGGTTAGGTGGGGCAGCCTGACCCCGGCTAGTGCTTTGGAGATAGGGGCTAGGTTAGAGAGGATGGGGTGTGGGAGGGCAGAAGGGACATGGATAGTATGTGAGATAGGGCGGCTGGTTGCATCAGGGAGTCTGCTAGAGAGGTGTTGGGTGTGTCGAGGGGCGGGTATGGCCGGTATCGGGGGGATTGGTGGTGGAATAAAGATGTTAAGAAGAAAGTCGAGGCAAAGAAGGCGACATACGTTAAGTTAGTTGAGAAGAAAGATGAAGAAGAGAAGCGGATGAGCATGGAAGAGTACAAGTTAGCAAAAAAAGAGGCTAAGTTAGTAGTCACGGCTACTAAGACTGTAGCTTTTGAGAGTTTATATAAGGGATTAGAGGAGAAGGGCGGGGAGAAGAGGATGTTTAGGCTTGCCAAGGCTAGGGAGCGGAAGGGTCGTGATTTGGACCAGGTGAAGTGCATTAAGGGGAATGATGGCAGAGTTTTGGTGGAAAACGACCTCATTAAGAAGCGATGGCAGTCCTATTTCCATAGGCTCCTGAATGAGGAAGGGGATAGAGGTGTTGAGTTAGGGGAGTTGGAGCATTCCGGGGAGGATCGCGACTTTGGCTATTGTCAGCGGTTTAAGGTAGATGAGGTCAGTGAGGCTATTCGCAAGGTGCGAAGAGGCAGGGCGATGGGGCCAGACGAGATTCCGATAGATTTTTGGAAGTTCTCTGGTGGGTCAGGGTTGAGGTGGCTGACCAACTTGTTTAACAACATTTTCAAGTCAGCTAAGATGCCTGAGGCTTGGAGATGGAGCACGATGATTTCTTTATATAAGAACAAGGGTGACATTCAGAGTTGCAACAACTACCGAGGTATTAAGTTGTTAAGTCACACGATGAAGATTTGGGAGAGGGTGGTAGAGCGGAGGTTGAGGAAGATTGTGTCTATTTTGGAAAATCAATTTGATTTTATGCCTGGTCGCTCCATGACTGAGGTAATTCACCTTGTGCGGAGACTGGTAGAGCAGTATAAAGAGAGGAAGAGAGATCTTCACATGGTATTTATCGACTTGGAGAAGGCGTATGACAAGGTCCCTAGGGAGGTTCTTTGGAGATACTTGGAGGCGAGGGGGTCCCAGTGACGTACATCAGAGCGATTAAGGACATGTATGAGGGAGCGAAGACTCGGGTAAGGATAGTGGGAGGAGATTCTGAGCATTTCCCGGTCTTGACAGGGTTACACCAGGGATCAACTCTTAGTTCGTTTTTATTTGCTTTGATGATGGATGTGTTGACGCGGAGTATACAAGGCGAGGTGCCTTGGTGTTTGCTTTTCACGGATGATATAGTTTTGATTGATGAATCGGGACAAGGGGTTAATGATAAGTTGGAGGTTTGGAGACAAACATTGGAGTCTAAAGGTTTCAAGTTGAGTAGGACCAAGACGGAGTACTTGGAGTGCAAGTTTAGTGACTTTAGGAAAGAGGAGGTGGTGGAAGTGAAGTTGGATTCTCAGGCGGTTTGTAAGAGGGATAGTTTTAAGTATCTTGGTTCTACGATTCAGGGAAACGACGAGATTGACGAGGATATCTCTCACCGTATAGGGGAAGGTTGGATAAAATGGAGGCTCACTTCGAGAATTTTATACGATAAGAAGGTGTCCCTCAAGCTGAAAGGCAAGTTTTATAGAGTTGCAGTCCGGCCTGTTATGCTGTATGGAACGAAGTGTTGGCCGGTTAAGAATTCTCATATCCAAAAGCTGAACGTGGCGGAAATGAGGATATTGCGTTGGATGTGTGGAGTCACAAGGGCTGACAGGGTTAGGAATGAAATTATTCGGGAAAAGTTTGGGGTGGCGTCAGTGGAGGATAAAATGCGGAAAGTGAGGTTGAGATGGTTTGGTCATGTGATGAGGAGAGGCACGAATGCACCAGTTCGTAGGTGTGAGAGGTTGGCCTTGGAAGGTTTCAAGCGGGGTAGGGGTAGGCCGAAGAAATACTGGAGAGAAGTGATTAAACGTGACATGGAACAATTACAGCTGATCGAGGACATGACCCTGGATAGGAAGTTATGGAAGAAAAACATTAGGATAGAGGGCTAAGGGTGTGGATGAGTCGTAGTCAGTATTTAGGTGGACTTTATTGTCCTTTGTTTGGTAATGTACTATTCTTGTGGATGTCGTACCTATGTTATTTAATCGTGTCCTATGCTTTTGATGCTTTTGTTTACTGCCTTTTTATCTTGAGCCGAGGGTTTATCGAAAACAACCTCTCTACCTCTCTAGAGATAGTGGTATGGATTGCGTACACTCTACCCTCCCCAAACCCCACTATGTGGGAATAAACTGAGTTTGTTGTTGTTGTATCATTAAATTATGAAAAATGACCTCTCCGTCATCTAACTAACTAAAATTAAGTTTTATTTTGTATAAATAACATAAATGTCAACCCTTTTGAAAGTAATTACACTCTCTCCCACTTTTTTAATTACTTTACTCTCTCTTCCTATTAATTAATATACATAACATAGCCGACATATGCATAACATTCTGTGTATATGTTGGGGTTTTTGTAATATGTTTAGGGAGTTGAGATTTTTTGTAATATTGGAAACATGAGTTGTGTATTTGTGTAATTTTTTTTTTTATTTTTCGGTCTCCCACTTATTTATTCTAAACCAAATTGCAAGTAGAGAGGGGAGGGGCCTATTACATATCAGATGAGAATTTTAGAAAAAATTATACAAAATATCTGTTGAGTTAAATTTTTTACATAAAAAATGGAGTAACCACTTAACATTCCTTACCTAAAATGTCCATTAGGCCAATGTTGTTACCAAGTATGGCCATTTAGCCAAATTATTTGCAATAAAAATGGCCAGCCGGCCAATTCCTTCAATTTTAATGTGTTTTCAAATGAGGATTTTTTTTTTTTCAATTTTTTACTTGCACCATTTTGTTTTTAAAAAAATTTCTTGTTTTTTTTTTTTTCAATTAACTTTTTTCGCTGCAACTTTTTTCAAAAAAATTATTGCTATTTTTTCAATCTGTTTTTGCTTTTTTTAAATTTCTTTTGTTGCTCTTTTTTTAAAAACTTTTTGTTCTTCTAACTGTTTCATTTCTTTTATTGAGGAAAAAAGAAAATTTTACGTTATTTTATTATTTTTTGTTTATACTTTTATTTATTAAGTTGAAATGTATGATAATCAAATAAATATCGAATTGATATATCACATAATTATTTATATAATATTGATATATATCGATACACGTTTATATACCATTTATATAATACCGCTACATGTTTATGCATCATTTATACAATATCTATATATTACATAACTATTTATACAATTTGGTATAATTTTGTACACATTTATACAATTTCATATAGGTTGATGGAATAAGGTAGTTTTCAGATATCAATTTCGATACATAATTATATATCATATATACATGTTTATACACCATTCTATAATATTTATACATTACATAACTATTTATATAATACATATGTACTGTATAAATAGTGTATATGGATGTACATACATTTATGATACATAACCATACATTATATATACATGATTATACACAATTTCTATAATATTGATACCTGCATAACTATTTGTATAATGTAGATACATTACTTATACATTGCATATAAAAGTACGAGAAGTTAAATATGAATTTACCTTGGTGATTAATAAAGTTATTAGTTACAAAAAAAAAAAAAAATGAAAACTGACCGTAGCCGCTTTTTTATACCACTGTCATGACATGTCTGTGGCTAGAACGTGAGTATTTTTGACTTTTTGACTATTTTTTAAAAATAAAAATGACTATATTTTGTAAATCAATTACTTTATTGTATATATATCAAAAGTATCCTTTTTTAATAGTGTTATGGGCTACCTTAATATAATACTGTCCAGTTGTACTACAGGTACTTTGAGTTCATAGGGTGCGGATAACTTGGGTAATTTACATGAATAATTAATAGATAACTAGTACTTATTAATTTTATCATGTTAATTGAAATGCTATGTCATAGCATTCTTTAGTTATTTGTTTTAACCTTATTAATTTTTCTATATTATTTTTAAGGTATACTATTGTTCCATATTTCTAGTTTTTATATAGTCAAGTAGATTTTTTTTCATAAGTATTTCTATTAATCTTATTTGCTCCATATCTTGTCTCCAATACTCTAAATATTCGTAGTTTATCATTTTATCCTATAGTAGTTGCAATACAACAAATTTCTTTGTAATAATTTATTCTAATTGTACTATATCTGATATTAAATTTTAGGTTATCTATTTCGTTAATTATCCTGTCTTTTTCTTCTATGAATAATTCTATATCTAAATCATAATCTAAACTATCTCTTAATTCTAGTTGTTCCAAGGTTTTATCTATCCAAATTAATCTTTGTTTTATCTATCCAAATTAATCTTTCTTTTAATTATTTTCTTCCTCTTCTAAGCTGGTTTCTATAATTAATTTCTTCGTATAGCCAACTTTGTTTTTCTCTAATTCTTCTTATATATTCTAACATTTTTAATCTGTATAATATCCATCTGAATAACAACTATCTAAATATGAGCAGTAGCTTTCATTATATAAGTGTAGATTTTCTATAGAACTTAATAACTCTTCATCTTCATCCTCAAAATTCCATATCTTTTTCCATATTATTCTCTTTACGTCTATGATTTCTATATCTCTAAGTATATATAAAACAAGTATTTTAAGATTATCTGTCATTTAGGCTTGATTAAATGTTTTTTCATAATATTCTTTAATTGTTTGTTTTAATCTTAGTAATTCTTGTATATTTTCATTAAGGTATTCTATGTATTTTATATTTTTAGTTCTCATATATTCTTCTAAATTTGTTTTCATTAGTTTTTCCATTAATTGAATATTTTTCATATCCATTTTCCAATATTCGTAGTTTATCATGGTTGATGCGTAGGTTTGGCATGTAGGTATATGTAGGAGTAGGTAGGTAGGTGTGATATGTAATTTATTCTAGTCATAATATATCTATCAAATATTTTTTCCCATATGATCTTTCTTATATTTACTATTTCTATATCCTTAAGTACATACAAAACAAGTATATTAAATTTATCTATCATTTCATCGGATAAGTAGGCAGTCATTCTTTTTCATATGATGCTATTTCAAAATATTCCTTTCAACCATATACATAACAAAATATAATCATCTTAGATCACTATATACTAGATTATTCTTAAATAACATGTTCTTCGGTCACTATTAGCATGATAATCAGGATACTTTTTCCCTACACATCGCCTCTACTCTGGTTACTCCCCTATCACGGCTTCTTTGCCTCACCGGTTTCACCTTTAGGATGTCATAGTTCTTGGGAATTTTTCTCCTTTTCCACTTTGCTAATAAACTTCTTAACATACTATTCTTCGAATAATTCTACTATAAAGTAACTAACATGAGCTTATTTTATTATATCATGATTATCAGAAATTTATGAATTTAGCTATTCATAATTATAAATGAAAATACCTGTTCTGGTAGATTTGATAAATCTGTGCTTTGCTCATCCATAGCTTTTCCTTAAAAATATATCTGTTTTTATTAAATATTCAAAAGTTTTTTGTGTACAAGAGAGAAGGCTTGCTTTTAACACATGAAAGTCTTGCCTTTAGATTTCTGTATGGCTTACATATTTATAATCCTAAAAGATGGAAAACACTATTCCTAACATTACATCTGTCAAAAAAGTAAAAGACTAATAATTGTCCAATCTTTACATTTGTCAAAAAAAGTAAAAAGCAAATAATGGCAAGGGCCAAAAAACTAATAAATGATATAAGAAAAGTCAAAAAGGCTAGTCTAGAAATAGTAAATGCTATTAAATGTTTACATAATTTACATATTTCATATTCCACAAAGTTATCTTTTTTCTCCATATGTTATTTTCATATTTCAATGCTTTGTCTTCTTTCTTTTATTATTTCTTCATTGGTCAGTGCTTCTTTATATCTTTTGTTGTTCATCTCCTAGCTAGCGTTCTTATCTTCTTGGTAGATTTTTTGTTTTATTCTAGCTGGACTTATGGAATCACGTTATTTTCTCCATTGCATTTGGAGCATAGGTGGTCTGGATATTTGTGTCCTATCATTTTGCAATATCTTGTTAATAATTTTTTTGAAATAAATTCCTTCTTAATTGCTCTTGCAGTTGGTTGTTTTTCTGAATTGAGTAGTGTCAAAATCCATTGTCTAGCTTCTTTCCATATCTGGCTGTCGTAACTCCCTTGAATTTGAATAAATCATTTGATGATCTCTTGAATAATAACTCCATATTGGGTTCCCATTTAGGTAGTTATTTGTTAATTCTTGAACAATTGAAGATATTCCAATAATTCGTTTATTTGCATAAAAATCAAGTATCTCAACTTTAGGTATCTCTGGCTGTTGAACAATATCTTCTGGTATAATCATATGTCTAGTTAATCCTATTTTTACAACTTGTATAACTGGTTTAATTTCTTCATATAATATCTCTGCTGGTGCGGTATAAAACTTTATAAAAAATAGATTTCCTTTGGTTATTTTCTTATATAGGTGGCGAATGCGCTATATAATTCTGGTATAGTTGTTAGTTCATCTCCTTCTTGGGTATATACGGTATTTAATAATCCATAACTGAAACAAGTTTTAACTAAGCTTGGGTTGGTTTTCGGTAGTGCGATTAACTTGTTGTAACCTTGTAATTTTTGGGTTATATAGTTTGTGTTTGGTTCTTGGATATTTGTAGCTCTGGGTTTAAGGTTTAGGTAAGTCTGTATTTTGTGGATATTTTCTATGTATGCTCGAGTTATATGGTTATAGGCTTTTCTATCTTGGTTTAAATTTTTTCCATATGTGGTAGTTTGTGGGGGTATGAACAAGGGATCTTTTTGTGTTTTTGGTATAAATGGTTTTTCAAATATCTTGTTCATGTTCATGTTCTGATATCTTTGTCCACTAAATCCTTTGCTTGTACCTGCAATTGTAGATTAATGAACGTTATGGGTTTTATGGAGTGTCCCAACGTCTCCTTTTAGCTTTGGAATTTTATTGTCTTCCGATCGACATAGCTCTGCACACTGCTGAGTTATCTGAGTCATAAATACAGACTTCAGTTTAACTTCATTAGTCTTTAGCTTTTCTATTTCACTACCCATACTGCCCATTTTCACTGAAAGTGTAGTTAGGGTTTTGAGTTTCTTTTCTAAAGCATCATCTTCTATTATATCAGTCTGTGTAGCTTTGTCTTGATATATAATCTGCAATAACATTCTTGTTAGTTTTGATTACTTCAATTGTAAATGTAAAATTTAATATGTTTAATACTAGTCTCCGAATTTCCTTTGTTGTAACTGAATTTTCTATTTTCTTTGTTAACCACCAACGTACCTGTGTATTATCTGTTCGTACAATAAACTTGTTATATACAATATATGGCTCAGATGCTAATAAACATTTATGTAATGAGCATAATTCTTTTCTATTTATCTCCCATTTTATTTCTGTTTCATTAAACGTTCCTGAGTAGTATCTACAATGATGTTCTAATTTTTCTTCTTCATATCTATATTTAAGTACTCCTCCATAATTATATTCACTTGTGTCTGCTTCTACTATATATGTTCCATAATTATATTCACTTGCGCCTGCTTCTACTATATATGTAAAATTTTTATTTTCATATGAAAATTGTAATTTTGGTAATTCCTTACCAAGTATTTTTATTTTCTGAACTTGTTTTTTATCTTCTTCGTTGTAATTATATTCTACATCCTTTTTAATTTTTTTTTGTAAAGGCTTTAGGTTTTCTGCTAATTTTGGTATATATTCTCTTACTTGGTTTACTAATTCTAAAAATGATTGTAATTTCTTTTTTATATCTAATTCTTCTTTTGAATTTATTATTTTTTGTACTATATGTTGTTGCATTTTTACTCCATTTTTATCTATTTGTATTCCTAAAAACTTTATCTGATTTTTCATAATTTCGGCTTTCTTTTCACTTAAACTTATTCCTGAATTTTCTATTATACCTGCAAATTGTTCTAGTAATTTTAAATGTTCCTCTTTAGTTTTTGTATATAATAGTATATCATCTATGTATACTATACAATTAGGTAGTTGTTTAAAATAACTATCCATAAAGTGTTGATATCTACCTGGTGCATTTTTATATCCAAACGGTAACACATTCCATTCATAAAATCCTTGTGGTACTGTAAATGCAGTTAATTTTTGAGATTCTTCTAGTTTTAAATGGTAAAATCCTGATTTACAATCGAACTTACTAAAATAATTATATCCTTGTATCTATCTTATTTTTAATATCTTATTTGGTATTGGATAATTATATGTCATAGTTTTTGCATTTAGGTTTCTATAATCATTAACCATTCTACTTTTTCCTCTTTTTTGTTCACTATGTTTATTTACTATTAATGCTAGACTATTGTGTTTACTATTACTTTTTTGTATGTATTGTTTTTCTAATAATTCATCTATATGCATTTTAAATTCTTTTAAATCATCAAAGTTATATGTTAATGGTTTTTGGGTTATTATACTATTTTTATCTATTAGCTCAATTTTTACAATAGTCTTATGTTTTTTCCATCCTTTTAATGGATCTTTACTGTATAGTTGTCTTAATTTTTTCTTTATCATTTCTACCTTATCTATTGAAAATATTGTTGTTTCTTCTTTATTTATTGAAAATATAACTAGTTCTATTGTGTCTCCAGTATTTTTTACATTTTCTAATTTTTGTGTGATTTTTTCACTTTCTTTTATCCAATCAGTTTTCTTTCTTATTTTATTAATAACTCTTTTTGCTCTTACCTTTTGTTTACATGGGGTTGTAAACCACCAGTGTGTTCTAGTTATTATATGTGGGTATAGTTTATCTAAAAATGACATTCCTAAAAGCATATCTTTTGATGTTAGTTCATAATTATAGATCTCTTCTATTGTTAATATCTTATCCCATACTTGTATTTTTACATTTCTTGCTTTATAGGTAATTAAGCTTCCTTCATTAGTAAATTCTTTCACTACTATTGGTG
This sequence comes from Capsicum pubescens, assembly GCA_030864215.1. NCBI lineage: Eukaryota > Viridiplantae > Streptophyta > Magnoliopsida > Solanales > Solanaceae > Capsicum > Capsicum pubescens. Next base: position 93,201,640 of record CM061543.1, read on the forward strand.
TTTTAAGCTTATCCCATTTGTCTTCTGGTAAACAATTATATCTACATAAGTTAGCTTCTGCTCCTGTATCTATCATTGGTGTATAATATCTATTATAATATCCTTCTACTATTATTTTCATAAGTACATATATTTTCATATTATGTCAAAGCTCTTTTTATCAATAATTTTTCTCTATTATAGGTTATGGTTATTTGTGTATGTTCTATATTGTAGGGTTTTACTTGTTCTAACCATTTTATTCCTAATATTATGTCTGCTTTTTGCATATCTTCCTTTATTTCAAATTCTATTTTTATTTTCTAACTCCTATTATTATTTCCTTTTCTGTTGTATTTTTAGTAGTTATTAAACTTCTTGGTAGATCTGGGCATATATTACTATTAGATTTTATTTCTTCGTTTTTTACTAGATATTTTGCTATATAATTTTCTTCTTGTCCTGTATTTAGAAGTATTAAATATTTTTTTTATTTATTGTTCCCTTTATATAATATTGAGTTAAATTAACTGTTGAAGTTATTTCATAATTTGTTCTTTTCGATGATCCTGATGATTCTGGTGTTTCAAAATCTATTCTTTTTGTTGTACTTATTCTATCATTTATTATTTCTAAATCTTCTTCTATATCCATGTCTTTGTAACTATAATCATTGTTATCAATTGTTTTTACAAATTGTTCAAAAGGACTTTCTATTTGTATTTTATTAATTTTAATTTTTTCCGTTATTTTATGTTTTGTTGTTAATACATATAGATTTTTACATCTTGCTGTAAATATTATACTTCCTGAGGTTAGTTCTATTCCTGATATTTTCCAATATAATACTAATGATTTATCTATGTTTTTATCTGTTATTGCCACTGAATAATTTGCACTTATTATGAATTTAAATTTTTAGTATATTAAATTTCCTCTTATGACAGTTATTATACTTTTTTCTATAGATTTATAATTCTATCATCTGCTAAATATAATTCTATTGGTGTATCTATTCCTTCTCTAAAACATGCTTTTATTAATATCTCTGTTCCTCCAAGGTGTACATATTTTATTGGGTCTTTACTTTTTTATATCGTTTATTTCTTTATTAGTTATTCTTTTTGTTACTAGTGGTATACTAGCTCTACCTTTTGCATATCTACAGTCTATTACATGTTCGTTTTGGCTTACTACGTAGTATTCTTCTTTTCGTCTACTAAATATGTTTTTTATTGTTGGTATTTTAAATATTTTTTCTACACTTAAATCTAATTCTTTTCCTTTTTTTATCTCGTCAGATATATTATTATCAAATATTATTTTCTGATCTGTTCCTTCTTCATTTAAATATTCTTACTTTGTTATTATTTTTATATCTTCTTCAGTCATTTGATTCATCTAATTGACTATCTATTTCATTATCTGTTTCATTTTCTGAAATTTCATATATACTATCTTCACTTTCTAATTCGTAATCTATATAATCTATTTGCATATGTTCTGCATTTTCTATCTTTATTTCTAATATTTGTTTCTTTTTTAGGTTTTTAGGCATTTTACAATCTCTAGCTAAATGTCCTAGTTTTCCACAATTATAACAAGTGCATTCTTTTATAGATTTCTTTCTCCTATATGACATTTTATATTTATAATTTTTTACATAATATCTTTTTCTTGGTTTCTTATACTTATATTTTGATTTTTTGTATTTCTTATATTTCTTATATCTTTTTCTTTTCTTATAATATCTTTCTTCACATTCAAATTGAGGTGCTATTTTATCTTTGCAACATGCTAAATTTTTTATTAATGTTTTTTTCAGTTTCATTTCTTCTCTGTATTTTTCATATAAATTTCTATACCATTGTTGTAGAAATTTTGTTCTTGCTCCTAGAGTATCTACTATGTTTGTTTCATCCCAACTCTTTATTATTTTTAAACTAAATGGTTTAGGTAATTTACTAAAATATAATCTTCTAACTTCTTTACTTTATTCTGTATTATATGCTCCCTTATAGTAGTATTCTTTAAATGCGCACATATATTCATCTATATAACACATATTACATATTGCTAGTTTTAACATTAAATTTCTATTTGTATCTTTTTCTTTGTTTCGTTCTTCTTCTTCTGTTGCCATACTGCTAATTTCATCTCTTATAGTCATTTCATATTTTTTCAATATGTCTATAGGTGTTAGTTTAGTTACTGTTGTTCCTTCTGTTTTTTATCATTCCTTAATACCTTTTTACTATCTTCAGTTAAATTTAAAAACCATAATTTTGCTGTTCCTATTACTGTTCATTCTATATATTCTGGTGTATCTATTGCATTTATGCCAATGTCTAATAATTGTTTTGTTATATATCCTATCCATAATTGTATCGTTTTATCTACATCTATTTCACAGTCTAAGTCTAAGAAGTTATAATTTTTATTAATTATTTATTTTGGTGTCCATTTGTTATATTCATCCCTTAGGTTATATTTTTTAAACTTATTTTTATAGTAATATGTAGGTTTTCTTATTTCTGATGTACTATGTATTATTTTTTCATTGTCTTTTTTATCAAGAGTGTTTATTTCTGTGTTTGAATTTTCTAAGTTTTCTTTATTAATTACTTCTTGTTTTTCATTAATTTCTAATTTTTCTATATTTGTTAAGATTTCTGTGTATGTTTCACTATCTTCCGAATCATAATTATCTGTTTCTTCAACATCTATTGTATTTATTTCTATTTCATTATTTTCTAATTCTTTATTTTCTTATAATTGATTTATCTCAATTAATAATTTTTGTTCTTTATCCTTTTCTTTTTTTTCTTTCTTTCTTTTTTCATACAACTCTTTTAGTATTTGTAGTTCTTTTTCTAATTCAACAATCCTATTATTTTTAGTTTCTTCTATTTTTCATATTTCTTCTGTAGTCAGTTGTTTTATTTTATCTATTTCTTTTTTCCTATCTATTTCTTCATTTTCTTTTGCTATTCTTACCATAACTGTTAATTTATCTTCTAATTTTAATTCTTTTTTTTCTAACATTAAATATAAATGTTCACCTATCTTCTTATATCTTCTTCCTAAATTAGAAAATACTATTCTTATTTTTAATCCTTCATGGTTTTCATATGTTTTTTCATCTATTATAAATTCTTCTTTGTTCGTTTTGTCTACTTGATAGTGTATAGATCATGTTGATATATGTATTCTAGACTATCTATTTGTGATTCTAAATATGATATTTCTCCCTTTTGTGCTTTTATTGATTTTTGGCATACTCCCACAATCATGTTATATTGTAGTCTTTCTTTTCTTATTTTTAATTCTTTTCGTTTTTCAGCTATTATTTGTTTTAGTTCTTTATATTTTTGGGATTTTTTTTATGTTATTCATCTGTACAATATTTAACATCTCTAACATTTCTCATAATTAACACATATCTACTTGTGCATTTTTTAAATAATATAGCTCTGATACCAATTGTACGGGGGTGCGGATAACTTGGGTAATTTGCGTGGATTACTAGTAGATAACTAGTATCTAGTCTTTCTTTTGTTCCTTTTCGCTTCCTACTAGTATATCCATAGGGAAACTTACATAAATTTCAACCCTTTAGTAGCTAACTACTCCATATTTTCACTCTTTTCTAAATTACATAAAATCTCTGATTTTGTAACGACCCTCCCGGTCGTTTGTGAAATTTTCTCATCCTCTCTATTTTAGCGCTTTTCATAGTTTGTATACGTGATTTATGACTTACGGAGATAGATAGTACATATTCTTGAGGTGTTCTGGGTGAGTTGTCATTAGTTGAATTATTGAGTTTAATAAATTTAAGCTTGATCATGGCAACTTTTAATCAACACGACCTCGATTTGATATGTTAATGTTTTCAATAATCTCGAAACCTATTTATTTAGTCAATATACATATTTGATTTATGTCTTGGAGTTTCGAAATAAATTTGAGAATTTATTAAAGTTGCAGATATTTTTGATAATTAATTTAATTAGTAATTTAATGAGCCAAAGTTGCAATTTACTTACTTATATGTCTAATATAAGAATGATTTTAAGTTAAAAGGATTTACCATGTATTAATAATAAAACATCAGATAATTAGGGTTAAGAGCAACACAACAGTTGCACAATTACTTTTTCCCTTTTTCATTTCGCAGTTTGTGGAGTATCTGCATCTTCAGGTTAGCACAGAATATTTTCTTTGTCAATTGTCCACGTTAATACGTGTGTACGTAATTATAAGAAATAGTAGTGCTATCAGTGGCATGATTATACAATGGTGTTGAAGAATCTTTTATTCATTCTTACATTTTCCTTTTATAGTAGTATTATAAAAAATATATAATAAGTTAATGACTGATTTTTGACATGGGTTGCCTTGGATTTATTTATTTATTTATTTATTTATTATTATTATTATTATTATTATTATTATTATTATTATTATTATACAATTACAAAAACTTGTGATCAATAACTAGACACTACCTAATATAGAATAATTCGGGAGCTAAGGTTTTGTAATTGGTCTTTAGGCTTATAGTATTTAGAAACAAGAATTTATAAAAAAAAGGTGTCATTAGATTTGTACTCTTATGGGAATTACATATATTGGAACAGATTGTGAACGCTCCAAAATTTTGAGAAAGGGCAAGGCACTTGTGGACTAGTAACATTCAGATTTCTTGGTTGAGGTAGTTTACGGTTTAACTGGAGTTCAGACTCGACTTGATTGTGTGCATGCTCCTAAATTGGATACTTGTGGATTGGTATTCGTACATGTTTGAAATTGTTGATGTTTGAATTATTGATTCGTGTATAAATGTTTATTGAAAATTGACTTGATGGAATTGTCTTATGACTTTAAGTGTACTTGTAATCTTGGTACATTGTGTTGTATGCTATGAGGATGTGTAAATTGATATTGATAATACTTGTTTATGTTTATGTTGGATCAGGTACCACGCCGGTACGTTTACATTTATGTTGGATCGGGTACCACGCCTGTACGTTTACATTTATGTTGGATCGGGTACCACGCTGGTACATTTACATTTATGTTGGATCGGGTACCACGCCGGTACGTTTATATTTATGTTGGATCGGGTACCACGCCGGTACGTTTATATTTATGTTGGATCAGGTACCACGCCGGTACGTTTATATTTATGTTGGATCAGGTACCACATCGGTACGGTACATGAACATAGATTGTTCCCTTCAGGTCATGACTATTTGGGCAAAAATAAGTCCCATAGCATGTGTGTACATACTTGTGTTGATTCTGTGGATGCTTACTGTATGGTTGATACTCTTGATAGTTATGTGGCTTGTCTGTGAACACTGTTGACCTATTATTGCTGTATTATTGATTCAATGAGAATTTGTTATTTGATGATGCCCGTCTACTTGTTTTTCTAATTATGTTGTGTAAATCCTATTAAGTTGAGTTGGCCTATGATACCTACCAACACATAGTGGTTTGTACTGATACTACCTTTACTCTTCTTTTGTTGAGTGCAGAAAGTTTTCCAGAGGCTCAGACATGACCTCACCTCTAGAGTTGATAGCAGATCTTGATCCGAAGGGTGAGCACTCCATCTTCAGGCTGCCACGGGTCATCGTATTTGTTATTATCCATCTTTCGGAAAATGAAACATTCCTATTTACTTTATTTGGAGATTTCTTCAAACATGCTTTGTTAGTATATCTTGTACGATGACTTTCGGGTCTTGGAGATTTTAGTAAGTAGTTTATTTGACTTCCGCAATAATAATGATTAGCTCTAGATTATTGTTATTATGTTGATTTTATGATAATATCATCTTAATATTGACTAAGTGATTGGGGAATGATTCGGTTTAGATGATTCTCCCACAGAAAGATTAGTGTGGGTGCCACTCATGGCCATTTGGGTCGTGGACAGATTTTGAAGCAACCGGATACATCCCATTGCATTGAAAACATCAATTTTCGATAAATAACAAATCAATCAAATAAATTTAAGATAGAAATTAACAAAATCAAATCAATTGTCGCGTAATCACACGATCACGTTTTTATGACGACTGTTGTATCCTTGATAACGCGTAACAGATTAAGAAATTCAAAATTTCAATCATCAGATCAAGCTAGTTCAAGCAAAATCTTCCTAATTCTTTCATCTCTTTTTCTATTTTGATTTCTATTTTCCGGATACATCCTGAACATCTCAATTTTATTAAGAAATTTGGGACTTTGGCTGTCGAATATCAAATATAAAGGATATAAAAGTGACGAAATTGTGATTTGAGGAAATATTTCGTATATTACTTTGATTTTAGGAATTGTCTACAAATTGGATCAAATATCTGATCCATTGTAGAAGGCAATTCATGTTTTTTGGTTTAATTATCAATTTTTCTTATTCAAATTTAAAAAAACAACCACATAGTCTTTACACATTAGGCTAGCCTGAAATAATAGAATAAAAATGAGCTTGACCCGGCCCATCCCAAACGAGTTTAGGACATAGACCCTAAGAAATAGGGTTTCCTAAAATATTCCTCATTTTCCACCCACTTTATTTGAAAATTAATGTCGCCGCCTTCCATTTATAACATCTCTTTCATTCATCTTCACAGTTGAATGATTCCTTGCCATGGGAGCTGCCTCTACGTCTATTACCCACTTGCACAAGTTTGTAGCTACTTTCCCCTTTATGTTTTTGTTCTAGTTTCCTCTCCGGTTGACTTGCTTCCTCTATCCAAATTCTAGTTGAAATCTTTGATGGATGCTCGAGATGATCTCCTTTAACCTTGTATCAGTCAGGAAGAAGATTGCATTTGGAATCTAGCCATCGCCCAGGTTACACAGTAACTTGCCATATATCGACTTCCTTTTTGCTGATAGAATCTGTTGTAGTCTTGTGTATGGTCGACCTAGCAACAGATTACTTATCATTTTGAAGAAAGAACCATTTGTAAGATTATGTATATTAGACTTTCTTAATCTATCTTTTCAACCCTTTTAAGGTGACAATCTCAAGTATGGTGTCTAAGATTTATCACTGTTGAGTATTTTCTTTCCTGTTGTTTGCATCTATTGAAAACTTGTGAATGTGAATTCATTTACTTTAAATGCATGATTAGCAACGTAATCAGCCAATTTATTCCCTTCTCTCAGAATGTGCTAAAGCTGGACTGTTATATGTTACAGTAACTTCCATATTTGATTGACTTTATCCTCTATGCTCCATGGATAATCCCATCATTTTTTTTAAAAACTTCAGCATACTTAATGAATCAGTTTGTATGACTACTTTGCTAATATGTGACTTGTTGCAATGTAATGCTGCTTGTAGTATAGCTTCTGCTTCTGCTTGTAAATTTGTAGTATCTTCCATGATTGTACCTTTTGCATACACTAAATCCCCCCTTTCATCCCTCACACAAAATGCAGAAGAACTTGCCCCTGGATTCTCCTAGAGGCTCCATCTGTATTGATTTTACTCCATCCTTGTTGAGGAAAATCCCATTTCACCTTTGTGACTTTCATCCTTGTTTTGTGCCTTGCCAACTCTGCCAATATTTCTGGCCATGTATTGAGAAATTCTTGGTATGGCTTCCTTACTTTCAGTAGTAATCTGATGTTTCTGATAATGTTGTGTTGTACACTGTGCTCAAATATCTGCTTCCCTTCATGTTTACCTTTGTTTCTTCTTATCCATAGCTCCCAAATAATGATGCTAGGAACAACTAGATAATAGCTTCTATCTCTGAGTCTAACATCTTCATTCCACCATTCCATGAAAATCTTCCTAAAGTTTAGTCCTTGTATATTTATACCTGTAAAATAAGAAAAGTAGGACCATGTCTTGTTAGTAATAGGAGCTCTCAGAAACACATGTGAACTAGTCTCCTGAGCATGGGTGGTACAACACCAATATTTGGTAGGTCCTTCTACCCCCCACTTTCTAATAGCCTCTTCAATTGGTATTTTTCCTTTCCAAATTCTCCACATTAGAAAAGAGAATTTAAAAGGTAGTCCTTTTATTCACATTTCCTTAAAAATTTCACACTTTTCCTTCCCCTGTCTAATATACTTCCAGAAAGACTTCACAGTAAATTTCCCATTAGATTCAAGCATCCAAATGGATTTATCATTTCCCCTACTCCCATCTGGTAGCTGTACATTATCCATGATATGAGTAGTAATTTCCCCTGGTAACAACTGATTCAACACATTAACATTCCATGTTTCTTGCCTTGTCAAATTAATTTTATTCTGAAACCTATCATCCCACATCAAGTCATTATCTGTAATATGGTACAGACTCTTTAATATTGTCCAATTATCCCACCAAATGCTAGATTCTCCATTCTTGACTTTCCACAATATTTGATGCTCTGTCAAATCTCTAGCATGTAGCATTTTTTTCCATACTTGTGAACCCCCAACTCCTTTGTTCCACAGAATCATATTAGGATGTTCTTTCTTACAGTACTTATTATGCATATAGTCCACCCAAATAGACTTTTTGGTTCTAAAGTTCCACCATAGCTTGCAAAATAAAGCCATAGAAACATCTTTTAACAATTTAAAACCTAACCCTCCTTCTTCCTCAGGCATACACATAACTTGCCACTTCACCCAATGCCTACTCTTGTCCCCTAAGTAGCTGCTCTAGAAAAACTGAGCAAGCATTTTCTGTATTTGATTCAGAACATTCATTGAGGGATTCATTACTGATAAACAGTGAACTGGAATACTCTGAAGAACATGTTTAATCAGAATAGCCCTTCCCCCATATGACAGTAATTTACCCTTCCAACACTGCAATTTACTACTTATTCTATTCATCAACCCCTGATAGTAATCTTTCTTCTTTCTTATATGAAAAATAGGACAACCAAGGTATGTAAAATGGAAATCATTCCTCATAATTCCTGTTATTACCTCTGCTATAGCCACTACCCCATAAGACATATTTTTATGCAAATATATAATACTCTTATCCTTATTGATCCTCTGACCTGAAGCTCTCTCATACTTTTCTAAAGATTCTGTCAACAACCTCAAAGTATTGATCTCTGCCTTGTATAAAATGATCATATCATCAGTAAAAGCTAAATGATTCAACTTAGAACTTCCTCTAGGCATCCCAAAAGTTTTAAACTCTTTAGTCAACAATAACTTTTTATGAGACCTGGACATTACCTCAGCTGCTATAATTAATAGTGTTGGTGACAGAGGATCTCCTTGTTTCAAACCTCTAGATGATCTAAAGAAACCCTTAGGTTGACCATTTAAAATGATTGAATACCAATTATTACTCAACAACCTATACATCATATCTATAATACGTTCTCCAAAACCCATTTTTCTCATAACTTTTATAAAAAAAACCATTCAACCCTATCATATGATTTCATCATATCCAACTTTAAGACCATGTTAGGAGGCTTACCTATTTTATTAATTTCTGACACAATCTCCTGTACCACCAGGATATTCTCTGCTATACCCCTTCCATTTACAAATCCATCTTGCTCTTCTAAAATAATCCTTGGTAACAGTTTCTTAATTCTATCATGTATGATTCTTGAAAAAATCTTGTTGACAAAATTACATAGAGAAATTATCCTAACGTCAGAGAAAGTATTAAGCACCAACTTCTTTGGTAACATTACTAAATTTGTGTGGGCAATAAACTTGCGCAGTTCATATCCACCAAAAAAAGTTTTTATCATTTCATAAATGTCATTCCTAATAATTTCCCAAGAATCTTGATAGAAGGCTCTAGTCATACCATCTGGTCCTCCTGCACTATTTTTGCTAAGCCCCATCACAGCTTCTTTGACATCCTACATTGTTGGATATGTAATCAACTCCTCATTTTGATTAGAATCAATTAACTCTAGTATTTCCTCCAAAATAGAAAAGTCTTCACATTGATACCCTTTGGTAAACTGCTTCTCAAAGAATTTGATTACATCCTTTAAAATGTCAACCTGATTATCCATCCACTCCCCTTATTTATTTTGAATTCTACTCACCTTTAAACTATTTCTTCTCCCTCTTACAATAGTATGGAAAAATTTAGTGTTTCTCTCACCATTCTTAAACCACTCAAAGCTTGATTTTTGTTTCCAGAAATCCTTCTCCCTTCTGAGCTGCATATTCAACTTTGCTTGGGTTTTGATCAATTTATCTCTATTCTCTCCAATTGGATTCTATTCAAATTGGACATCCAATACTTTAACAACATCCTCAAGAGTTGCAATTTCTTGAAAAAGATTACCAAATTTCTCTTTGCTCCACTATGTTAACGCTTTCTTAGTCTTCTTCTGCTTGTGATGAAACATAATAAATGGGTTACCCTGCACTTATGTTATTCAATTCTGCCTAATTACCTTCAAAAAAGTCTTATACTTCATCCAAAAGTTCAGAAATCTAAAAGATTTGATGATCTTTTCCTAAGGATTATACATCTACAATAGCAAAGGGTCATGATCCGATCCACTTCTAGGAAAATGTTCTACTTCTAGTACCTGGAATAAATTTTGCAGCTTGTTATTCCATAATACTCTGTCCAGACTCTCAAATATGCAAGCCTCATCCACTCTCCCATTCCACCATGTAAACTTACTCCCTTTAAAACCTGGATCTTCTAAATTACATACACTTATACAGTGATTAAAATCACCTGTATCTGCTAATGTAACCGGTAAACCTATAAGTTTTTCTTTATTACTAGTTACTACATTGAAATCTCCCCCGAAAATCCATGGTTCATTCACTGAATGAGCCATATCAGCTAGAGATTCCCATAATGCCGTCCTTTTCTGATTTGTACACTTAGAATACACCAAGGTTACTACTACTCCAATTTCTTCTTCTTGATTAAAGATCTTCAAAGTTAACTGCTTTTTATATTTTACCACAGTACATTGAACTCTTCCATCACAAAAAGCCCATATTTTTCCAGAGGAATTACTTACTGCCTGCTGCATACCCAATCTAGTTCTGTACTCCTCAATGGTGCTGGCATCCAGGAAAGGTTCCATGAGACCAATAAAGTAGAAATGGTGTCTCTTTTGCATTGTGATCAGTCTTGAAAAAGCTTTCTTTGTATTAACTGATCTTATGTTCCACAATAATGCTTTCATCCTAAATTATTTTTAGATTGACTTCTGGTAACCATTGTATTAGCACTTGCCTTGTTGTGCTTTTTTTTTCCCAACTACTACTTTAATTGTGTAAATTTTCTGAAGATATAAACCTCCTTCAATGGCCACTCTATCAATATTGTCTTCTAAATCTCCCTCATCCAGGGACTCTTTGTCCTTATTTGCCAATTCCAACTGTTGATCAGCCTGTATGGTAAAAGGTAGTACTCCTTCCTCTACCTTTTCTAATTCATTAGAATGCTCAACAAATGCTAATTCCATTTATTTTTGTGTCTGCTCTCCATCTGCATGATCCTCTATTACTTTTCCCAAAATTTTCCTCTCAATCTACTTAGGAGTAGTATTATTATCTGCATTCTATACTCCTTGTTTAACACCAAATGTATTTGTAACCCATTCTTTGGTGCTTTGATTCTTCTCCTTATCCTCATTATGAACATCTGCCTTGTGTTGTATATCTTGCCTCTCCTCTTTCTCCTTTTTTTTGTTGTAAAGCTACAAAAGTATTATTAGCTGGAACATCTTCAACTGCATTTTCCCCGACTTCCCCTGTAATGTACCCATATTTATCTTTTTGTATTTATTTCTCCTTGTATGCCATTGTAACTTATTGTTCCTTCTTTTATTATTGTTTATCTTTGCTGATACATCCTTTTCAATATTGTGACTTGCACCATCTTTATTACGTTGATTATCTTCTGATAATTGTTTGTCTCTTGCATCTTCGTATAGCTCAGGATAAATGTTCCAACAATTATTTCATCATGCCTCTGTAAGTAACACTCTTTATAGTACTTGGGCATATGATTATACTGTATTGCTACCCATTTCGATTTAATTGCTCCTGTTATGTCATTCTCTTCATTAATTCTAACTCTTTGTGGAAGTTTATTTACCAAGTACACCTCGACTTTAACCTTAGCAAAACTAGGTCATATTTTATTTCTCGTTTCTATGTCTACTATCAAAGGTTTCCCAACAGCTGATGCTATAGAAAAGATAACCTCTTTTGCAAGGAAATTTAGAGGTAAATCTTGCATTGAAATCCAAGCTACCCCAATTGATGTTTCAATATCAGGTTCAATACAAGGGTCCCATTTTTATGTCCTCATCTGCCAATTTTTATCCTTTGCCTTGATGTAATATGCTGACGTTGATAAAAGTGTAACATAATCTTCAAGAATTTCCAAATGGATTAAAATATGTCTAGCATCAAGAACACCGATAGTGCAATCGCCCTTTATACCATATTGACCTGGAATAACCTTGCAAAGTTCATTCACATCCGACTTACCATCTAAAAATTTACCTATTATAGAATATTGTAATTTTTCTTGTACAATCAAGTATTGTATCTCTGAACTTTTCCATGTGATACTAGGTTCTCCCTGTAACATCACTACAGGCTTTGGGGGAACCCTGTTATTATTATTCAATACCTCCTTAGGTTTCACTTTTTTGCATAACTCATTTTCATATCAGTAATTTTAATAGCATTAGCAGCCATATTTATATGAGATTTCTCCTTTGGTGGTTTAAGCCCACCGAAAGAGGTGGAGGCCATGGTGGCCGGTCGAATAATTAGGGTTTGGAGAGAGAAAAAACTGTACTAAGGATGACGTATGAATACTAGGTCTGAAACTATTGTAACTGTCCACATAACTATGTGTGTGGTAGAATAAGGTAATTCATCACCAATGGTGATTCATAAGATACATCTGTAATGACCTTATATGTGAAACCTTCCATTTTTATGTGTTTTGACTATTTTACCTTTCTATGTAGTTGTTACATGATTATTAGAGGTGGGGATGGTTGGCACGATGCATTTGGAAATAATTTGAGAGAGGGAAATAATTTGAGAGAGTTTGAGACTCTTGGAGGCTTTAAAAAGCCACTAGTTTGACTTTGATCAATATCTTGTGTTTTGAGTGACGAATGACAATTTAGATAGTTCCATTAGATTCGAATATCAAATTTGAGTTAGTAGTTGGGTTGGTTCGTGTTCAAAATATTTATTTTGCATTTCGACCCTCATTGTGAAAATTAGTTTAAAATAAGCTTTTAGAGGTTCCGGGGGTTAGTTTGTTGAAAATATTTTTTGTCAAAAATCTAATATTGTTATTGAGTCCAAAACATCAAAAAATAGCCTAGAATCATAGTTCATTTGCATTCACCAAATTCTGAACGAATCCCGAGTGGTCGATTGACAATTTTACAACTTAGCAAAGTTGTTGATACAACTGATATCTAGTGCAGCCGCTTAAGCTCCCAAGGAACACTTTAGAGGCATGTCACCACTTTACCGACCTCACTCCACTTATGTCGTAGTTGCTTTAGCAGGATGGTACCACTTTAGTGATTATTTAGTTTCTAAAATGGCTATCGCTGAAGTAACATATCTAGCCCATTTTATAATTTTGCTTTTTTTTTTTGACCTTGAAGGTTCGTGTTTTGATGATTTTGACGGTTTTCTTCACCATTTGATCTTGGATAAGCTTCAAAATCTTATTTCAATAAATTCTCATTGATTATATCTTCAAAAACACTCTTTAATCTCGATTTTAAAATGGATTTTTGGGGTTTGGCAGGTAAAGCTTAAACATAATTTTTTATTAATTTGAACATTGTTTTTAACTCATTTTTTTCTTGGGTTTTCAACTGTAGACTCTTATAACCTTGGAGAACTTGTTTCTAAAATAAAATTTTAGTTTTACCCCTTTTAGTTTTGCACCCATTTTGCACTCGATTTAAATATGGCCGATATAAGTATCATTAACTTTCTTTTAACCTGCAGATGTTATATTTGTATTTTTAATTGATTTTGAGAGCGTTCAAAAGGGGAAAACTCCATGTTGAGGCTCAGATTTAATCACTTTGAGGTAGGTTACTTTTTTTTGACTGGACTGGGTAGTTAATAAATGAGTAAAACATGCTATGTGTTGGGGAAATTAGCCATGGGAGTTGTATTTCGAGATTATTTGTTGTTTTATGCCCGTTTGGGGGCTTATATGCTTATTTTTGTTGAATTGAGATGTCTTATACTGCGTGTTACCCGTGCGGGGGAGTTATTTGATTTCCATAAGCTTGAGTTTTGCATTAATTATCTTATTTTTAATGTGATGCATATGCGGGGGCTTGAATAGATACTATAGGTCTTATTTAAGCATTTTTGCCTTTATCATGATATTCATGCCTAGTTTAGGGGTTTGATGTGATATTAATGATGCCGTACAAGCCTATTATTCTGGTGGTGCTGAGTGAGATCTGATATCATGAATTACTAATATACTGAGCTGATTTTTAGCTCACGTATACATGTATCAAATTGATTATTATCTTTATACTTATTTGATTGTGAGTATTACATCCTTATCCATACATACCCATTTATGAGATGTTGGTACCATTAGAAACATTGATGTGAAAGAAAATTAAGATTTTTATGAAAACCCTTAATTTGTGAACAATAGACGGAGAGGTAAATGAGACATTTTTATGAAAAACCCTTGATCCGTGAACACTTTCTAGAGAGCGAAGTTGAGATTTGAGGTAGTATAGGGATTGCAAACCCCCTGTGGATCCTATCTTGGGAGCACTGAGGCTCGGTAGGTGTATGCAAAAATTCATGCGATGACTTTCAGTCATTCATCATGATTCCATCTTCATTGAATTGCATATGTACTTTTGTGTTCTTTTATGTACTTGACATGCATTTATTTTCTGTATACGTTTAGTATGTATCTATTTTTATTCATTCCATATAATATATATATATATATATGTGTGTATGTGTATGTGTGTGTGTGTGTGTATATACATACATTAAAACTATTAGTGGAGATGGTATGCGCTACCATTTGAGAACTTTTCTGCTTGCAGGTTATGTTCTCATAACATCTTTTACTTGTATTATTTTCTTCTTTACTCAGTTGTCCCATGATACCAACTAAGTATAAGTGAACTATACTCACCCCTACTATGCCCTTTTGGTGCAGATACTAGTATGAATAAGAGACATGGTAGTTGATTTATGCTATTTAGAATTGACATTAGAGGTACTGGAGAACTCATAAGTTTGGGGTAGGCTCCATATCTCTCCCTATCTTAGTTTTCTTTATTTATCTTTGGAGACAGACTTACGTATTTTTCAGTTTTTGTATGTCGTATTTAGACACTTTTACATTTGTGACTCTTCTTCTTGGAGTTTAAGGTATTTTGTTCTGACTTTCTCTTTATTGTACATGTGTTGACTTGACTTCATTCTAGAAGTCTCATTTTTCTTGTTTTTGTT
This sequence comes from Capsicum pubescens, assembly GCA_030864215.1. NCBI lineage: Eukaryota > Viridiplantae > Streptophyta > Magnoliopsida > Solanales > Solanaceae > Capsicum > Capsicum pubescens. The sequence goes on from CM061543.1 coordinate 93,217,107, forward strand.
TGCATTTTTGATTTTCTTTTGTTTAGGGGAATCAACTTACTTACCAAGGCAGGGTCTCGGTAAGTGCCATCATGACCTCAACTTTTTAGTCATGAAAAATTGATATCAGAGCCCCATGTTCGCCACTCGCATAAGTGTAATGGAAAAATATCATATTCCCATTATTTTTTATGGATTATATCATAAAAAACAACTCTAAATCATGATTGGGGTTTTTATTGGTAAAGTTTAAAAGAGTTTTTCTCTAATTTGGGCCTCACTTTTAACCTGTTTTCACCTGGATTTTATCATGTAGACTACCATAACCTTGGGAAATGTGTTTTTAAAATAAAGTTACAGTTTTACCCTTTTATTTTGAGCTCATTTTTTAAATTCATTTTGGATCCGACCTGAATATAAAATATATGGATATCATTAGTTTTGTTTTAATGCGTAGATGCTATATTTGAATGTTGTAGTTTATTTTGAGGCTGTATATAAGGGGAATGATCTGCGTTGAAGTACTTTAGTTTATTCTAGATATGATTTTGTGTGGGGCTTATTTTAATAATATAGGATTTATTCGAGTATTGGTTGCCTTTATCATGATAGATTTACCTGAGTTAGGGGTTAATATGATATTAATGATGTCTTACATTCATATTTATTTTGATGGTTCTTAATTAGCGTTGAAGATCATGAAGTATGGTCATACTGAGTTTATTTTTGGCTCACTTATATACATATATGTTGGATGGACTGGATCATTATATTAAGTTGATTGTGAGCATTACATCCTCATTCCATGCATATATAAATTTATGAGATACTAGTACTATTGTGAAACCACTGTTTTTAAAAGAAAATGAGACACTTTTATGAATACCCTCTCTGTGAACATGAGTTGAACAGGTGAGCTGGGATTAAGATATGAGATATAGTATATGGGTTGCGAATCCCTATGGATCCTACCTAGGACCTGCGAGATCAATGGGTGTATACAAAAAGTCATGTGATGGCTTTCACCATTCAACCCATCCATATTGTATTGCATTTCATCAAAGCACGTTTCTTTCATGATTTATTTATTTTCCTCGACTTGTGTTCGTTTCAGTATCTTTGTGGATGTTTGTGCTATTTTTGTTTCTATTTATATATTTGAATTGTTAGTTGAGACAATGCGCGCTACAGTTTGAGACTTTTTCTTTTGCATGTGACGTGCTCATAATTTTCTTTTCTTATATTATTTCCTACTTTGCTTAGTCAACCTATGATATCAGTTGTGTACAAATAGACTATACTCACCCTACCGTGCCCTTTGCTGCAGATCTGAGTATGAGTACAGGATGCAATAGCTGATTTCGTGCAAATTGCAGCGACGTTTGAGGTATGGGTGATCTATGGATTTTAGAGCTGACTTCGGGCCTCTTCTTATTTTACTTTATCTTTATTTCAGTTTTAGGGGAAAATATGTATTTTTAGATTTTAGTTAGGTACTAAATGCTCTTACACCATGACACCAGATTTTTTGGACTTATGAGATTTCTTTTAGACTCCTATTTTATTATGTCCTATATTGTCTTGAATTTATTCTAGAAGACTCACCTTGGTTTATGTTATTGTCGATTTTATTTTTTCTGTATCAGTTTGGGTGATTAACTTACTCATCAAGACTGAGCCACAATTAGTGCTATCATGACCACTATTTGAATCATGATAAATTGATATTAGAGCATCCAGGTTCACCGGTCTCATAAGTGTAAGAGTAGAATGTCCAGTCGAGTCTTGAGGATCGGTACATAGACATTTGCATCTATCTTTGAGAGCCTATAAGATATCTTTAGGAAGTATTAAAACACCCTGGGTTTTGACCCTTAGAAAATATCCTAGAATTCTTACCTCTAGACCCAATATGACTCATGGGTACGAGTCGTATGTTGGGGTACGAATAGTATGGTCTGGTCATATGACGACCAGTGTGGGTTTTTGGGATGGATTTTGGTCACTAGAGTGGGTACGACTTCTATGATTGGATACGAATCATTTGGTTTGGGTTTTCCTTAGCTAAATCTTCAACCTGGTCGCTTAAGTTGAATCTAAGTACGTGTGGCTCACCGTGAGCTGTAAGTTAGGGTACGAATCGTACCAGAGACTTGTATGGTAGACATTGTTCAAACCTTCTGTGATTCTGTCCTGCCAGAGAGACGGGTGAAGGGTACGAATCTTGTGCTGTCAATACGACTTAGGTAGGATGAGTCATTCACTGGACAGTTTTTGGTCCAAGGGTTGAGGTTTAGGATACGAGTGATGGGTACCACTCGTATCCAAGGGTATGACTAGTGAGGGTTAGTCATACCCCTGTGATGGGATTTTTGTGGAACTTAAGTGGAGGTATTTTGGAGATTTTCCCACTTACCCAAATAAGGCCCCACGACTTCTAACTCACTTAGGAGGCTATTTACCCTATTATTCTAATCATTAACACTTAGAAACTCTTTCTAAACACTCTATAATTCTCTCAAGAGCTTTTGGGCAAGGAAGCTAGGGTTTCAACTAGAGGACTAATTTGGGGGATCTTGTTAGTGGTTTCTCCCCATCTACTTTGTCAATTAAGGCATGTTCTCTTTCCTCACTGTTAGTTCCAATAAATTCATAGTTTTTATGAATGGTTTTCATGATTTTATTGTTGTATGATTTTGGGTTTTCAACTATGATTTGGGGGATTTGAATATAAATGATTGGTTATGGTTTCCCACGATTTTAATTATGTATTTACATGCTTAATTGGTGTTTTTAGACAATTGGATTGCATGGGAATGGTTAAATTATAGTTGTAATTGGTTTTGGTTATACAACAACAACAACAACTACAAACCCAGTAAATTCCCACCAAGTGGGGTCTGGGGAGGGTAAAATGTACGCAGTCCATACTGCTACTTTCGAAAAAGTAGAGAGACTATTTCCGATCGAACCCCGACTTTTGGTTATAATATGCCCTAAATGTGTTTGGCAAAATGCCGATAAGGATGTTTTCATTGCATTGATTATTTTTAATGGAACTCTTGCTTGTTTTAAACTTGGTAAAGAAATTATGCATAGTTTAAATGGTTTGGAAAGGTAAAAAAGCTAAATGGTTGTGCTTGTGGGTTACATGGAAATCCCCCAAGTGGTTTAATATGGTTAATAGAAGGGTACGTAGAATCCCTTAAACCTATATATGGTCGGCTAAGGAAAAAACTTGCAAGTATAGTCAGTATGATGATACTACTACTAATGGCCTGGGTTAATAAATGGTAAATAGATTGGTTGGTTGCTTGGCAATAGTTTTAATTGGGCAATAATAGTAGGGTGTGTAGAAAATCCGTTGAAGGTAGAGGTCCCGAGGGGACCAAAATGGGAAACTCATATTCGCCGATGTGAGTTTTGGTCCAAGTGACAGTGTGCATGATGTCACACTTTTTATTTGGGGGATGTACTAGTCATCCCAAGTTTTCTTCCCTGGTCATACGACTTCACTCACTGGAGCCCTTTCATCATGGGGAGCTGAATCCATATAGCCCGTAGGTAGTTTAAGACAACTAAGATACAAAACCCAGGTAAAGGTTGTAATGGCATGCTAAACTCGGTTTTCTTTTCCCAGCATGTATGTATATATGTATGGTTTGTGTGCATATGGATGATTTCACTTGGTTTTATAAATTATATTATTTTATCCTTATCCCAAGTTCACGCTAGCATTCACCCGCTAACTCTTCTTTGGGTGGCTGTATACCCACACTATGCAGGAATCGACTGTTTTACTCCTCCTACATAGTGATTGACTTAGGGACAACTGTTGGAATAAAGTGGTGAGCTTCTATCTTTCCAGAAGGCTCTATTTCATGTTATGGATATTTTTAAACCTCTTGATTTATTATTGGATAATGGTTTTAGCTATGGTTGGGGGCATGTCCCAATTAAATATTCTCACTCTTTTGATTTGAGGCTTTGTGGTACTGCTATGGGTTGGAATGGGCGGAATTGGTATTGGGGTCAACCTTAATATTGGCACTAGTATTGGGTCTTACATCATTGGACATAATTTGTCACTAATCCATCGTATTTCATTTTGGGATTAATTATATTATGTTTTAGAACTTATTTTGTTGTGGCGTGGTTTATGACCCTTGGTTCAGTATTGGTTTGGTTGGTACGGGTTGGTGGACAGGATGACTTAGTGGGGTTGGTCTAGGAATTGACCTATCCCAAAGTCAGTCCTTGTCCAGTTATGCTATCTTGTTATATGTACAAAGTTCAACTGACTCAAGATATACTAATGGTGGTTGGGTTGGGTAACGAGGGTGATCCTCGGTCCTGGTTGGACTTAGGATGCCCATTACGATAAGGCCCCCGGTCGGGTAGTGTTAAGTTGGTATCAGAGCTTTAGGTTCATGGTCAATTGGGAGTCCTCAAATCTGTGTTTAGTAGAGTCTCTATTCAGGGTATGTAGCACACCATACTCATAAGAGAGATGCTACAAGGCATTTAGGAATATTTCACTTTCTTGGTATTTTATTTTCAAGTTTGGAGTCTAAGGCCTAGAATTCTTCTATAATCCTTGGGTTTTCACTTTTCAGATCATGCCTCGATGATTTGGAATTCAAAAAAACTCTTCAGTCCCATCTGGGGACAATATTAATGAGGTACGTCCTATGTCCGGAGTTTATCTTTGATCTCAGGGTTCCTCCGATTGTTACTAGTCCTCCTCAGGGTGAGGTGACTAATGTGGAATTTCGCCAGTATATTCATACTATTTCTCAGATGGTTGCTTCTCAGGCTAAGTGAGGTACATCTGTTGGTTTGTCTGCTGAGCCCACAAGGGTCGGCCAATTTATGAAGATGGGTCCTTCTACCTTTATTGGAGTGAAGGTAGAGGAGGATCCACAGGCTTTCTTGGATGAAATAGAGAAGATATTTTGGGTGATGCTGTCTACCAATGTGGATGGGATAAACTTTGCAACTTATTAGTCAAAGATATTGCATTCCAATGGTATGAAGAGTGAGATAGGTATATGAGTGATGTGGAAGAATCAGTATCGTGCGATATTTTTTCTAAGGCCCTCTTAGATTATTTCTTTCCTCAAAAGCTGAGGGAAACAAAGATGGAGGAGTTTGTGAATCTCAGGCAGTGGAGGATATCTATCAAGGAATATGGCTTGAAGTTTCATCAGCTGTCAAGGTATGCTCTTGATTTTATGGCTAACATGAGAGTGAGAATGAGAAAGTTTGCTTCTGGGTTGAATCGGGATTTGATCTTGGAAAGCAAGACTACTTTGCTGATTGAAGATGTGGACATTTCCAGGTTGACAGTTCATATGCAGCAGGTAGAGGATGAGAAGAGGAAATAAGCGAAGTTTGGAGATCGGCAGGGTAAGAGAAGTAGGTTTTGTAAACAGGGATGTGCATAGTATTAGGATAGTCGGGATGGAAGCATGTGGCAGAAAAAAGTGGGGGAGTTCTTGATCTTTTTCTACTTCTAGTGCTCCTTACCTGAAGCAATTGGGTGACAGGCGTCATCAAGGTGGTAACAATTTTTAGGCTCTGGGTGCCCAATCTCAAGCAAGCGCGGGTCAGTCAATCTTTTCATGCCCTCCTTGTCGGTTCTGTGGTTATCATCATTGGGGTTATTGTGATAAGGAAAGGAACAAGTGCCTTAAGTATATCCTGGCAGACCATTGTCTATGGGATTTTCCAGTTAATAAGGTTGCTACGGGAGAAAATAAGGTACCAGTGGCTCCATATTCTGGTTCTGCACCCGATGGTGCCGCGTCTTCTTCTGTTACTGCTTCTAGTGCTAGTGTTGGTCGGAACAAGTTGTATACTTTGGTGTCCCGACAAGAATCTGAGGCATCGCCTGATGTCGTTACTGGTACGTGTATTTTCTTCTTGATTTGAGTTCCACTCTTTCTTACGTGACCCTATTTATGGCTGTATGTATTGGTTTTGATCCTGAGGTTATTTCAGATCCTTTTTTCGTTTCTACCCCTGTAGGTGACTTGGTTATTGCTAAGAAAGTCTATAGGGGTTGTGATATCTGTAGGTGGTAGGAGGAGTTTGGTAGATTTGTTTGAACTTGATATGGTGGATTTTGATGTTATTCTGGGGATGGATTGCTTACACTCTTGTTACATGTCCTTGGATTGTTGGACCCATAAGGTTTTCTTTAGGCTCACTGGTGAACTGATTATAGTGTGGTAGGGTGGTTCAGTAGCTCCTAGGGGGAGGTTTATTTCTTATCTTAAAGATCGAAGGTTAATCTTTAAAGGCTGTCTTTATTACTTGGTTTAGGTTAAAGATTCGAATATGGAAAGCCTTTCTTTACAGTTAGTTTCGGTGGTAAATGAGTTTTTTGAGGTCTTTCCAAATAATCTCCCTGGTGTTCCTCCAGCTAGGGAAATAGAGTTTGGTATTGATTTGGTTCCGAACACTCATCCAATATTTGTTCCTTTTTAGAGAATGGCTCCGGATGAGTTGAGGGAACTCAAGGAGCAACTTAAGGATCTTCTGGATAAGGGATTTATTCATCCTAGTGTATCCCCATAAGGTGTATCGGTGTTTTTCGTATGCAATAAGGATGGTTTCTTTCGGATGTGCATTGACTACAAACAGTTAAATAAGGTGACGATCAAGAACAAGTATCCTCTCCCTAGGATAGATGATCTATTTGATCAGTTGCAAGGTGCCAAGTTCTTTTCTAAGATAGATCTTTGGTTTGGGTATTATCAGCTAAAGATCAAGGAGGTGTATATACCTAAGATCACTTTTTGTACTCTATATGGGCACTTTAAATTTTTGGTGATGTCATTTGGGTTGACTAATGCCTCAACAACATTGATGGATTTGATGAACAGGGTTTTCAGGCAGTTCTTGGATCTTTTCATCCTTGTGTTTATTGATGATATTCTGGTTTATTCCAAAAGTGAGGTGGATCATCCTAATCACCTCCATGTGATATTGCAAACCTTGAAGGAACAACAGTTGTACACCAAGTTCTCCAAGTGCGAGTTTTGGTTGAAAGATGTGACTTTTCTTGGTGATATTATTTCTAGTGAGGGGATCATGATGGATCCACAAAAGGTTATTGTGGGTAAGAGGTGGCCTAGAACCACGACTCCAACCTACATTCGGAGCTTCTTGGGCTTGGCTGGGTATTATAAGTGGTTTGTGGAAGGCTTTTAATTAATAGCTGGCCCTTTGACTAAGTTGACTCAGAAGAAGGTTACACTTTCTTGGTTGGATGCTTGTGAGGGGAGTTATGAGAAGTTGAAAGGCAAGCTGACTTCGGTTTCAATTCTGACTTTTTCGAAAGGCAATGATGAGTTCTTGGTCTATTGTGATACATCTCGAGTAGGTCTTGGTTGTGTTTTGATGCAGCATGGGAAGGTGATTTCCTATGCTTCCAGGCAGTCAAAGGTACATAAGAGGAACTATCCTACTCATGATTTGGAGCTGTTGGAGGTTGGGTTTTCTTTGAAAATATGAAGGCATTATTTGTATGGTGTATGCAAACATTTTTTTGATCATAAGAGTCTACAGTATGTGTTCACTCAGAAGGAGCTCAATCTCAGGTAGAGAAGATGACTTGAGCTTCTCAAGGACTATTATATGAGTCTTCACTATCACCCAGTTAAGGCTAACGTGGTTGCTGATGCTCTTAGTAGGTTGTCCATGAGGAGTTTGACTCATGTGGAGAAAGGAAAGTGGGAGTTGGTGAGTGATATTCACTGCTTAGCTAATCTTAAAGTTTGCCTCTTGGACTCCAAGGATAGAGGTGTAATGGTACAAAAAGTGGTTCGATCATCTCTTGGTGCAGAGATCAAGGAAAAGTAAGCGTTGGATCCTGTCTTGATGAAAATCAAGGGTGATGTAGGTGGGAAAAAGGTGATGGTGTTTGAGATCTGTGGTGACGGTACTTTACGGTACTTAGAGAGGTTGTGTGTTCCTGATGTCGACAGTTTGCACAAAAGATTTTGGCTGAGGAACATGAGTCACACTATGTTGTTCATCCTAGTTCTACAAAGATGTATCATGATCTCAAGGAGAAGTATTGGTGGAACGGTATGAAGAGGGACGTGGCTGGTTTTGTGTCCAAGTACTTGGTGTGTCAATAAATAAATGTTGAACACATGAGACCTGGCAGGTTATATCAAGAGATTGTTTTGCCCGAATGAAAATGAGAGGTAATCAATATGGATTTCTTTACCAGTCTTTCTAGATCTCGAAATTAATATGATTCGATTTGGTTCATCATGGATAAAAAATCAAAGTCTGCTCACTTCTTGCCAGTCAGGACTACCTTTTTGTTGGAGAATTATGCGAAGTTGTATCTTCAGGAGATTGTGAAGCTACATGGGGTACCTATTTCGATTATTTCTGATCGTGGCACGCAGTTTACGTCTTACATCTGACGGTATTTCCAGAAAGGGTTGGGGACTAAGGTCAGTCTGAGTACTACTTTTCATCCGCAGATGGATGGACAAGCAGAGAGAACTATTCATAAATTGGAGGATATGCTTCGGGCTTCTGTGATTGATTATGGTGGCAATTAGGTTGAGCATCTACCTTTGGTAGAGTTTGCTTACGACAATAGTTATCATACTAGTTTTGGTATGGCTCCTTTTGAGGCATTAAATGGTAGAAGGTATAAATCTCATATTGGTTCGTTTGAGCTTGAGGAGGTGGATATATTTGGTACTGACTTGATTTACCAGGCTATGTAAAAGGTGAAGGTAATTCGTGATAGGCTTAAGGTTTCCCAAAGTTGCCAAAAGTCCTATACGGATATTAGGTATAGAGACTTGGAATTTGAAGATGGGGATAAGGTTTTCCTCAAGGTATCTCCCATGAAGGGAGTAGTACCATTTGGTAAGAAGGGGAAGCTCAGTCCCCGGTATGTCGGTCCTTAAGAGATTTTGCGGAGGGTCGGTAATGTTGCTTACAAGTTGAAGTTAACTTCTAGCTTGTGCTCGGTTCTTGACAGCACTCAAGAACACACACAAGTGTACATGGTCTACCAAATAATATAGTGTCCTTCAAGAAATCCAACTTATTGATCCCACAGAGACTAGATTTGGCAACGATTTGATTTCTCCCATGAAGGGAGTAGTACGATTTGGTAAGAAGGGAAAACTCAGTCCCCGGTATGTCGGTCCTTATGAGATTCTGCGGAGGGTCAGTAATGTTTCTTACAAGTTGAAGTTAATTTCTAGCTTGTGCTCGGTTCTTGACAGTTCCCAAGCACACACGCAAGTATACGTGGTCTACCAAATAATAGAGTGGCCTTCAAGAAAGTCGAGTTATCGATCCCACAGAGACTAGATTTGGCAACAATTTGATTTCTATTCACAATTTAAATTAACTTGATGCGAGAGTAACCAAAAAGAGAGTTTTGAGTTTATAAATGGCAAGTAAAGCAAATAATGTGTAAAGTAAAGTTCTTGTAACAATCAATAGGATAATTAGGGTTGAATCAGTATGAACAATCATATTATGCTATTGAATTTCATTCGTTAACATGCTTATCTTGGTTGTTGATTCTTAGGGTAAATTGCGCGATTACGGTTTCCCAACCTCTAATATTTTACCTAAGTTGAAGCTTACACCTACATCGTTGACAAGGGATGTGATAATTCACTTAAGTTCTTAACAAATATTATCCTACATATGAATCAAGTAAGGTATTTAAGTACATCCCTGTCCTAGATACTAATTCAAGTTTCTTATTTTATAAAGAATCAAGAACCATACTCTGCTTAGTCCCATGGTCTATCACCCTATTCCCTCTCTCGAGTTCACAAGGTTTACAATGGATGTATTCAAAGGGTCGCGAATCCTTAAAATAGTTAAAATGAGAATAAACAAACAACCAATATTGATAAGCAAAGAAAACTAACTTAATCCATAGCAATAATAATCATGTTCTTGGCTTCAACCCTGGAAAGGGGGAGTCTAGACACACAGTCATAATTGTAATCACAAAATAGTAATTAATGACTAAAAACATGAATGAACTAAATAAAATTAATAAAAACCTAATGAAGAAGTTGTAGCAACCCTTTGCTCTCCAAAATATGCTAAAAATGTGTAAAAATGTGATACAACATGTATTTATAGTATAGGAGCAAGCCCTTTCCGTGTTGGACAAGAAAACCTTCAGTTATTGAGCCCCGTACTAGGTGGGGAGGCACCTCAATATCGCCCTACCTCTCTGGAATTTGTTTTCAGAAATTTTTCTAAGGCAAAGAGGGCGCTGAAATGAGCCTGCGTCGCGGGCTAATCGCCTCCAGGACCAACACGCGCCACATGGTTGAAAATTTGGGAATATTATGATTCCATTGGTGTTTTAAAAAGTCCATTGTCCACTTATACAACTCACACGCTCCCGAGACATTCCAAGGGTCCAAAAGTGCGTCAATCTGCATATTGTGACTTTGTTGAGCCATTTCGAGCCTTTTTTAATTGTTCCCCCTTGATTTGAAGACTTTATATCCTTCATATATCATCATAATCCATTCAAAAATCATCCTATAACATTAAAAACAACAATTTAAATCTCAAAATAGAACAACATCCAACACGACGAACTAGAAACACGAGCTAAGCATAGGCTAATTTCACTTTGATATTTAATTCGTTGTTTTGACCCTTGGCTTGATATAATTGACCCTTTATCATTATAAACAAGTTTTTTCACATATAAATACCAAATAAAAACCTTAGGAACTCATTAAAAATACTAGAACCCAACACGATAGACTAGACAAACACCTAGCTCAAGCTAGTAACACTAGTTTTTCGGGTTGAACTCTAAATGAATCTTTTAGGTACAAATTTTTTTGAAACTTACTTTGAACATCATAAACACATGATTTAACGTATTTATCTCATTATTAACCATTATAGCTTAGAATCATCCTCAAAAGAAGACTAAAAAGGCTAGACTAGTGATGTTAGAATGCATAAATACACCCAACATTAGTTCTTCTGGTATTTCATGTCTCCATGCCGAGGAAGTGTCTTAGTGATTCTTATTTGATTATTCCTTTGGAGGGGTTGGGTATCTCGAACCATTTGTGTTATGAAGAGGTCCCGATTAAGATCTTGGATAGGCAGGTTCGTCATTTGCGGACCAAGGATGTGGCTTTGGTTAAGGTTCTATGGCATAGCCATATGGTGGAAGAAGATACATGGGAAGTGTATGGGGACATGAAGTCTAATTATCTGCATCTATTTTTCTTTTCTTGGGATTCGTGCAGAAGGTATGTGTCTTCAACACATCTTTATTTTCTGAGTTTGTTAAATAAAAGTTTAATATCTTTTCCTCTTTGTTTTCAAACTTTATTAAAAATTGGAAATATATTTGATAATGCAAATGACTCGAGCATGTGGTTACCCCTACCTTATCCATCATTCGGGGTTGAATGTTTTTAGTGGGGGAGACTGAAACACCCTGGATTTTGACCCTTAGAAAATTTCTTGGAATTCTGGTCTATGGACCCAATACAACTCATGGGTACGAGACGTATGTTGGGGTATGAATGGTATGGTCCAGTCGTATGCCGACCAGTGTTGGTTGTGGAATGAATTTTGATTACTGAAGTTGGTACGACTTAAATGGTATGAGTTGTATGATTGGATACAGGTCATTTGGTATGTGTTTTCCTTTGCTTAATCTTAGACTTGGTCGAATAAGTTGGATCTAAGTACGAGTGGGTCACCGTGAGCCATAAGTTAGGGTACGAATTATTCTTGGGACTCGTATGGTGGATAGTGCTCAAACCTTCTATGATTCTATCTTGCTAGGGATATGGGTGAAGTATATATGCTGTCAATACGAGTTGGGTAGGATATGTCATACACTGGACAGTGTTGGTCCAAGGGTCGAGGCTTATAATATGAGTGATGGGTACTACTCGTATTGAAGTGTATGACTCGTGAGGGTCAATCGTACCCCTGTGATGGGATTTTATTGCAACTTAAGTGACGGTATTCTGGATATTTACCAACTTACACTAATTGGGCCCCGTGACTTCTAACCTACTCGAGAGGCTATTTACCCTATTATTCTATTCAATAACACTTAGAAACTCTTCCTAAACACCCTATAATTCTCTCAAGTGGTTTTGGTCAAGAAAAATAGGGTTTCAGCTAGAGGACTAATTTGAGGGATCTTCTTGGTGGTTTCTCTTCATCTACTTTGTCAATTAAGGTATGTTCTCTTTCCTCACTGTTAGTTCCAACTAAGGCATGGTTTTTATGAATGGTTTTCATGATTTTATTGTTGTATGATTTTGGGTTTTCAACTATAATTTGGGGGTTTTGACTATAAATGATTGGTTTTGGTTTCCCATAGTTTTACTTATGTATTTACATGCTTAATTGGTGGTTTTAGTTAATTGGATTTCATGGGAATGGTTAAATGGTAATTGGAATTCGTTTTGGTTATATTATGCCACCAATGTGTTTGACAAAATCCCTATAAGAATGTTTTCATTGCACTGATCATTTTTAATAAAACTTTTGCTTGTTTTAAACTTGGTAAAGGAATTATGCATGATTTAAATGGTTTGAAAAGGTAAAAAGGCTAAATGTTTATGCTTGTGAGGTAAATGAGAATCTCCTAAGTGGTTTAATATTGTTAATAAAAGGGTACATAGAATTTCTTAAACCTATATATGATCGGCTATGGAGAAAACTTACAAGTATAGTCGGTATGACGAAACCACTACTAATGGCCTAGGTTAATAAATGGTAAATGAATTGGTTTGTTGCTTGGTAATGGTTTTAATTGGGCAATAATGGCGGGGTGTGTAAAAAATTCATGGAAGGTGGAGGTCCAGGGGGGACCAAAACTGGAAACTCATATTTGCCGATGTGAGGTCTGGTCCAAGTGACAATGTGCATGATGTCACACTTTATATGTAGGGGATGTACTAATCATCCCAAGTTTCTTCCCTGGTGATACGACTTCTCATACCGGGGCCCTTTTAGCAGGGAAAGTTGATTCCATATAGCCCCTGGGTGGTTTAGGACAACAATGCTACACAACCCAGGTAAGGGTTTTAATGGATTGCTAAACCTGGTTCCCTTTTCTTGGCATGTATGTATATATGTATGGTTTTACTTGGTTTTATAAATTGCATTATTTTATTCTTATCCTGAGTTCATGCTAGCGTTCACCCACTAACCCATCTTCGGGCAGTTGTATACCCACGCTATACAGGAGGCAGTTGTTCTACTCCTCCTAGATAGTGATTGACTCGGGGACAAATGTTAGATTGAAGTGGTGAGATTCAATATTTTTGGAAGGCTCCATTTCATGTTATATATATTCTTATTTCTGGATAATGATTTTGGCTATGGTTGGGGCCATGTCCTAATAGAATATTCTTACTCTTTTTGTTAGAGGCCTTGTGGTACAGCTATGGGTTGGAATGGGCGGAATCGATAATGGTGTCACCCTTAATATTGGAATTGGTATTGGGGTTGACATCATTGGACATAATTTCTCACTGTTCCATTGTATTTTATTTTTGGATTAATCAAATTATGTTTTCGAAATCATTTGGTTATGGCCTAGTTTATGGCCCTTGGTTCAGTATTGATTTGTCTTGGTGGTTTTATTGGTACTGGTTAGTAGACGGGATGACTTGGTAGTGTTTGTCTATGAATAAACCTATCCCAAAGTTAGTCCTTATCTAGTTATGCTATCTTGTTATATGTTTGGAGTTCAGCTGACTCAAGGTATATTAATGGTGGTTGGGTTGGGTAACAAAAGGTGGTCCCAAGTTCTGGTTGGACTTGGGATGCCTATTACGACAACGCCCCCAGTTGGGTCATGTCAAATACTTTTCTATTTTGTTTTTTAGTCGTGCGGGTTGTTCGTATCCAATGGTCTAAGTTGTGTTTTACTCTTTTCTATGTAGATGGTAAGGAATAGATATCTAGAGGCTAGGGATGCTGAGACTGCACCCGAGGATGAATCCCTGTCTAAAGAGAGATGTAGGAGCTGTTGACGACCTAATAGTAGAGGACAAGCGTTAGGATCTGCCCCAATTAGAGGATGTGCTAAAAAGACCTCCCTTGTTCCCGAGATTATGTATTCCAAGAATGATTATCAAATAAGGGATGCGTGTTCAACCCAGGTCCCACAGGTTTCAGTCGACACTTAGTGCTTAGGGGTGCTTTGGTTTGTCTCTTGAGTCACTTTAAGGGTGTTCCCTTGAGTGTACCTAGTATTCTTAGACTTTGAGTGATGTTCCACCGTAAGTGTCGACATCTACTTATGGTATTCTTTTTTTTGGTGTGCAACCATCATCTATGGTACCCCCACTTATAGACTCATTACTTGTCAGACTTACTATTCCTCCAGTTGCTTTAGGTACAGTTATGTCTTCTGATGATCAAAAAAGGTTTGAGAAGTTTATATGCTTGGGTCCTCCCAAGTTTAGTGGAGTTATTAGCGAGGATGCCTATGAGTTCTTGATTGATTTCCAGGAGAATTTACATTATCTTGGATCCCTTGAGTCTCACGGAGTTGCTTATACTACCTATTAGTTCACAGATGTGTCTAGGATTGGAAAAGGTCGATTGCCAATTATAGGCCTTTGGGTTTTCCTGTTATAACCTGGACTCATTTTTTTGAGGCTTTCTTGGAGAGGTTTGTGCCATATAGCTTGAGATATCAGATGTGTGATGAGTTTGATCACTTAGAGTAGGGCTCCATGACTATTGCAGAGTATGTGGCTTGTTTTCATACTTTATCTAAATATTCAGCCTCTATAATCTCTACTAACTTTGAGAGGCTTCCAAAGTTTGTGAAGGGGTTAGATGGTACTTATCAATTAGATATAACCTAAATGGTAGTCTTTGGGGCTTCTTTCCAGAGTATTATTGAGCATGCCAAGATGACCAAGTCTATTATCCAGGCTACTTAAGGAGGTGCCAAAAAAGTGCATCGTCAGGGTGAGTTTAGTGGACACTCCTCCTGAGGTAGAGATTTTTCTAGTAGAGGTTCTCGTGTTTATCGTCGTAGGATAGATCAGGCTGTATTGTAGGGATCAGTGGTAAACCTTTAGGTTCTGCAACTTCTGGTAGCCAGATGTCCGGTTGTATGGGCAGAGTAACTAGGATTGGTTCTTCAGGTCAGGGCGGTCATTATAGTTAATCCATACCTTGTCATATTGAGTCAGGCCGCAGAGGATCTTTTGAATATGATGAGTTTGGCCGTAAGGCTAAGGATTTCCCTCTCCATGTGTATGGATCCACTAAGCAGAGTTTTCATCTTCACCTATGCCCTACTTTAATTTCACTGGTGAAAGGTGGTTCACAAAGTGATACTAGAGGTGTTAGAGGTAGAGGTAGGGTACTCGTGAAGGTAGTCACATGATTACTTATTTAGAAAGTAAACATGGATAGTGTTATGCTATCCTTGGGAGTTCTGAGGTAGAGGATTTTTGATATATTTATTATTGATATCATCCCAGTTTGCTACAGATCTATTTCTATGTTATTTGACCCCGGGTATGCATTCTCCTACGTGTCTACATATTTTTTTTCTCATTTTGATGTTCTGTGTGAATCTCTTACTATGCCTCTTCATGTTATACCCTTGTAAAAGATTCTTTAGTTGTGGATCGGGTGTACAAATCTTATGTGGTTAATTTTATAGGTCGTGTGACTTAGGTAGACTTGATTATACTAGATATGGTTAATTTTAATGTTATCTTGGGTATAGATTAGTTAGCTCCATATCATGCTATTTTGGACTATTGTGCTAAGACGGTGACCTTGCCACACCGAGTCTGCTGAGGTTAGCTCGGAAGGGTATGCTTAATTTGGGTTCAAAGGGTGTTATATACTTTCTGCGTTCTCATCGCATGACAAAGATGTTTTTTTTCTTATTTAGCTCATATCTGCGATACTAGCATTTCCTCACCGCCTCCCATGGATTTTATTTGGGTTGTTCTCAAGTTCACAGATGTGTTTCCTACAGATTCGCCTGGTATGCCTTCGGATTGTGATATTGATTTTCCTATTTATGTAGAGCCGAGCACCACGATTATTTCTATTTGTCCTTATAGGATGGTACCAATTGAGTTGAAGGAATTGAAGCAACACTTGTAAGATTTATTGAGTAAGGAATTTAGTAAACCTAGTGTATCTCCTTGGGGTACTTTCGTCTTGTTCGTTAAAATGAATAATGTTTATGTGTACGTGTATTGATTATAGGCAGTTAAACAAAGTGACGATTAAGAACAAGTATACTCTTTCTTGCATTAATGATTTTTTTACCAGTTTTAGGGACCTTGGTGTTTTTCAGGATTGATTTGAGATTCGGGTATCAACAGTTAAAGATTAGGGTTTTAGAGATACCAAAAATGGCTTTTCGGACTCGATACAATCATTATGAGTTCTTAATCATGTCTTTTGGGTTGAACAATGCGCCAACAATGTTCTTGAAGTTGATGAACTGGGTGTTTCAGCCATATCTCATCTCCTTTATGATTGTATTTATATTTGAAATCTTGGTTTATTCCAAGAGTGAGTCCGTTCATATGAAGTATTTGAGGATTGTACTTCAGAGCTTACGTTATGAGAAGTTGTATACTAAGTTTCCTATGTGTGAGTTTTGATTGGATTCTATCTATTTTTTGGGTCATGTGGTGACTAAGGATGGTATTATGATTAATCCATCCAAGATAGAGGAGATTCATGATTGGACTAGACATACTTCTCCTACTAAGATTCAGAGTTTCATTGGTTTTGCAGGGTATTACCAAGTTGGCTCCGAAAGGTTGATTTTTCAATGGTCGGATGTGTATGAAAAGAACTTCCAAGAGCTCAAAAGTTGCTAGCTTCGGTTCCGATCTTGACTTTGCCCAAGGAGGGTATGGGTATTACCATGTTTTCTGATGCTTCTAGTGTTAGTTTGGGTGCAGTGTTAATGTAGGAGGGCAGGGTGATTTCTTATTCCTCTTGTAAGTTAAAACCTCATGGGAGAAATTACCCTGACCATGATTTGAATTTGGCCGCCGTAATGTTTTGTTGAACTTGTGGCGTCATTACTTGTATGGAGCTTCTTGCGAGATTTTCTCAGACCATCATAGCCTTCAATACTTCTTTATATAGCTAGATATTAATATGAGGCATTGACGTTGGCTTGAGTTACATAAGGATTATGACCTCATTATTTGTATCATCCCGACAAGGCTAATATAGTTGAGGATGCCTTTAGCCGGAGGTTGACGCAATACAGTCTAATTTAGATTGGGTTATTATTTTTTCTATCCATTTTGGACTCAATTATTTTATTTTGAGGTTTTTCTTACACCTATAAATATTCCACAAAAATAGTTTTTATATAAATTTCATAACTTTTTTGAAAATTTTAAAACTTTGAAACTTCATTATTTTTTAGAACTTGTGAACTTTTAATTTATTTAGAGAAAGATTGGAGTCATCGTGGAGGTAGGAGAAAATTAGTTTATTCTTTTCTTCTCCATCTTTAATAATTTTTTTTTGAGATTTTAAGATTTTGGATTATTCTATTCAATTTGTAAATTCAGAATTTTGTCTATGATTTCTACTTGTGATTTTCAAGCCATGAGTAGCTAAATTCCACAACTAAATTTGTGGGAACCATGATGAATTAAAGAGTTAGATTAAAGTGCATAGTAGTTCTTAAATGGTATTTATGCATGTATTGTTGTTTCCTTGGGTTTGACTACTTTCTGACGGTTGGAAACGTTAGAATTCATCCCATCTTTACTATTGACTTTATCAAGGGTAGTCGGATGAGAAAAGTGAATCAACTATAAGACTTGGAGTTATCTTCATTTAATTAGCCTTGAGACAATAAACGGAAAATACTATATTGGGATCATAGATAGGTGTTAGTAATGCAAAACTCGTGACACATGAACCTTTGTGCTTGAGGATAGTCATCTACAACAGGTAAAATCTAGTCGGTTAGATGATACACAACCTATCAATTATGAATGCAAAATACCACTGGGGATCACTGAAGTACGAGAACCTATAGAATTATGAAGTTATTGGGGAACACAGTCCTAGTGCCGTTCTAATAATGATTACAAATTCAACAACTCAACACTTGTTACTATTATTTTTTAGTTTCACAAAACCCCCCTCTTTTACTTATTTACCAGTTACTTTGAAAAACACTTGATAGAATTTTGGCCTAGTCCATGTGAGATCGACTTCAACCTTATTGAGTTCTATATTTGATCAACGACAACTTTATACTTTTTTGAAAGGTGTAATTTGGGCGACATCAAATTTTGGCATTGTTACCGGAGAATACGATTTAGGATTTGTTTTACTATTTGTCCTTATTTCTTGTATGTATTTTATTTATTTCATAATTTTTTATTATTTTATTTTTACTTTTTATTTATTTATTTTTATTATTTTTAAATATTTTGCTGTTTTTCTTGACATGACATCTTTACAAGAGAGAATGTGGAGTGATGAGGACTCTTATTTTGTTGATCCTTATCCTTTTGATATATGAATTATTGCATGAGTGTGATAGATATATTGTGTTATTACAATGAGAGCATGACAGAAACATTGACACACGTTGCAAAAGCAAAACATGAGTTCATTCAAGAGGTTGATAGGTTTGGCTTGTATATTTACAACTTAAAAGAAGATTTGAATGCAAAGGTTGATACATGTAATGTCCAACAATTTAGTTAAGTTGCGTGAGGTTAAAAAAACATACTTGTAATTCAAATTGAGGAGTTAAAATTAGAGGACCAACTACTTGATCATACTTTTATTGATGTTGTCACTGTTGAGAAGAGAACACTAGAGTTATGTGAGGAAGTAGATAATGTTATTTTTAAAAACTCTTCGTGTATGTAAATGTGAGGATGTAAATAGTAATACAATTTTTAAGTTAGGACATATTGAACCTCATTCTAATTATTTTCTCTACATTGTGTTTAGATAGTAAGATATTAATCGAACTATCTATACCTAGGGAAGAGTGTAAAAAAGAAGAAAACTATATTTATATTCTTAAATTTTGTATGTCAAATAAAACATTCCTCATTTGAGGGCTAAGAATTGCGACATACGACTTTCATTATTTGATTTCTTTATCTTTATATCACCGCCTCTTGAGCATTATAGAAAATTGAAAAATAAGTTAAGGGTGCAATTCATAATTTCAAAGTGGAAGAAAAAGTGGGAGGCAACCCAACTAGTAGTATAACTTCTTATATTTTATTTATTTTTATAATGTCACAATTTTTTCAAATTCTTATTTTTATCTTTTTGTTTTGCTTTTTTGTTTGTTTGTGCAGATTTAGGGGAAGTCTGAGTACCCAAATTTTAAGCTAAGAAACATGTTTGAGTTTAAGCGTCGAGTGCGCGTGATCCTTGATGAAAATTGAAGAAACATGTTGCTAGCTAGGCCTTAGAGGGTTTTAGTGAGTATCTTTAACCTTCATTTTACTTTATTTATTGCTTTGGAGACAATGCATGATTTTAAGTGTGATGTGGGATAGCTTTATCTTTCAATATTTGTTAAGGGTGATGTATATTATAGGATTTTCTTTTTTATTTATTTTTAGTTGGAAAAAGAAGAAAGAATTTTTTTTGAAAAAGTCCAATAAATACAAAAAAGATTTTACTTTTATTCTTTATATTAAAATAGTTTTTGTTTTTAGTGTTTTTTCGTATCTTTATTAGAGCATACTTTGCCAACCCTTAATTTTTCTTTTCGATTCTTTTTTTTTTTGGGTCGGGTTGGGGGGGGGGGGGAGCTTTGAACCATGTTATTTCTTTCTTTTTAGAAATAATTTTTTCCTTTTATTTTTTATTTGTAGGCATATATTTTTTTGGAGTGAAAAGAAAAAGATTATTTTTTGGGTGATACTAGCAATTTAGGCCTAATATTGAGTAGTACTTTTTTATAAATGTTTGAGTATAAAATAAAATAATAGACTTTTTGACACCCATCCTCATGATTGTGACTCTATATATAACTTATTCTTATTTCTGTAGTTTGGTATGAACCTATATATGTTAGAAGTGGAATTTATCCATCTTGATTGATACTTGTGCCATGTGTGGTGAGGATTTTTTGCATATAGTCCATATTTTGCATCTTAGTTTAGAACTTGCCCTACATGTAATTAAAGCGAAATAAAAAGTATTGCTTTGTTTAGAATATGATAATAGACTTTCTTTGATATGTCTTGTAAATGTTAGTCTTTTTCAGATATTATATCACTAGTTAACCCCTTTGAGCCTGGAGCCTATTTTTTTGCTAGCCATGTTTTTACCTTGATCTGTTTTTTGAATTCCTAATTTTTATACCCTGCTTCCTTGAGCATTATAGCATAGAAAGTATTGAAATTGTTAAATTTGAAGAAAAAGGATGGTCGAGTGTAAAAGGTGACCAATAATAGCTATAAAGTGATGAAAAGATCCTTTTTGAAACAAAGTGAGAAAAAAAAGAGAAAAAAATTGTTTGAATTTTTTTGATTGAAGAATTGTTGATTTGATGAGAAATACTAGTGAAAATAATTGATGAAGAAAAGGCTAAAAAAGTGATGAAATAAAAATGGATGATGAAGTCTAAAAAAAAATGCAAAGTACTTAGGGAAGTGTAAGTCACTATTATATAGTTTTTTAACCCGTCCCCTGACCAACATTACAACCTGTTGAAGTCCTATTTGATTCTAATTAAGCATGCTTAATTAGTGGATATGTACATAATGAGCAAACCTATAGTTTTTTGTGCATACATGTTAATTCATTGTGAGTGTAAGAGTTGTTGTTTGATGTTAAGTCCTTAAATTATATTCAAATTTTTGAACTTAGAGTGTGTACTATTTCTTCTTGTGAGGGCACTAGTTTCATGATAGATAGGTGATGTTATTGGGTTTCTTTGACAAGAATAGATAAGCGAACTTAAATTTGATGAGTCCATCTTTTAGATTAGGAGGTTGGAGGTTTGTTGTTTGTTTATACATGTTGCATAATGATCAAAAAGTGTACTTGATGTTGTGAATTATTATATGGTCTAATTGTTTGTATCAACCAAATTGGCGACATTCCTAGATTTGATTAATTGAGATGAGTTTTAATGTTTGCTTGAGGACGAGCAAAAGTCCAAGTGTAAGGTGTTGATGTGAGGTCAAAATTTCATATATTTAGTCATTATTGGTCTCATATTTAATATTTTTATTTGTCCTTTTTGAGTATTGATTTTATGGATTATGCTTAGTATCATATTTTTTTTGTAGGATTAAGTTGGTGTGAGGATAGATAAATTTGGAGCAAAATTACTTAAAAATGAAAGATTGTACAAGAAAATGAAGCAGACAACTTAATAGATTGAATGTAATATTTCTTAATTACACATAGAGAGCAACAATGCAAAAGATAAATTGAACCTTAGCTACCAAGTGGCAGCATGCATGGAGTTGAGGAACAAAACAACAATTGAGACGACCATTAGTGAATAATGCAAATTGATATCGCACAAATTACACGTCTAAAAAAAATTATAAAATGATCGCCAATCAAATATAGGACCCAACAAGGTTGGGGTCTATCCCACAGGGAATAGGTGAAGATTCTATCAAGCATTTATCTAAGTATCTGAAAAATAAATAAAAGAGGGAAGTTTTGTGAAATAAAATATCAATAGTAATAAGTGTTCAGTTATTGGATTTGTATAAATATGAGAAAGGCAGTTGGACAGTGTTCCCCAATAACTTCATAACTTTGTAGGTTCTCAGTACTTCAATGATCTCTAAAGGTATTTGGCATACAGAATCGATAATTTGTATATCATATAGCAGACTAGATTACGCCTCTAGTAGATGACTATCCCCAAGCACAAAAGTTCATGTGTCTTGGGTGTTGCATTACTGACCCCTATATATGATCCTAATATAGTCTTTCCCATTTACTGAATCAAGGCTAATTAAATGAAGATAACTCCAAGTATTTTTTTTGATTCACTATTCCTATGTGATTACCTGTCACGACCCGAACTAGGGCCCTAGCCGTGATGAGTATACCAAACCATGAAGGCCCAGAATACCCTTCCTCTATCTGGTAATCAAGCACAATATTCATAAAACATAATATAATGCGGAATTGAAATTTAATACGAAAACATGGTCAAATCTGAAATAGAAATATCTGACATCAGTGTGCGAAATCTCTACTAAGAACATAAGCATCTGTCTGAAAAGAAACTGGGACAAGGCCCCCAGTAGACCAAAATATAACTACTAATAATACTCTGAATAATTTGCAGGCCTTCTGGAGTAAAGAAGGCTCACCACAACACAGTCTGATCTGCAAGTTTGACTATCTACTGCTTCTCTGGACCCCTAGACTGAGCCTCAGAACCTGAGAGGTTAGAGAGGGGAGGGGGTCAGCACAAAAGTACTGGTACGCAGAGTTAATCCAAAAATAATCATTTATAATTAACATATATGAAAGCAATTTAAAATAGTTCATAAACAATTGTATAGTAGGAAATCTCATGGGCATCTTTAAGAAACTCTGTGAAGAACATCTAAAATCTGTAACACTCTTTATACTTTTTTGCTCTAGGTGGTATACCCTACAATTCGTGAAAATTCCATGGGCCATATGGAAACTGCAATTGACTCGGCAGCCAAGCCCCCAACCCAAGTGTGCCGCAAGGGTCGGAGTCTCTAACTCTACTACGCCACACGGCCGTCGCCAGCGTACAATAATAATCTACCTGTATCGGCAAATACGGTTTCAGGCTAAGAGTTACTTGAACTCACGCGTTCTTCGGGTAACCGCCTAACACTCTTTAAGCCCCTTTTTAAAACTCTATGAAAACATGCATTCTCTAAAAATTTACTCTGAAGACATCTTTTGAACACATACTCTGAAAAATACTCTGTTATGGCATAATTACATATGGTATCGTCATACCATTGACTTGCAAGTCATATCTATGAGCCATCATTAACATACAAAAATCTCTGTTTTAAGACATAAGTTTTGGGACCATCATATCAATTAAACAGTTCAAGAATAGACTCATGCATACACATACAAATAACTCTTCTCTTTGAATCAAAACATAGTCATATCAAGACACCCTCTCGATAACTCTAAGACACTGTTCCAAAAGCCATGACTTTTCAAATCACAGAAACATACATTTTCAATTCTCTTTTCAATAAAGTCAAAATCTTTAAGTTAATACAAGAGAGGGAGTCCATAATTCATGCTCTCAAACAAAGATCAAATCTTAGTTTCATACATAAACATGTACCTGTAAATCAATTTAGGGGGAAAAACCATAATAACAAAGCATAATAGCATTTAAACCTTTGAAACACATAATCTATAATATAATTTTCATAACCCCCATAAAATACATGCATTAAAACTTAAATCATGCTTTTATCAAATTTCAAGCCCATGTAGTTTTTAGGATAAAGCCCACGTACCTCTATTTCGGAAAATAATGGGTGCTTCTTGAAGCCTGTGGATTGGGGATTCCGAATCTCTAATCAATTTTGAAAACCACGGTTAAATCTTAATTTATTTGGGTTTTTTTAGTTTGAAACCCTTGGGAGTGTTCTTGAGAATTTTTAGATGAATGTGGATGTATTTTTGGAGAATTGGGGACTGAATTTCATGTTTATGGCTGAATAAGAGTGGGAAAAGAACCATTTTACCCCAAAAATAGTGTTTAAGTCACTTGAAACTATAAGATATGCGCCGCATATGATATAGCATATATTTACATAGGCGCCACATATGATATCACCTATATTTGCATAGGCGCCGCATATGATATCACCTATATTTACATAGGCGCCGCATATGATATCGCCTATATTTACATAGGCACCACATATGATATTGCCTATATTTACATAGGCGCCGTATATGATATCTCCTATATTTACATAGGCTCCGCATATGCTATCACATATGCTTTCCATTGGCCATGTACGATTGGTTAGGCGACACATACTACTTTGAAAGGCCATAACTTTTTGCTCGGGTGTCGGATTTTAGCAAAATTGGTATCGTTGGAAAGTTAACTCGAAGACCTATCATTTGAAACATAGTAGGCTCTCAAATTCGACATATACAGAGAGTTATGGTCGATGAAAGCTTACACAAATTACAACGTCCATTAAAACTTAATCGATCGAAATAGTTTCAACTCGTCCTTGAGTTGAAGGACCTCTATGGTCTAAATTCATGCTCAAATGGATTCACATACTATATAATTGATTAACATGACAAATTGGCATAGGATTTAAGGCTTTGGGATTATCAACGCGTCAGAGTCATGGTTTTTATTCTAGCCCGAAATGTGGGGTGTTACATTATCTCCCCCTTGGGATCATTCGTCCCTGAATGATGAATAGAATGTCGAAGTCTTATGGGTATGGGATAATGCGGACATGATATGTTCCCTAAGAAAGAATACACTGATCGGAAACATAATTATAAGATTGAAACTACTGATGTTTTAAATGCTTATGCCGGACATGCATATCCGAGGCATGTAATACACAACTGAAGCTACTTATAGGCTGAATTCTCATAATGAATCATGCATATCTGATGCATGGATCTGTGATCGAGTTGTTCTCATGAATGCAGGACTGAATACACTGATAAGCTGAACTTTTCTATTGAACATGCATTTCTAATGCATGCATATCTTACTGAACTAACGTATGAACGTATGGCTAAATACGCAATAATAACTGATGTGAAGCTTGTAATAAGAATCTATGCTTGCAACTGAATGGGGTATCTCCCCCTTGGTACCCTATGTCCCTCTATGAATGCTCAATTCACTAAGATACTCAAAAAACTGAGGCGATGCACAGGGCACCTACGAATTGAATCATAACTGAACATCTGGAATCTGAATTTAATGCATGATGCATGAAATGGGCTATGCTCGTAACTACTGGTATACTCTATCTTGGAATAGTAGCATGTCTGAGATTTCGAGTAGCATGAATAAGTGTAAAGACGAGAATACAAGTCATGCAAATCTAACTGCTAAACTGACTTATTGTCCATATAGACTGAATTATACTACACCCTCATACTTAACTGGAGTATCTCTTCATCACAATTCTCTAAAGAAATTCTAGCAGTAATAGGGAGCCATGAATCTTGGGTATGGATTATACAAGACATCCAACTGAGGAATCACCACATTGACACTACTCTGCAGTCTGGAACATAGGCATATAACTCCTGAATTAGGATAGAACTACCAGGCCTTTGGCATTACCACTTCTTACTTTCAAGCTTAGCACACTTCTCGAATATCACTTAAAATACTATTCTCTTTAAATATCATATTCATTGAACTCAGCTTAAAATTCTCATATGAGCATTGACAAATCTTTCTACTAATGTCGGAAATAACTTAATCCCTTCGCCATGATCAAGCCTAACTCTAAGTCACAAAAATACAACATGCTAGACCACACTATTATTCTAAACCATATGATGCAATCTTCTATATCTCCTTTAAAGATCACATCCTAAGTATAACATGCCTTACCACTTCAATGACTACTCTGAACTCTTACTATGAAGTCGCTAGCGCATATAGCGTTCCTTTACAACAATCTAGACATGTCATTCAAGCCTATCATTATAACCACATATGAACTTCAAAACAAACACTCATAAAGGCATACTTCACATATTCTCTAAACCACTATCAATATCACTTCCACGAGCTACCCCAAGAACATACACATACAAAATTCCACTAACCATCACATAAATAAAATTTGGTCCCAAATCTTACTTCATACTTATGGCCTTATCTAAACAAGCATACTATGATCTTCCATCAACAAGGAATAATTACTCACTACCACTATCATCGCATAAGGAGGAGTCACAAAAAGGTTAGAACATAAGATCTGGAGGCATGGAATGATACTATATGAAGCTTGACACTCATCTGAGGCCTGAGGAATAGCAAAACAACAACAGGGACTCACCAAAGCGCTCTGTATTTAGGGTATTCATTGCTATAATCTGAATCTCACCAATCATTTGGCGTAAAACATGAGTTATAGAAATGGAGCACATTACAAAGTGTGAGTGCATGACTCTCTATCATATGTATGAACGTGAACTGATCATGGAACTAAATCGTAAAGTATGAGTAGGTATTAGGATCACTGATAAATACTGAGATAGGAATGGGTTGAGATTCACCCTTACTTTTTGATGTTATACATCATCATGACATCACTACAAGAATCTGAGAGTCTTACTTGGTTATTCGTTTAGTCATCTCCCCCTTATCTTCAAGCCATCATCTTAAGTTTTTGGGAGATACCTTACTAGACTTTAAACTTAACTTCACTCACTGCACTCTGGGTTCTGAAATATGACAATACACAAAATTAATAAAACTTAACCCGAAAGACCACATATGAGAGTGGAACGTCCACTGCTAATACTACCTCCTGAGGCACACTTTATCATTCTGTAACCCCAATAGTCATCATCTATTACTCGAACACTTACTAACTTCGAATCTTCATGAGTATCCCCAAAGTTGAAGTGCACACCCTCTAGTGCCTCTACTCTTATTTCTATTAGAACAACTTTCAAGGACTCGAGCTTAGATTATAACACCTAACATGGGTATCACCAAGTCTTCAATGAGCCACTCTATTTATATCATAGTCTACCAATATAGTAACTTCAAACTAATTTTCCTCTACCATGAGAATCAAGCTCATATCAAAAGGCTCAACACTATCAATCAAAGGTCCTTAACTTGGTTATTTAGAACACCATATACCATCTAGCTAGTCTTTTTCCACCTAGCAACTCAACGGTACCAGTAGCCACACACAACATGTAATAGCCTTAGAAAAATACTACAGCTTCATACCACCTTGGGCATACTTCTACATCACATATGCAACGTCATACTTTATTACGAATCAAATAAACTTAGGCACTTGCATACACTGTTCAAGCCTATAGATCACTTCCATATAACTAGTATCATTAACCAAGAAATCATCACATCTACCTCCATGGCCATCAATTGTTTGAAACTTAATGTCTAGTGCTAAACATGATTTACAACCAACCTTACACACAATCCTCACTTAGAAACTATGAAATAAACATCAAGAAACACTAGTACACTAGAAATTCATAACCACAATAATCAATCATGACCTTACGGTTTTCCTTGTCATAATCCATCAGCACGTACTATTTCAACACATCAAGCTTACAAATCTAATCCCACGAAACATGTATCATCAATCTCTTGCCACTATTCACCACCACACCATTTAAATTCAAGCCTATAGTCTAGCATCAATCATTTACAACCAATGAAGAGTGCAACATGATATAAATATACTAATCCTTCAAATTGGGATATTCTACCCAAATACTTCAAAAATATACTACATACTTTCTCACAAGTAGTATTAGTTTACAACTACCAATGAGAAGAAGGTTAAGGGGTAAGGTCACATAATAGACATGATCAACCTTAAGCTTA
Source organism: Capsicum pubescens (assembly GCA_030864215.1). Taxonomy (NCBI): domain Eukaryota; kingdom Viridiplantae; phylum Streptophyta; class Magnoliopsida; order Solanales; family Solanaceae; genus Capsicum; species Capsicum pubescens. The sequence goes on from CM061543.1 coordinate 93,244,702, forward strand.
TATTGTAACCATACAATCTTATCTACTTATACGGATTTCTCACATCACACTTACTTACCCAAATGGGCATTTAGACTACCTTCAGATACCCCATATGACAATGAGTCTATACTTACAACCTACTAGCTAATCTAGCCATTTTCATTCATAGCCTATAAGGGGTTTCTATAACCACCTTAAGTATCCACTCTGGGCTCTTTTTCTATTTTGAAAGAAAGAAAACAAATAACATTCTGAGTCAACACTTCCTCCACGGACTACCATACAATACATAAATGGTACCATCACATTAGTCTACCACCACGAAAGGGTAAATCATTCTCAATCAATGGTTATTCAACTATAAATATTTAATCACAAAAGTCACCCTCACTCTGACCTTTAACCTTATGACTTCATATCACAAACTTCTTGGTCTAATTTCACTACCAATAGGTCATGACACCGACACTCTAACTTATACTACTACTTGGGTGGAAATACAGTTCCATCAGACACAAGAACAACAAGATGAACAACAAGATGAACAACAAGTTGCTAGTGAATCGAAATAGGCCTCACGCGGATTCACTAGACTTTTGTTTTCAAAAACACACTGATATCAAGATTACAAGAGATAGAAGCTTGATACATAATGTTCAATGACTCAAGAATACACATCTTACTCTTGTCTTAACTGAACGCCTCATAAGAACGAGGACACAATTTTACACTAGGGAACTCCTCTCCCGTACTTTGTGGGACTTCTGAAATTTCTGCTAGATAATCAGAGAATATCTGGAACACCAGAGTGAGGAAGAAATTAGGATAACTTTTCTTTTCGTATGGGTGACACCATAGCATGAATTAGAGTATGAAGGAGGAACATTCTGACTCTATAGCACGAACAAGAACATGAAGAAAGAGAGACATTCCTAAACGCCTTGAAGCCTACTACTTATAAGTGTGGCGCGCTACACACCTATAAACAAGACTCTACCCGACGCGATTTCGAAGACAACCTGGGACCATGAATCGTGCTCTGATACAAAGTTTGTCACGACCCGAACTGAGGCCCTAGCCGTGATGAGTATCCCGAACCATGAAGGCCCGAAATACCCTTCCTCTATCTGGTAATCAAGCAAAATATTCATAAAACATAAGATAATGCGGAATTGAAATTTAATACGGAAACATGGTCGAATCTGAAATAGAAATATCTGACATCAGTCTGCGAAATCTCTACTAAGAACATAAGCAGCTGTCTGAAAAGAAACTGGGACAAGGCCCCCAGTAGACCAAAATATAACTACTAATAATACTCTGAACAATCTGCAGGCCTTCTGGAGTAAAGAAGGCTCACCACAGCATAGTCTGATCTGCAAGTCTGACTATCTACTGCTTGTCTGGACCCCTAGACTGAGCCTCAGAATCTGAGAGGTTAGAGAGGGGGAGGGGGTCAGCACAAAAGTACTGGTACGCAGAGCTAATCCAAAAATAATCATTTATAATTAACATATATGAGAGTAATTTAAAATAGTTCATAAACGATCGTATAGTAGAAAATCTCATGGGCATCTTTAAGAAACTCTGTGAAGAACATCTAAAATCTGTAACACTCTTTATACTTTTCTGCGCTAGGTGGTATACCCTACAATTCGTGAAAATTCCATGGGCCATATGGAAACTGCCATTGACTCGACAACCAAGCCCCCAACCCAAGTGTGCCGCAAGGGTCGGAGTCTCTAACTCTACTATGCCACACGGCCGTCGCCAGCGTACAATAATAATCTACCCGTATCGGCAAATGCAGTTTTAGGCAAAGAGTTACTTGAACTCACGCCTTCTTCGGGTAACCACCTAACACTCTTTAAGCCCCTTTTTAAAACTCTATGAAAACATGCATTCTCTAAAAATATACTCTGAAGACATCTTCTGAACACATACTCTGAAAACCTACTCTGTTATGGCATAATTACATATGGTATCATCATATCATTGACTTGCAAGTCATATCTATGAGCCATCATAAACATACAAAAATCTCTGTTTCAAGACATAAGTTTTGGGACCATCATATCAATAAAATAGTTCAAGAATAGACTCATGCATACACATGCAAATAACTCTTCTCTTTGAATCAAAACATAGTCATATCAAGACTCCCTCTCGATAACTCTAAGACACTGCTCCAAAAGCCATGACTTTTCAAATCACAGAAACATGCATTTTCAATTCTCTTTTCAATAAAGTCAAAATCTTTAAGTTAATACAAGAGAGGGAGTCCATAATTCATGCTCTCAAACAAAGATCAAATCTTAGTTTCATACATAAACATATACCTGTAAATCAATTTAGGGGGAAAACCATATAACAAAGTATAATAGCATTTAAACCTTTGAAACACATAATCTATAATATAGTTTTCAAAACCCCTATAAAATACATGCATTAAAACTTAAATCATGATTTTATCAAATTTCAAGCCCATGTAGTTTTTAGGATAAAGCCCACGTACCTCTATTTCGGAAAATAATGGGTGCTTCTTGAAGCCTGTGGATTGGGGATTTCGAATCTCTAATCAATTTTGAAAACCCACGATTAAATCTTGATTTACTTGAGTTTTTAGTTTGAAACCCTTGGGAGTGTTCTTGAGAATTTTTAGATGAATGCGGATGTATTTTTGGAGAATTGGGAACTGAATTTCATTTTATGGCTGAATAAGGGTGGGAAAAGGACCATTTCCCCCCAAAAACAGAGTGTTTAAATCACTTGAAACCATAAGATATGCGCCACATATGATATCGCCTATATTTACATAGGCACCGTATATGATATCGCCTATATTTACATAGGCGCCACATATGATATCGCCTATATTTACATAGGCGCCACACATGATATCGCCTATATTTACATAGGCGCCACACATGATATCGCCTATAAGTACATAGGCGCCGCATATGCTATTGCATATGCTTTCCAGTGGCCATGTGCAATAGGTTAGACGACGCATACTACTTTGAAAGGCCATAACTTCTTGCTCGGGTGTCGGATTTTAGCAAAATTGGTATCGTTGGAAATTTAACTCGAAGACCTATTATTTGACACATAGTAGGCTCTCTAATTCAACATATATAGAGAGTTATGGTCGATGAAAGCTGACATAAATTACAACGTCCACTAAAACTTAATCGATCGAAATAGTTTCAACTCGTCCTTGAGTTGAAGGACCTCTATGGTCTAAATTCATGCTCAAATGGATTCACATACTACATAATTGATTAACATGCCAAATTGGCATAGGATTTAAGGCTTTGGGATTATCAACGCATCAGAGTCATGGTTTTTATTCTAGCCCGAAATGCGGGGTGTTACATTACCCTTGGTAAAGTCTAGGGTAGAGATAGGGTAAGTTCCAACACGTGTACTCGTTAAAAGAGAACTTTGTCCAAAGAAGCAATAGTATATGCCTATCTACCCTTCGAAAATCACCTTGTACTTTGAACACAACTTTCTTAATTTCTATGGTTCCCATAATTATAGTTATGGTGTTTAGCTATATATAATTGCAGTTACACAAAAATAATTCATTGATGAAAACATAACTATGAACGTACGATAAGAATAAGAAAACTCCAAAATCTCAATTCAAGGTAAAACAGTAAAATTTGTATTTGTGAAAGCCCAAGAATATGCCTTAGAATCTCACAATATAATGTTATAAAATTTGAAAGAGTGTAAAATCACACAAAAACCCTATAGGAGTATTTATAGACAAAATAAACCTATATCTGGATCAATGGCATTAGACGACAGAAAGGTACGATCGTGGTTAGGACCACGATCATCCTTTGATTCTTTCATTTGGCTCATGATTTTTTCATTTTCAATTATTGGCAGGTACACCTCTCAGTTATTCCTTAGGGTTACTATGCACAATCTTGCCTAATGCTCGTTTGATCATCCTTAAATTATCTACAACCCTAATATCTGGGCCTTCTTCCTACGACCTCAAGGTATGATCGTATGTTCATTCCACGATCATGATTGTCCCTCATTTAATGATGCTCGCCCTTAGCTCCTGCAACTTTTTTTTTAGGTCCTTCTCTTCATGACGGTGTGATTGTATGGACAACATATAATCATGGGATCCCTTCGTCTGATCATCTCCAGGGGACTCCTTTTCTGATTTAACCTATGAAATACTTTGTACAATCGTGTTTAGATCCCACGGTCATGCTTTCGTCTGGTTCTGATACAAGCATGAAGAGCACAAAGAGTACAAGGTATTGTGGACGGTTCAAGTTTTGGATTTTTGCAAGTGATTGAAGACCTTTTGGAGCCTTTTCAAAGCCTTGTACAAGTGAAGAAAGAAAGAGGTTCCTTACACTCAAGAGGTTCTTTTCACTAAGGGCATGATGAACTTTTTGCACTTCAAAATAACACTCTATAGGCGCCCTTTCTTAAGCCCTCATTAAGGACATTTTTGTCATTTGGTTGTAATAAGTATAAATAGACCCTTTAGCTTGTATTTTCCTTAGCTTTGATGAATATTGAAAGATTACTCTTTATTTGATAATTTTAGTCTTCTAGTTTAGTGTAGAATCTGAAATTAGGGTTAATGCTAAGTGATGGATTTCACTTGTGTTGACAACTTGGCAAGAAAGGTTGGTGCTTGGGGAAGGTGACTCCCTTTGTGTCTACCTAAGAATGAGGTGTAATCAATGTTGGTGATTTGTGTTTAAGTGTTTAATATACACTTTAGTGCTTCTCATTAGTGTTGGTAAATGTCTCATTATCTATCTTTTTTTATTTAATGCAATTTTCTTCCTGTTTCTACTTCATCTCCTCTTTCTTTAGTTGCTGATTTTTCCTTCTTTAGTCTTGAATTTCAGTTATATCTTTGTTTTAGCTATCAGGTTCTCTTTAAGTCCCATTTTTAGGGCTTTTTTTGTTCGAGCCTATTTATGTTTGAACCACCCAAAAATCTGTCACATCCATATAAACATACTCTTGTACTTGCAAATATTCACCATTTTAAGATTCTCAAGTGCCATAAATTTACGACACATAGACACCCTCAACTTAGAACATTTGCATGTCCTTTAGGAAAACTGAAGACAATAAACGAAAATAAGATTCTTAACCTAGAGAAAACAAGAATACTACAACAACCCAAATTTCACAAAAATCACATTGTCAGCATGCATACTCCAAAACATAGTTCAATACCGTCCAATAATACTTAAAACCAACTAGTGTAGTGCATACTCTTGCTAAACACTATAAAACAATGGGATCAAGACATGGAAATTACATTAACAGCATACCACCTAACACATTAGACAAATAACACTACCTAATCAAGTAGCTACAAAAAAGATAGACCTTATACCCTCACACCAAAGAAGTCCCCACTTAGTGTATGTAATATAAATCAAAAACTAGGAAGGACTCAAATATCTTACTCTCATAAAGAAGTCTGGTTGTGTACGCATAGTACCATAGGCTTGCCTTTGTTTTCTACACCTTAGCTTTTGGACAATCGAATTAGGATCACTATAGGTTTTATTGGATTATAATGCAGTCTCGGGGGTAGGTATGATATATGGTTATAGAGACTAACCCTCCTTGGCACTACATTATTTTGGGCTTCAACCTTATGTTCTTTCTTTTATTTCTTTCCCCTTTTAGCCATTCACTTTTTGAACTCTGGGTGCAGTTTTATTTTCTTCAACTCTTTTTTTTCTTCTTTTTTTTTCTTCTAATTTTGTTTTCTTTTATTTTCCACACTACAACCATACCTCTTTATATTTTTACCACGCATTCTTCATAGTAAACTTTCTAAGCACCCCTACAGTAACTACGCTCAACTTAAGAAGATTTTCCTGATTTGAAGTATACAGTATCCAAGGAGGGACCAAGGCCAACATAGGTTCATTGGGAAGGTGAATAGGGTAATTTAAGGAAAATGCCTCATTAGACTCAAATTTAGGGTTCAAAGGATGATATGTTCATTCGGCAGACTATTTTGGCTATAGTAGACTATTTCAAGAATGGCCTATGATTCTTTCCTAACCTTCTGTTCTACAACTTTAGTGAAATTAACCAGCCAAGTTATACAACACACGCACACACCAACTAGGTACATCCTCACACACTAGCAGTTCAGGGCTATTATTTCAGTCACTCCCTAATTAGTTCATACACAGTTTGGTTAAGTTCTCACACCACTTATACTAATTACATGACGAGATCCAAATAGAGGTTATAGTTCTAGAAAACACACGACATAACACACAATTTTTTTTTTTGAGGGGTATCATTTCAAAACAAAATTTGCATGCTTCTTCTTTTATTTCGACTGAACCAAGTTTTATCAACTTACCCTAAGTTACACGTAAGACATAATTAACATAAAAAAACAAAAAACATAAATAAACAACTAAAGATACTAATTCTAACTAAGATAGCACAACCGAAGGAAAAGAAATACAACAACAAAAACTCTCAATTGTGGTACCCACCACTCCCAACTTAGAAATCATGCAATGTCCCCATTGCATAAAATTATGAAAGTAAATACCAGGATAAAATACATGCCTATGTTGCACTAGACGTCCATTGTACTCTGATAGGTTGGGGTTCGAGACGAGACCCCTCCATCCGCTACCTCTCTCGTGGCCTCGTTTGTTGTTTAGGAACTCTCAATAATATGGGTACTGATGTTTGCCGGTGCACTCAATCTATCAACAATGAAGGCAGTCTGTGCAACCCCCAATCTTTGCATCACAACCTCAACTTCTAGTGGTACATCAACACCCTTTGTTATCACCTTCTTAGAGATCTGTACATTATCCCTTAATCTTTTTTTTCTTCCCATGTTTATCCTTATTCTTTCCGTCCTCGTCTCTAGACTTCTTTTGGGGTTACAAATATTTCCTTGTCTCCTCAATCATTGAATCATTCCTCTCAACTATCAAGACTCAACTATAAAAATTAGGGATTAAAGAGTTCACGTTAATATCTAACTGCTCTGATGATGGCATGGCAGGTGGTGGACGTGGTACAACCAAAATAGTTTACTCAGTCATAGTGTTGACTGCTTTATTCAGTATGGTTAGGTCAGTAGTAAAGGAGATCATTTTAGGTGCCTGGACTGTATCAACCTTAACTGAAATACCGCTTTCGAGCCTATCGAATCAGGTCTAAAGACCTCGCACCACAACCTAATTTTATCAGCTACGTAGGGTTTAAACCATACCTCCAGCTTCCTAATTCGTGCATCATGAGTCCTCAAAATTTGGGCCAGCTGAGCAGTTAGTATCAGTATATAATCAACTAGAGCATATATATATATATATATATATGCAAAGGTGCTGAGGTTAGCTGAGAAAGGAGAAAGTAGCATGGGCTTAAGACCCCGAGATCTCACTCGCGTAGAAACCTTCCACAACCTCTAGTGGTACTTTTGGAAAAGAACCTCAGGACAGAGTTGTCGGGTTCCTAAATTCCTTGATCAATTCCAAATCCGTAGTCTTTATTGGTTGAATAAATTTGTCGACTACCATAATAGATAGCACTTTTGAATTTTGTAGCAGCTGTATGATCAAGATTGGGAAAGGCAAGGTTGTGGTGAATTCTAAGACCCTATCCCTGCAATGATACGTAGAATGTTCAAATAAACCTCCACTAATAAATCTACTACAAGACACACATTTATGGCACTCAAAGTGTTGTCATTTGCCGTGGGTGAGATATGGTGTCGTACAATTGACCACTAAGACTTGGCGGTGAATTTTAATGTATTTTTGTAAATGGATGCCCCATTAATCCATGAGGAATTTTCTCCCGCTTCTACAATGCGGATCATCAACCACGTATAGTGCATAAATTTATCATACATGGCAACTTTTTCACCTATTTTAAATCAGCTATTTGGAAATCATATTTTGAAGTCTCCTCGACTATTACAAAATCTTCTTCGAATAGGACCTTTGAGATTGCCTTGATGGAGATATCCACTTCCTTTCCCTGACTAATAATTAAATCCAATCGGGGATATTTCTTCACGTCTTTGTCTCTACTGGAGAAGTCATGTTTTTTAGAGTTGCAACACTATTGGCATAAAATTCCTCTCAAGCTCTGTTCTATAGATAAGGCGGGGCTTAGTCATACAACCTAAGTTGTACTTGTCAAATATCCAGACTACCTCAGAAACCTTTTGTAGTGTCTCAAGTAATAGACAAGGTTCCTCTTAGATGCCTATCTTTTAATTTCCATTATCCTTCACGAACACTCCATCCAGATAATAATCTTTAGAGTTTGGCACACTCCATGGTCTCAGATTAGTCCATCTCTAAAATGGAGCTGCAACTAATCCATCAAAAGATTCAGGGTCAGATTCCTCCTCACCCGTTGAGGAGCTTATATCCTCATCAACTGCTTTAATATCATCCCTCGTTTCCTTCCTTCTTCAGACTGGGGAAGTTTTATGGGGGTGGCAAAGTAAGAAAATAGGTGAGTTGAACACGAGACGTTTACGGAGTTGATAAACAAGGGGGAACACAGTCCTAGTGTTTATCTTCTACTGTTTACAAACCTAAGCATTCAAGTTTGGTTACTACTTACTGTTTACTTCAAAATCTCCCATTTACTTGTCCGCACTACTTGTTTGATTTTTTCAAGTTTGAGATACTATTCAATATTTTTCCTATGGTTCGACCCCAACCTGGTTTGGGTTACTATATTTGACATTGACTGCAACATATTTATTTGGAGGTTAGTTTTGGGCGACATCAAATTTTGACTTTGTTGCCGGGGAAGATGGTGTGAATTATTGATTGAAGTTGGTGAAGTTCGTAGGTTTTATTTCGCGTTGTTGATTTGGTACACGCCGATGTATATCAAACACTAGTAGAAGAGGCAATCCATTACCCCTTTTGATCTAGGGCCTGAAAGAATTCTTCAAACACCGAGAAGGATAGCAGAGCAAGTTATGATGGTGTTTCTGCTGGGGTTCAAGACCCTCATATTGTACCTCTCCCCTACTTAATGACCCACCGAATGTTGCTGATAGACAGACTGAGCAATTTTTAGCAGCAACAGCTGAAGATGCTAGAGTAGCTGAGGAAGCATGGTTAGTTGAAGAGGATAGGCTAGCCCAACAAGTAGCGCTAGCCAGTCCAAGACTAGTGGCCGATAGTCAAGGTAGTGTTCAAAGAGGAAGAGGTCTAATGATTCCTGCATATCAGCATCTTCATCCATATGATAAAGATGAGCACATGGGATATATTGAACCTGCAGAGACAAGAGCCATCATTCCTCTTTCTCTAACACCAATGTTAAGTTTGACATTACATGTGTAATGATCTAATTTCTAAACTTGATAGGCACATTTTTGGGATCAATGACAGATGATGCAAATATGCATCCTACTAATTTTACTGGGATCTGAACATCGTATGCTATTCCAGGGGTAAACCAGGAAGCTTTGAGGTTAAGGTTGTTCCATTTTTACTGACTGGAGAAGCATCACTATGGTTAGGCAAACTTCTAAGAGGTTTAATCACTACTTGGCATGAGTGGCATAGATAATTTTTGAAAAGATTATTCCCTAATACAAGGATGTTACAATTGAAAGATGAAATCTACAATTTCAAACAGCTACCTGCAAAATCCATGTATGAGGCGTGGTTTAGGTTCAAAAAGAAGTTGAACATAGTACCTAATCATATAATCATATAATCAAATATGTTGGAAATCTTCAATAGATCACTAAATGTCAGTTACAGAGCAATGAAAGATACGATTTCGAGAGGTGCGTTTATGCATTTTTGATGGGACACTGCACAAAAGATGCTAGATGATATTTCGGTGACCAATCGAGGTTGGCATACTAGAGATACTGAGCTTGGTGCAGGTACATACGCTATTTGGACAGTTAATTATTACAGAGATGGTCATGATTTGGTATCACAAGAGGTTTCCCAGCTCCAAACAAACATTGGGCTTCTTATAAAACAATTTGCAACAATGAATGCTGAGAAAATGAATACAGTAGGGGCGCAGAGTTCTACTTCTAGAACTTACGAGACAAAGTCTGAAGAAGAGGCAAGGATCTTGATAGTAAGTTGATGAATTTTTGAGCCCAAGGGCATAAGAATCAAGGTCGTAACTATTACAATGATAGATACTGTCACACTCCTTTTTCGCTCGAGGGATCAAAGGAGTTTTCCAATTAAAGTGACGATTTTGAATAGAGATTATTTTATTTACAGAGTCGACACTTGGAATTGAGTTAAGGTGTTCTAAGTCACCTTTTTTAATCCTCAGTCAAAATAAAATGACTCTTTATTTTGGTCTGTGAAAATAAAATACCGGATAAGAAATTTTGTTGATCGAGGAAAAGGTGTGAGGCACCCCTCGAGTCCCGTAGTTCTAGCACGATCGCTTTTATTGATTTATCTTGATTCAAACTATTGTGATAAATTATGTTATGACCTAGGTTCACTCATTTTTAATATCTAAAATTTATCTATATAAATCTTATATTAAACTAGTAAAAATTAATTTTTAGGACAATCTTTGTCGAAGTGCAATATTGCATCCTCGAATTATTTTTAAACATCTCCAAAAAGATGCGTACGCCGTATTTTCAATCCAGATAAAATTTAATTATTTTATACTTGTATAACATTTAAAAGCTTGCTTATTCGAAGTGCTACCTAACCTTAACAATGACTTTAAGCAATATTCATTTAAGATGGTCAATTAATTTAATAATAAAAATCATCAAGATTTATTGGTGCTGGAAATAAAAATGCACAAGCTACATATTATGTTAATCTTTATGATAACCTCCATATCTAATTGCTCTAAATTAACACAAATGCAAAACCCCAAAATCTAATTCAAACACAAAATAACAGAAAGAACTAGTAGCCCAAGACAAATGATATACAAAATTTAAACGAAATATAAACTCAGACATGATTTGGATTAGATTTTTTTTGGAAAAAAGAATTGTTAATGCTATTTACCAGAGGATTTCACCGTAACAGTAAAAAAAGTAGGCTGGAAATTCGTCCAGAGAGCAAATCCATGCGGAGTTCAAGTAGATCTCCTTCGATCTCCAAGTTGGCCGACGTTTGGATAATTTTCGGTGAGATTTAGGGATTGGATTAAAGAATTCTATCCGACGAGTTTTACCATAATGGTGACTGGCCACATGTGTATGGTTTTTTCGATGGGTTTTCTGAAGGGGATGCTTTGGCAGTGGTTTATAACTCCGTTAGAATCCAATTTTTTGGTGAATAGCAGGTGAGGTTAGTTAAATATGGGGTCTTACTGGGTGGGTTTGGTCGGTGGTTCACAGGTTTTACGGGTCCGGTGAGAGATGCAACTGTTTTTTCGACGAGAAGCTTGGTCGCTATTTTTATGGGTTTTCTGGTGAGATGGGTGTATCGTGTTTAATGGTGGAACAACGATCCTGACTCTTTGTTGGAAAAAAGATGTTTATTCCTTTCCCGATATCTCTCTGTGTTTTTGGTTTTCTCCACTATCTCCTCTCTCGCATCTTTCTCTATCTCTCTAGTTTTCCCTCACTCTTTCTGATTTCCACTTACTATTTTTCTCTCTTTTTCTACTCTATTTTTTCTCCTATTTCCCCATTCGTTCATTGCATTCTTATCTCTTTTCTGATTATGTGTGTGTTGTTCCTCAGTGTGTATGTATTTGTGTATTACTATGTGTGGTGTTTCCTGTATATTTATCTTATATTACGAGAAATAGTTTTTGGCATACGTCATTATATAAGCATTTTTTATTCTTTTTTTTCTATTTATAGATGAAAAAATTAGATGTTTTACTATGTACTACCAATTTTCTTTTCATAGTTGATAGTATGCATAATACGTTGTTAAGGAACGATAGACACTGAATTAAATAATCGTACAAACAAAATAGGACGCTACAATAATGTCATATACTAAATAATCCATGAACTCACTGAAACAACTGTATTATGATTTAATTCGCAACAGAATTCATAAAATAAAAGTGAAGGATCGAATAAGAACCTGTGTGTTAGATTAAATGAATGTAAGAGACATGAACTCTAACCCCAATCTTTCTTCTTTTCTGCTTTGATTTCCTCTCTGTCTTTTTTTCTCTCTTTTTTCTCTGTTTTTCTGTATGTCCATCTATTTTTTTGGATGGGGAGGAGGGGGGGGGGGGGGTTGAGGGAGTTATGTGTCAGAGAGGTTTAGGAAAGTTGTCCGATAATGGAGGGAGAAGTTGAGGGAGATAGGATTGTGGGGGGAGGTTGGGTAGTTTTATTAGGATAATGCTGCTTTTATATATGTAAATAATAATAATAATAAAAGAATATTAATTAATTAATTTTTATTTTAAAAAAAAATTAATAAAAGATTGTATATAATCTAAAATAAATATAATTAAGAGAATAATAAAATTACTAGCCTATTTGTTAAAATTCAAAAGAAAAGATATATATTTTTTTTGAAATTTTCGTATTATTTTAAAAGAAAAAATAAAAATAAAAATATCCCAACAATGTAACTTTATTTATTTTTTATTTATTTTCAACTAAAAATAATTAAAAATAAAATAAAAGCTAAAATCAATATTGGACAAAATAAAAATATTTAATGCTGAAAAATAGGTTAAAACTCAGGGAGGGTAAAAAATCACGTGTCTACAGATACAGAGACAAGAGTAGAGACTGAGATGGTGATTGGAGATGCAAAGATGATTACAAAGAGAAGAGTGACATATATGTACCACCAAGTATCCGGGATACTGAGTCTAGGATGAAGGCAATGTTGTCGAAACTAGTCAAAGGCCAAGAAAGTCAAGAGAGTTGTCTTAAGGAGATTAAGGCAGACCTGCCAGGGTTGAATCAGAAAGTTGAGTCCCATGCTACCGCAATCAAGCAACTGGAGCAACAGTATGGCCAGATGTCGGCCACATTAAATCAAAGGTAACATGGCACTCTTCCTAGTAATACTATGCATAACCCAAAGAATGACAGTCATTGTCATGCTATTACCACTCAAAGTCCTAAAACCACCATTGATCCGTATATACCTACCTTAATCGATCCAACTAATGAAGATGATCATGTTGATAATAGTAGTGAGCAAAATAAAGGTAAGGATAAGGCTAAGGAGCCTGTTTTGAGGACTATCCCAAGACCTCGCCCTCCGTGTCCTTAGAGATTGAAAAAAAAACAAGAAGATGGTAAATATCAGAAGTTTCTGTCTATGTTAAAGGAGCTGTCTGTCAATATTCCACTTATAGAGGCATTGAATCAAATGCCTGGCAATGCAAAATTCATGAAGAATTTAGTCACCAAGAAACAGTCAGTCTGTTATGAGCCTTTTGACAACATTCGTCACTGTAATGTTGTTGCTACTAGATCATTGGTAGAGAAGAAGGATCTGGGAACATTCACCTGTCCTTACACAATTGGATTTTCTAACTTTACTAGGGCACTATGTGATTTAGGTGCTAGCATAAATCTTATGCCACTAGTGGTGTTTAAGAAATTGGGGTTGGGGGAACCCAAACCCACATCTATGAGACTTGTGATAGCAGATCGTATAGTGAAAAAGCCAGATGGTATTCTCTGTGATGTATTGATTTTGTAATATTGGATTGTGAAGTAGACTTTCAAGTTTCGATTATCCTAGGCAGAAAATTCCTAGCTACAAGAAGGACTTTGATTGATATGGAATTAGGACATCTGATGTTCAGACTCAACGATGAAAAGGTGGTATTCAATGTATTCCAGTCCATGCAATAGCCAGATAAGTTAAAGGTTGTGTCTGTGATTGATGTTTCTAAGGAAGAGATAGTCTTATTCCATTATCTTAATGCAACAACTAATTGGGATGATAGTTCTGAAGCTGTTCCTGTTGAAGAAAGGTTGGCTGTTGAAGCCTTAGCAGTAGTGATAATGAACTTCGACAACGATGGTATTGATGACTATGATGAGATGATGTGTGCGTTATATGGGAGTGACTTTTATAATTTTGAACTAAAGAAGCTTGATTTGGATCTAAAAAATAGAACCAGTCTACTAGCTCGCCAGTCTATTGCGGATCCACTCATGTTAGAGTTAAAGGACCTCCCTCCTTATTTGAGATATGCAATTTTAGGGGCTGACAACACTCTGCCAGTAATCATAGCAGTTACTTAATACAAGCAAAATTGAAAGATTTATTATCCGTGCTACAGAGATTTCAGAGGTTCATTGGTTTGTCTATTGCAGACATTGTGGGTATCCCGCCTGGTCTTTGTACTCAAAAAATCTAACTGAACCAGATTATATTCCAAGTATAGAATATCAGTGTCAGCTTAATACTTCTATGGTAGAGGTGGTTAAGAAAGATATAATCAAGTGGTTAGATGCTGATATAGTGTATCCCATTGAAGATAACAATTGGGTCAGTCCGGTACAATGTGTTCCGAAGAAAGGTGGAATTATTGTTGTGCCTAATGAGAAGAATAATATAGTGCCAATGAGGACTATCACAAGATGGAGAGTGTTCATGGATAATAGGAAACTCAATTCATAGTCCCAAAAGGACCACTTCCCCATGCCCTTTATGGACCAGATGCTTGACAGTCTTGCGGGCAGAGGGTGGTACTATTTTCTTGATGGGTATTTAGGCTATAACCAAATCACTATTGCACCTAAATACTAAGAGAATACAACCTTCACTTGTCCTTATGGTACCTTTGCATTCAGATGTATGCCATTCGGGTTATGTAACACTCCAACTACTTTTCAATGATATATGATGTCAATCTTTTCTTACATGGTAGAAGACACCATCAAAGTATTCATGGAAGATTTTTTGGTAGTTGGTAATTCTTTTGATTAATGTCTGGTTTACTTGGAAAATGCTCTTCGTAGATGTGATGAATACAACTTTGTACTTAGTTGGAAAAAGGTCAATTTTATGGTTAAAGAAGGTATAATGCTTGGGCATAAGATTTTGGAAAGGGGTATAGAGGTAGATAGAGCTACAATTGAAGTGATCGAGGAATTACCTCCACTAATTTCTATAAAAGGTATTCAAAGCTTTTTAGGACATGCTGGGTTTTACAAGCATTTCATTAAGGATTTCCAATCCTCTCTGTAGGGTTCTTGAGAAAGAGGTGAAGTTTAATTTTGATGAAGCACGCTTGAAGGCTTTTGAATGTCTGAAAGAGAAGTTGATGACGACTCCTATCATTGTGTCCCTTGATTGGTCCTTTTCTTTTGAGAGTATGTGTGAAATAAGTGGAGTGGCCTTAGGTGTTGTAATGTTCCAACAAAAAGAAAAGATCCTGCATCCTATCTACTATGACTACAAGACACTAAACCCTGCTCAAAAGAACTACACAGTTTCTGACCAGGAATTGTTAGCAGTGGTTTTTGCCTTTAAGATGCAAAGATACAAAGCCTAGACTGATTAGGTGGGTCCTCTTTATGCAAGAGTTTTATTTCGAGGTCAAGGACAGGAAAGGCACTAAAAATCAAGTTGTAGATTATTTGTCTAGACTTGAAAAAGAGGATATGTAGAAAGTTGAAGATGGACTCAAGATTGATGATAGTTTTCTAGACAAGCAAATATTGCCGCTTCTCAAGATCTGATTCCATGGTTTGTTGATTATACAAATTAACTAGCAAGTGATCTAGTCCCAGACGATCTTTCCTTCCAGCAGAGAAAGAAATTTATGCATCAGGTAAGGAAACTTTTCTGGGATGAGCCTTACTTATTTTGAATCTGTGTGGATGGGGTTATTCATAGATGTATCCCTGAAGTGGAGATGATAAGCATCCTTAATACTTGTCATGCTTCACCAATTGGGGGTCACCATGGAGGAACCCACACAACCCATAAGATCTTGCAATATGGGTACGAGTGTCCTACAATTTACAAGAATGCTCATGATTTTGCTTTATCATATGATCATTGTTAACGCCAAGGTAACAACTCCAGGCGCCATGAACTTCCTATGAACCTTATTTTAGAATTGGAATTGTTTGAGGTATGGGGTGTAGACTTCATGAGACCTTTTGTGAGCATCTTTGATATGAAGTATATTTTTGTGGGAGTTGATTATGTTTCAAAGTTGGTGGAAGTGATTGCTCTCCCCAATAATAAAGGAAAAAGTGTCATAGTTTTTTTGAAGAAATATATGTTTTCCAGATTTGGTATGCCACGTGCAATCATTAGTGACAGTGGGTAACATTTTTTTAATCGTCTATTCAAGAGTCTGCTCGAAAAGTATGGAGTGAATCACAAGGTGGCAACACCTTATCATCCGCAGACTACTGGACAGGTTGAGGTGTCCAAAAGAGAAATCAAGTCCATCTTGGCAAAGACAATTAATGCCAGTAGGACTGATTGGTCAAGAAATCTAGATGATGCATTATGGTCTTACCTTACAGCTTTTAAGACACCCAAAGGTGCTTTTCCTTATCAGTTGGTATATGGAAAAACATGTTACTTGCCTGTTGAAATTGAGCACAAAGTACTATGGGTATTGAAGAAGCTGAATTTCAAGTGGCGAGATGCATCAAAGTCAAGGATGAACAAGATAAATGAGTTGGATGAATTCCAACCCCAGCTTATGAAAGTTCTGCACTTTACAAAGAAAAGATAAAGATGCATCATGATCGTAAAATTGAGAAGATAATATTTGAGAAAGTTGACCAGGTATTGCTCTATAACTCAAGACTTCACTTGTTTCTAGGTAAGTTGAAATCTAGATGGTATGGTCTATTTATTATGCTAAGAGTGTTCCCATATGGTGCTTTGGAATTGAAGCAGAATGGTGAAGCCCCATTCAAGGTAAATGGTCAAAAAGTAAAACATTATTTGGGTAACACTAAGGAAATTAATTTAAATTTTGAAATGAACCTTGGTAAAGTCTTAGTAAGCAAGGAAATTACATTATGCCGCGACATTAAATGAAGCGCTACATGGGAGGAAACCCATGAGGGTTGTTGGTGAAATCTTGTATCCAATCTAGCCACGTCGTGCTGCTACATTAAATCAAGCGCTTTATGGGAGGCAAACAATATTTTTGTACTTAATAATTTATAGGGATTAAAGATTACAGAAAAGAGTTAGAATTTCCAGAAATCAGGTCATACGGACTCTTCATGAGTCATACCTTAACGTGGCGACTCGTGAGTAGGAGTTGTCAAGACTCGGGACTTGAAACATATCTAGGTAAGAAGATTTTAGAGTCCTTACGTCTCTAATGAGTCATAACTCGTCACATTGAATCGTACTGACCCCAGAATTAGGTAAAAGTTCCCAATCTCTTTGACAGAAGGAAAAGGACCATAAGAATTGATTACGAGTAACACAAATAACTCATAACCAAACCTATTAGGTCAAGGGTCGTGGGTCAACCTGGCCCAGTTCACTTATTTTAAATAAAAGAAGGGTACCTGATCTGGGTACCCGATACTATAAACAATGGATACCTCTATTGTTGATCGATCTCTGAGCTCTAAACGCACGAAATTACTCCAAAACATACACTAAGAAATTGGTTCCTCCCAAACTTCAACAATTTTGCAAGAATTTGGGGTGAAAAGTGGTGAATCGAAGAAACCTAAAATCTCAACAATTCAAGTAAGTCTTTACACTTAAATTCTTTATATTTCGAGTTGAATTCAAAAATGAGTTGAGATTTTAGAATTTATTTGAGTTAAATAAATGCATGTATGAAAATTTGCACCCTAGTGCTTAGAGATGGAGTTTGAAATGGGATTCGGGAGTGAACTTGTAATTTGGGTGTTAGAAATTTTTATTTTTGGATGAATATTGGGTGGTAATGCTGCACATTAAAGGGTAGTTTGGGGATTATACATTGGAACCAACTCAAAGTTAAACCTTTAGGTTGCAGTGGATACGAGTCTCTTTATGACTCGTACCCATAAGTAACGAGTCGTTACAAGACTCGTAACTACTGACAACATAAAGGTCTAACTGGGTGTAGGTTCTGTTATGGTTACGACATGACTATGTGTGTTGTAACCAACCCCTACAACTCATAACTAGAAGACATAATGACTGGGAAGATGAACATAAGAGTTATTGTTTCTAGTTAGTTTATGAATATTGGTAATGAGTCGTAAGTTAACCTTACGAATTACTTGGAGGAATCGTAACCTAACTAGTAAACATTGATCTACTTCTGTCTATATTATGACTCAATCATATGAGTCATAACCAACGTATATGAATAAGATGCCCAGTTGTAACATTAACAGAATATGCACACTGACACGTATTTTTCTTTGTTTTTATTTCTTGTTCATAGTAATTACTAATGACTGTATGCATCCATGTACTATGACTCCAAAAGGTGACTTCTCAAAGAAGAATACTAAGAATAAGCCGACTCCTAAGGCTAATTTTTATCTGAAGGATGAGGAAATAAGTGAATCAAGTAGTGACCTTGTAAAGTATGCCATGAAAATGAAAGCTGACCCTAGGGAAAAATGACCCCAGGGAAAGAAGGTTGGAAGACCAGAGGACACACATCCAAGGGTGCCCATAAGGAAAAATTTGAGTACCTCTCCTCCGCACTCACCATCATCCTCGGAGGATGACATTAATGAAAATGATGAGAATGTAGAAACCGAGGGTGATGCAGACAAAGAAGAGTCGAACTCTTATGAAGTAGACTTAGAGACTTCAAATGGGGAATAAGTAGATGTGACCCCAATCGATGTTCAATACCCACCACTACCACCACAAGCTCAGTTTTCCATTACACCTGTTCTAGTTCCCATCGCTGAATGGTAGGGGTACCGTGAAATATAGTACACATATAACTTTGGGTTGGTAGTGAATCACACTACAGAAAACCCGAGAAGAAGGATTTATATGGAATCGAGATTAATTAGTACAGGCATGTCTGCAATGCCTAGATTTGAGGCTAGATGGCAGTAGTATAGGTTCCAGTAGATGACTTCGGCACCAGGTAGATTTAGTCTTGCTTTAGTGCGGGAATTTTATGCAACATATAAAGGTGCGCTGAAGAGATAATACCCTCAGGGAAACTTGTGGAAGGGTGGTGATCTAATTACCAGTCTAACCATCCATGGAGTTTGGATAAACATCACTCCAAGGACTCTCTCCAAATTTTTGCATGGTCCTAACTTCTAGCCTCCAGTGAACACAAGAGAAATCAATTATCGCATAATGGAAATGAAGAAGGTAACAAGGAAGCAGATGGGACCGGAGGACAAAATAATATATTTTAGATGTATAATTAACCTTATCACTACAAGTAATAAAGAAGCACCTTGGGTGATGGGTGGCCCAGTAGAAGACTCACAAAAGATTGAGAAACACACCCTTAACTTCAAAGCAAAAGCCTGGTGGACACTGGTTCAAAAAGACTTTGTCCCACTACTGGGTATAATGTACTCAGTCTGGTCCGTACGAAAATGGTAGAAGGACTTATGGCCAAATATGAGTTCGATTTTGCCCAATTCATTGCATGAGAAATACATGATAGAGCCCTGGGCATAGAAAATGTAATTTTAGCATTCCCTCATTTATTAACATAGATTTGATTAGATGAAAGAGTTCCAAAACTACCTATTGTTGATCAGTTTAATGAGCCTAAGAGTACTATGGATTTTGGGTTGATTAGAGATACAACAAACCTCATGTCCAGACAAGCTAGGCGAGGAGCTGAAATTTTAGATGAAATTTACAGAAGCTAGGATACATGTTATAAGGATACAGGGTAGAATGAGAAAGGTCACACCAGAGGTAAAGGTGTGCAGACTGAACCACAAACATCTGATGTAACATGTACATCTAGTGCCCCCTCCTGCATAGTCTGTACCACCTTACCCAGCCTCTGCTAGAGCGATGCCAACTGGGTTGATAGTTATCTCACATTCCATATGGGATGATATGATGATCAAATTGGCTACACTGGAAACAAAAGTCTAGTATATGGAAAGTGGTGTAAAACCTTGGGTTGAGAATAATCTAGAAGACCAAAATAAACGAGTATAGAGTAGGTTGTATACTTTTAAGTAGTGGATGACTCATTAATTGGGAAGTGACCAAACCCCAAACACTGCGTAGGTGAAATATGAGGTGGATGAGATAAAGAAAATGGTCCATGAGCTACATGATAGACCATTTATCCTGGCACCTATGATAATAGAGATTGAGCCTGAGATAGAATTTGAAAACATCTGGAGTATTTCAGAGAAAGGAGAAAGTTGAGAGAGAAAGAAAAGAAATCACCAAAGAACTATAAATAAAAATCTTAAGAAGGCGAAGAAAGATAGTATATAGAGTGAAAGGGACCAGCAGGTGAGGGTCCAAGAGATACAAGCTGGTATACATAGCTCAAAATAGGCAAGTGATGATATTGAGAGGGGAAGTGATGTCTCCCTAACACTTGAGGTACCATTGAGAGCACTTGATATAAGAATAAAGAGAACAAAAGAGTACAAGGCATTATCAAAGGTTCAAGCTTCGAAATTGGCAAGTGTTTGGAGACTTTTAAAGCCTTCTCAAGTTTAAGAGGAGAAGGGAACCACTAAACTCAAGAGGCACCTCAAGTTAAGGGTATTGAAGACATTTTACATCCCAAAGTGACATCCAAGAGGCACCTACTTTCCCTTATTCATTAAGGGTATTTTAATTAGCTTTGACAAATATTGAGAGAATACTCTTTTAGATTGTAATTTTAGTCTTCCTTATCTTAGTATAGACAAAATTTAAGGGATTAATACATTTGATGGATTTTACTTGTGTTGATCAATTGGCAAGAAAGGTGTGATTGAGAAGTGTGAATTCCTTTGGTCCACCTAAGAGTGAGGTTTAATCTAATGTTGGTGAGGTTTGTTTGAATGTTTGATACATATTATTGTGCTAATCATTGGTGTTAGTGAGGGTCTTATTACCTATCCTTTTATTTTAATGCATTTCTTCTTCATCTCCTTTCTTCTATGTGTTGTTTTCCTTGTCTTGTTCATGTTTAGTTGCTGTTGTTTTCCTTTCCTAGTTATATTTCGTATCATTTTGTTTTATAGACTTTTTAAGGGTAGTTGATACAACCTTAAGTCTTGGTTTTGGTGTCTTTATCAAGAAAATCCCCACAAAAAGAGTCAAAATCCAAAGAAAAATCACAAAAAAATAATGTCTAGTAGTGTCTTGTTGTAGATCCAAAACTTAAATCCTACATCTACACATTCTTATTTTGTTTTGTAAGTTTCTTGTGCTAGATCCTTTCTCTCTATCACCTAGGGAGTCTATGTCTACTCTTAGAACAAAATTTGGTTTAGTTTGAGCTAAGACCTCCATATATATGGCATTTTGAAGCTTCTAAGCTCTAGATCCGTGTGGGTTTTGTAATTTGGATGTTGGTTGAGCTTGGTTTGTTGATATTTGAGTTAATACTATCCTAACAAACCTAGATCTATAAAAAAATTGAAGGTTAGGGTTCATTTGAGTGAAGGTCAAATTTTGGTCAACTCTTAAATGTTCATCTTGTTCTTCTATCTTCATCAAGTCTTGTTAAAAGGAATATTCAAAGAGTGTGTTTGATCCAAAAAAAGGGTGGAAGGAGAGTGTAATTGGTGTTTGTGAAATAATATTCCTTGGCATATTCATTGTCATCCAAAAGAAAGAAGAGACAAAGGAATAATAAAAGTACAAAATCAAGTACAATCCAAGTACAAAGGGGGGGCCATTGTTTTTTAATTCAAATTGGAGCTTGAAAAGGGCTCCAAAACTTGTTATTTCCCCCTAAAATCATCATACCTCTTCCCCAAGGGTATGTTAGGCCGAGAATGACATTTTGGGATTAAAATTTTTTGAAGCTCAACATCCAATCCAATAGTACCACATCATCAAGTGTAAACGGCCAAATCAAGTTCTAAGTAGATTTTCCTACTTTCTAATTTTTGATTCTAGTTTCTTGTAAGTTAATTCTATCACTAATTAGCAAGATAGTAAGTTCCTACTAGGTTGGTAATTAGTCTAGAGTTCCTTTATTTTGTGTCGTCAATTTTTTTGTGTGCTTTTGTCATTTTTATTTCGTAGTAGTTTGTTGGTTCAAGTCCGTACATCATTTTTATTTAAGTCATATCAAACAAATATCGATTCCGGGATAAAGCATTTCACCACTCATTCACTTTCTAAGTATTGTCAAGTTTTCAATACTTGTGAGACCAGGTGTGAGGTGAGATTCGTATGTGAGTGTGGAGAGGTTTATTGAACTAACGTGTTTGTTTGTTTTGTAGGTTTTGATTGTTTGTTAGGTACAAGGAGCATGGAACCCGAGAGTTCAAGTCCTCCCTCACTTGGGAATGATGTTTTGGGAGTCTTGATGTCTCGGTTTGATGCACTAACCTGAGACTTGAAGGGTGATTTGGAAATTGTGAAAAGAGACTTGAATTCTTTGAAGGGTGAGGTGACCACCATTAGTGGGAGACTTAATTGTGTTGAAAGTAGAAGGAACTCACGACTTTCTACTCCTAACCCCTACCATGCGTCTTCAAGTGTCCAAGCCTACAACTCCTCAATGACCATGACACCCGAAACTCTCCACCAAATGCTTTATCCTCCAAGAGATCCACAAAACCAGCCACTAAACCAAGCCCAAACCTCTCCTAACCGAAACCTACAAAGGCCATTACATCCCCAAATAAGACAAGTCCAACAAGAAGGACTTGGAACTCAAACTCCACCACCAAATCCAAATCTACAAGTGTCAAATCCCTTTGACCAAAGACCAATTCCTCCACATAACCAAACACCTCCAGAAAATGCTAACTACCAAATGCCAAATACCATGAATCAAAGACCTTACCCTCCACCACATTCAATGCCACAAGTCCAAGATCCAAATAACCAAAGGACTTATAACCCTCCACAAAGACCCTAAAACCGACACCAAACCCTTCCTTTTGAAGACTATGGTAGAGTGGAGCAAAAAGGTTATGATGTTTCTAATGATGGATATTGGTTTGAGGAATAAATGAGGGTAAAACATGATAAAAAAGGCATTATTAAGGAAACCGAGGGAAAGAAAGAAGACAAGGAAATCGAGAGGTGGGCATCAATTCAATCAAGGTTGGCATTATAATTTTCAAAGGTGAGAGTAATACGGAAGTGTACTTAGATTAGGAGTCTTCTTGTGAAAAGCTTTTCCAAGTGAATGACCTTTCCGAAGAAAGGAAAAGTTTTTATGCTATTGCTCACTTTGAAGGATATGCAAACACTTGGTGGGATTACACCAAGAGATTTGGTGACGTGTTGATTGGTGGCCAACCACCTCCTTGGGAGATATAAAAGAGACTAATGAGAGAGAGATATGACCTGGAGCATTATAGGCATGAGCTCCTTGCCATACTCTCCAACCTAAGGCAAGGAAACATGAGTGTCATGGCCTATTTTGATGAGTTCCAACAACTTGTCTTAAAGCTTGACCATAGAGGTAAACTAGTGCAACATGATGTCATTCGCTTCAAGGTTAGGTTGAATAAAGACATATCTTCCCGATACACTCTACATAAGTTTGAAACAATTGATAGTATCTTCCAAGCGGCCATGGAGATTGAAAGAGACAACAAAGATAAGTCAGCCTACAAGCTCAAAATATAATAAGGTTTGGGTTTGTCAAAGAACAAAGAGGTAATTCAATATTCTTCTAGTTGGAACAAAGACAAATTCCCTTTATCTCAAGCTCCACAAACCGTGACCAAGGCTGCCCAACTCAATCCTCCAAGAAATGAAGGTAAACTTATTTTTAATTCTAATTCTAAGGGTTTACAATGCTTCAAGTTCCAAGGTTGGGGCTATAGGGAAAGTGAGTTCCCTAACTGACATAATGTTATTATAAGAGAGGGAAAGTTGTATTATCTTAGAGGAGAAGTGGAGTTGTAACCTGAGGAGAGTGATGACAACTCTCAAGATAGAGAGTGTGCAGAATATAAGACTAAAGAGAAAGAAAATAAGGAAGATATCTTGCCTTGTGAGGGTGAATGGGATGTTCCTAATTATTTGGTAAGAAGGACCATGTATATTAAGGCTTTGGATGATTAAAATCAAAGAGAAAATCTTTTTAACACCAAGTGCCTTATTAAAGAAAGTGTGAGTTCAATTATCATAGATAGTGGGAGTTGTGTGAATATTGCTAGTGTCACCTTGGTTGACCACTTGAAACTATCCACTATCTCTCACCCGAATCCATACAAGCTTTAATGGTTAAACAAGTGTGGTGAATTGAAGGTCAAATGATAATGTGTGATTAGATTCAAAGTAGTGAATTATCATGATGAAGTGTTATGTGATGTAATACATATGCAAGCATGTCATATATTATTGGGAAGACCTTGGCAATTTGATAGGAATACTATACATGATGAAAGGTCTAATAGGTACACCTTTGAGCATGGTGGCCGAAATTTCACTCTTCTCCCTCTTTCACCATCTAGTGTGAATGAAATCCAAGAGAAAACCAAGAAGTTGGGTGAGAAAAGGAAGAAGGAAGGGGAAGGGGAGGTCTCGGATTGTGAGCTTGGAAAGGGTAAAACAAATTTGATTGTGGGACTTGCCCACAAATGTGCCTTGTTACTTCCTAACACAAAAGGTAGTATTTTGTATAGATTTTATTCTTATTATGCATAGGTACAAGATAAAATGATACCCAAGAAGTATCCCAAAGGAGTTCCATACGAAAGCATGAGAAATGAACTAGTGACTTCCTTGATCGAGATCTCCAAAAAGGTGAACTGCCTAAGCCTAACCTGAGGTAACTTTGCTACTCTCAAAACTTCCTTGAACTAAAAATATTGTGATTTAGTGTCTTATGAAGTGGTTTTGGGTTTACAAGTGCATACCTCTTTCTTTAGTAACTCTTTTATTGTGAATAATGATCAACTTACTCTTAAAACTAGTTCACTACTTGAATATGGGAATTGTGGAATTGAAGGACCTCAAGTTAGTGTTGATGTTTGTAATGTTGATCTTATCAATGAGTATGGTCCTTTGAGCTTATGTGATGAAATCCATGAAGTTAATATTGTTCAAAGTGACCATGTGTATGTCAAAATTATGTGTGGTGATTTGGGAAGTCATGACTTTGATCCTCAAGTACAAAGGATGGGTAGTTTCAGCCTATACCCATGCCTACTTGTCAGGACCCAAGCCGGGGCCCCGTCCATTACGAGCATCCCAAACCATGGAGGGTCGAGTGCCCTTCTACTTCTGGTAATCATGCACAATACTTAAATAACAAAGAAAAGAAAGCAGGAATAAAATAGACGGAATCATGGTCATATACTAAAATCTATTTGACAATATGCAAATAAGTTTATCAATATCTAACAACATCTTTCTCAGTCTACAAAATCTCAACTACATAAGACATCGATAACTTGTCTAAACCTGGGATAAGTTCCCCAGTGGACCTAAACCAAAATTAAATAACATATGTCCAAAATGAAAGAGGCCCTCAGTAATAAAGAAGGCTCACCAACTTCACACTTCACTTCTATCTGAGATAAATCTATGGCTTAGCAAGACCTCTAGACTGAGCCTCAGACCCTGAAAGATAGGGGGTCAATACAATTGTAATGGTATGCAGAGCAATCCAAAATAATGAATTTATATATATATAAAATAGATGAGAACAGGTCATGAATCATCATTCATGATATGGGTCAAAAAACACATGAGTAATTCTTTGAAACTCTTAAAACATTCTAATCAATGCAATTATGATATTTGTATTACTTCTGAGTTAGGTGGCACGCCCCTACAAGTTTGATATTCCACAGGCTATATGGAATCCGCCATTGACTCGGTGGGGAAGCCCCCAACTTGAGTTTGCCGCAAGGGTTGGAGTGTCTGAGTCTGATACGCCATAGGGTACTAGGCCAACGTAAAATCCCACTAGGGGATGTAATAACCCGTATCGGCAAAATACGTTTTTGGAAAATGAGTTATCTGAACTCGTTCCCTCTTAGGAGAACCACCTAATGTCTCTTTATGCCCAATTTTAGCCTTTTCTAGACATGTATCCTTCTGAGTTCAAGATCTGTCAGTCTGAGTAAAAATCTGATACTATTTTATTCTGTGTTTGTTATGGCATTGTCTGTATTGGTATCGTCATACCAAGACTTTCAAATAATATTTTCTGAGCCATATGATATCAAGCAAGATTCTTTCATCTAAAACAATGTCCAGACCACCAAAGCATTTAGACAAGTATAAGAGAATTCATATTTCAAAACATGAGTCAAAACCATGCAAAGATTCTCATCTTTTCAATAATTTCAACAAACATGTGGTGGTCATGTGTTTTTTTTAACAAAACCATGAAATTCTTTCATTATATATATTTTCAATATTTATCAACATATAAACCCCCCCTCTTCAATTCAAAACCATAATTAAGTCAAATAAAATCAAGACATTTATATCATGCTCCCAACAATACATTTTAAATAAATCATATCTTACAAAAATAAGAAACTTGTAAACAAGAGAGGGATTTCTAATAGATCATGCTCTCAATTCATCATTCAAATTCGTCAAAACACATACATATATATACTTATACATGGTTATAAATCATGTTTTGGGGAAAGGGCTCAAGACTAAAACAATAATGTCATTAAAATATCATAAAGCAACATTGTAATATAAATTCTAAAACCCTTTCAAAATTCATGATTTCACAATGTTTAAATGTTTTTGAACAATTTTCTTATGCCCATGTAGTTTAGGAAAACCCCACATACCTTAGTTGCGAAGAATTCACGAAGATATTTCAAAAAGATTGGATCTTTAGGCTTGATTGTCCAAACCCTAGTTTGTTTTCTCCCCTTGGGTTATTGAAAGATGAAATTTAGGGATTTTTGAGAAGTTAAAAAGTTACTAATGACCTTAATTTCGTTAAAGGATGATTAGGGATGGTTTTGGAGTGTAAAAAGACTTGGTTGCCTTTAAAATGACTTAAAAATGATATTTTTACGTATTTGGGCCATAGGGCATGCGACGTATTGCCTATGGCCTAATATAGGTAATGCCACAAATTTTTTATCACCCAAAATAGGCTGTGCATTGTATTTCCCATTGGCCAACAATTCCAGTAGCCACAGGCAATTTACTAGGTGACAAACTTAACTTTGCAACGTCATAACTTTTTAATCGGGTATTGGATTTAGGTGAAATTGGTACCGTTGGAAAGATATTTAGAATAAATTTCATTTGATATATAGTAGGAAATCTAATTTGATATATACAATAAGTTATGGTCGATTGAAGTTGACCCAAGTTTTGATGCTCACTAAAACTAAAACGATAGGAAAGCTTCCAACTCGTCCTTGGGTTAAGAGACCTCTATGATCTCAGTTCATGATAAAATAGATTACCACACTACATGATTGATCAACACTCTATGTTTTAATTTTATTTATGGCTTTTGTAACCTTTAGGCAAAGGAAATAACGATTTACGTTCTAGCCCGAAATGTGGGGTGTTATGCTACTATTTCTCTTTGACCCCGAGATCCTTGTGAGATGTTGGAAGCGCAGTTTTAGTTCATGCTCATTATATTTTAATTTTTATTCTATTCACTTCTTTGGTATCCTTTATGCTAAGCTTGTCATGTTGAATACCAAGGATATGTGGGTGTATGTTAAGTGTGAACAACCATGGATTGATGATATGAGTGTGGTACTAATACTAACCCTTCTACCAAGAGGATTGTGTGCTTGTTTTTCTCTCTCTTTGTTTTTTCAAGATCTGAATTTGAGGACAAATTCCTTTCAAGATAGAGAGGATGATACAAGCATAAAGAGCACAAATGAGTACAAGGCATTATCAAAGGTTCAAGCTTCGGAATTAGCAAGTGTTTGGAGTCTTTTAAAGCCTTGTCAAGTTGAAGAAGGATAAGGGAACCACTACACTCAAGAGTCACCTTAAGTAAAGGGTATGGAAGACATTTTACAACCCAAAGAGATATCGAAGAGGTGCCTACTTTCCCTTATTCATTAAGGGCAAATTTGACAGCTGTTATGTAATAGTATAAATAGACACTTTAGTGGGTATTTTCATTAGATTTGATGAATATTGAGAGAATAATCTTTTATATTGTAATTTTAGTCTTCCTTAGATTAGTATAGACAAAACTTGAGGGATTAATACATTTGATGGATTTCACTTGTGTTGATCAATTGGCAAGAAAAGTGTGATTGATGGGTGTGAATTTCTTTGGTCCACCTAAGACTGAGGTTTAATATAATGATGGTGAGGTGTATTTGAATATTATATACACATTCTTGTGCTAATAATTGGTGTTAGTGAGGGTCTCATTACCTATCCTTTTCATTTAATGCATTTTTTCTTCATCTCCTTTCTTTTATGTGTTGTTTTCCTTGTCTTGTTTAAGTTTAGTTGCTGATTTTTGCATTTTCTAGTTATATTTCATATCATCACTGGCCACAAATGGTGGCACTATTACGGAGACAGTCCGGCAATTGATGGGATTACTGTTAAGAATAGTGGGACTCGATCTGAGGGCCCACGTGATGATGCAGCATGACCTGGCGCATTGAGCGCCCAGGTATATCCGCCTTCTTTGTATTACATTGATAGATGCACTAGGAATAGTGCATTGTATTTTTTTAGGGTGAGGGTGTACTAAGGTCGCCTCGGGTTACACTTGCCGTGTTTCGAAACCCGTGGCCACAATCTAAAAATACTGAGAATCGTCATGTTTTTTTTTGTGTGTGCTAAAAAAAGAGAAAATATGAAGAAAATGTGTACTTATGGCAGTAGATGTGGTTGTAAATAATTATGTTGAATTAGTTTTGATTTTGAAAAATTGATGCCCCTCCTAAAATTTTGCTGATTGTGTGATGTATGTATGTGTATGTGTGACAGACGACTGTGAATATTATATTGACATTAGAATTAGGGATAGAACAACTATGGAAAATAGTTGTATAATGGGATTAATAGTACCTAGCAGTATGACCCTGTGTGAGTGTGTTTGAGGCGTTACTTAGTTCCAGGTGTGTTAGAATATAGAACTTGCCCGATTGCTCTTACCTAGGGTTTAGGATAGTTGAGTAGGAGATGATCATAGTCCATTCCTTTTTTTTAATCCACTCTTATCTAAATGCCTAAAAAAATGTGATATGAATACCATGATCCAAACTGTTGATCCTAATTCACTTTTTTGTTGATTACATCAATTTCACCTTCCCGTTTCACTGACAATGAATTTGTTTTGGCCCTGGTCCTACTTGGATAGTGTGCACCTCAACTTAGGCAAATCTCCTAAGTTGAGGGTGGCTATGGTGGGGTACATAAGGGAAAATCAAGTATGAAGAAAGACGTGTAGAAAGAAAAATAAAGATGGACAGATGTGGTGAAAATAAAAGATAATAAAAAAAATTACAAGAAAAGAAAAAGAGATGAAAAAGAATGTGAGAAAAGAAAACTACACCTGGCCCAATCTGAATGTGCTTGAAAATAAAAAAAGGGAGACATTAAGGCTTAAATAAAAGAAAAAAAAAGTGAAAAATAAGTGGACCCCAAATAAAGCATAGTGTCAAAGAGGCAAAGCCACCGAAAAAATCCCAAAAAGATACCATACCAGCCCCAAACCTATGTTACTAGCTAAATAAAGTCCTTTAGTAATCCTATCTCAACTGTTTGAAAACAAAGGAAAAGAGCATAAGGGCAAGCCTATGATATTCTTTATACAACAAAAGATACTTTGTGAGAGAGATCACCTTTTGAAAATGTCCCTGAATAATGATTGTCGATCTAAACTGAGTGAATGGGGCTTCTTTTCATTGTGAGCGTACAAAGGTTATGTTAGGTTACTAGACTATTTAGTTAATGTGATTTGTGTTTATGCCTAGTTGTCTATTATTAATGTAATGCCATCATTGGATTCCTTTATGTTTCTCGGCGTGCCAAATCTATATACACAGTTGGATTCTTGAAAAGTTAAAAGTAGGAGGGGGAATAAAAATGTTGAAAACTAAACTGAGAAGTCACTGCCATAGGTATTGTAGGATCTTCCTATTTAAGCATCATTGTTATGTTAGATTTTTTATTTCTATTTTTCCAGAGGACACACAAACTTTCTAAGTTGAGGGTGTTGATGCACCGTGGAAACACAACACTTTCAATGCTTAAAATAAAGAATTTATGCTTGGACTTAGGTTATTTTGGTAGATATAATGTGGGTTTGTGGTTGTTACTAGTAAAACAAGTGAATGATAGTCTTGGAATGAAGTTGGAAGAAAAAGCTTTGAAAAAAGAAGAAGTTTGTGCATCATAAAAGTTAGATTACAAGTCGTCAAAACATCATACAGTTCATAGGTTTACTCGTAAGCACAACAGTAACAAAAGTCAAACAGGGAAGTTAAGTGAAGAGTGGATAGGACTGGAGAGTTCGAACTAGAAGATGTCGATACGGGTCGTGAAAAGCAATCATAAAGAGAACAGAAACTCAAGTAGCCATTCAAAGGTGAAGTCATGGAAAGAGATGAGTCGTAAGTCTAATGACAACTATCAGTGACCAGTTATAAGCTGACCAGTGTCCAGAGCATTGAAAGATTAAGGACTAGGTTGTAACGAGTGAACACCACGAGTCGTATGGTCAAGGTAAAACTCATGAGGGTAAGTTATAAAGACAACAGAAGCCTTAAATAATCAGTCACTGGAGTACATACGACAAGCACTGTATGACTCGTAAGAAGTCCTTACAAGTGGACTACGCAAGTCATACCTTGTGCCAACATAATTTTTCTAATCCATTTTAATTAGGATTTCTGGGTTATTTTTAGATACTATAAATAAATTAGGGTTATTCCTTTAATAGGTTACACATTTTTACAATACTTTTACTATTTTTAACATACTTTTCTCTTTGAGATTATGTTCTTGTGATTTTGGGTTTTTATTTAATTGAAGGCTTTGGCTTTCATCTTCTTATTCCTGTCCAATTAATTACATATGTCCTTATTGATTATCATGGATTGTTGCGTGAACATGAGCAGTTAACTTCCTTGACTAGGGTTTTAGGAAACCTGGTAGATTAATTACATAAAGAAAGTGGGAGATTCATCTATTCTATTGTGATTGCATGTATCTTTATGTTCTTCATATTAATTGACCTCACAGCTACCGCAAAATCTTGAAGATTGCCTGTATTTGGGAACGTCCTCACAAAAGAGTTTGGTATTGAGGAAAAGGGATTAAGATAGTAATTTGAGATTCATGTCCATCCTATTATTCCACTATCTCATCTAATCAACTTGAGACCCAAAAGGTGAAAGTTGAACTGAGGTTACAAACAATGAGAAATAAGGTGACACCCTAAAACTCACAAGGTAAAGGGTGAGGTTTATCATTACGTTCACAAGATGATTGATAATACACATTATAATACCCCGAAGTTTCCTAACTAATTTTATCTCAATAATGTGAAGTATTAGATCTTAAATTAAATGATGTTGATTCCTTGGGGAATTTTCAAGATTTTCACTTTTTGTCATGTGGGAAATTCAATAAGCTTTCCATCAATATAAAATTTGCCTAAATCCGATAACCGGGTAAGAAGTTATGACTATTTCAAGTCACCATCGTAAAACAACGCCATATTTGTCAGTGGCACGCCGTGCCACAAGATAAAATGGCAATTGTCCCTTTTCTAGTGTCCCAGGGAAATTTCTCTGCACCATTCCAAACTTCCAGGTTGCAAACGAAGTGGCAACGCGATGGCTCCGCGTCGCACCATATTCCTATTTCCCAATTGTCAAATTTCAGTGACACGATGCAATAGCGCCGCGTCGCGCCAGGGGTCTAGGTCGGGAAATTTTAACCAATTTAAAAGACGTATCCAGGGTTAAAAGGGTTAATTTCCCACCTCTATTTATGCCTTTTAACACAAGATTCAACTATTTGGAACAAAAAATGTACTAGTTTCTCTTAATTTTCTCTCAAGAACAAGCTAGGGTTTCAATTGGAAAGCGTTCATCTCAGTACAACCTTTCATCCTTTTGGAAAGCATTCCAAAAGGGTCTTGGTACCTAAGTTCATCTTAGTACAACCTTTCATCCTTAGACAGATGGTCAAGAAAAAAAGACCATTCAGACCCTAGAAGATATGCTAAGGGCGTGTGCAATTGATTTCAAAGGTAGTTGGGATGACCACTTGCCTTTGATTGAGTTTACATACAACAATAGCTATCATTCTAGTATTAAGATGGATCCATTCGAATCTCTCTATAGTAGGAGATGCAGATCTCCAGTCGGTTGGTTCGAAGTTAGTGAGGCCTCAGTTATAGGGCCTGACTTGGTATTTGATGCCTTAAAGAAAGTCCAGTTGATCAGAGAAAGACTCCAGGACGCTCAAAGATGACAGAAGTCTTATGTATATATGCGTAGAAAGGATCTTGAGTTCGAGGTTAGTGACTATGTCTATCTAAAGATCTCTCCCATGAAGGGAGTGAAGATGTTCGGCAAGAAGGGAAAGCTCAGTCCCCGATATTTTGGTCCCTTCAAAATTCTCAGTCGCTTCGGCAAGGTAGCTTATGAGCTCAAATTTACTTCAGATCTAGCCTCAGTTCATCTAGTCTTCCATGTATCTTTGCTCAAGAAGTGTATAGGTGACCCAACAGTTGTAGTCCCTATTCAGAGCATACATCTTCAGAACAACCTCTCTTATGAGGAGATTCTAGTCGAAATTCTAGACTACCAAACTCATAGACTGAGGAATAAAGAAGTCCCTCTAGTCAAAGTTCTTTGGCAGAATTAGTCCGTTGAGGGAGTTACTTGGGAAGTAGAAGCAGACATGCTTACCAAGTACCCTCACCTCTTCTCTGCTGACTCAGTTCTAGCTTAAGGTAATAGTTCTCCTTAAGCATTTTAATTTTCATATCCAGATTTCAGTTACAACTTGGTGTCAGCCTCTTGTTCAGGATTATATTTTTAAACTTGGCACTAAGTACCATTACATATCCAATTATATGTTCATGCATCAGATCAGTCATGTGTTCATACATCAGACATGCATTCTCCTTGTGAGAAGACTCAGTTATTAGAAATCTCAGTCATGTAATCAGATATGTGTGATTAGCTTATCAGTACTCTTAATCATGCATTCATGTATTAGCTCAGTCATGAAATCATGCATCAGATATGCATGTTCTGTATGAATCTCAGAAATGTCAGTTATGTAGTCATGTTTTAGTATTCATGTTCAGTATGTACTTTGGCTTATCGTTTCTCCCTTATCAGTCAGTCTCATTCGAGGAAGAATGTTCCCAAGAGGGAGATATTATAATACCCTGAAGTTTTCTAACTATTTTTGTCTTAAGAATGTCAAGTATTAACTTCTAAATTGAATGATATTTATTCCATGGGGAATTTTCAAGATTTTCACTTTTGTCATGTGGGAAATTCAATAAGATTTCCATCGATATAAAACTCTCTTAAATCCTATTATCGGGTAAGAAGTTATGACTATTTCAAGTCCCCATCATAAAACAACCCCATATTGGTCAATGGCGCGATGCACCATGAGATAAAATGGAAATTTACCTTTTACCAGTGTACCAGCGCAATTTCTCTGCATCGCACCAAACTTCTAGGTCAAAAATAAAGTGGAAACGCGATAGCTCCGCGTCGCTCCATTTTTCTATTTCCCAATTGTCAAATTCCAATGACACGACTCGATAGCGCTGCGTCGCGCCAGGGGTCCAGCTTGGGAAATTTTCACCAATTTAAAAGATGCATCCAGGGTTAAAATGGTCAATTTCCCACCCCTATTTAAGCCCTTTAGCACGAGATTCATCTATTTGGAACCCAAAATATACTAGTTTCTCTCAATTTTCTCTCAAGAACAAGCTAGGATTTCAATTGGGGATTCAATTTCAAGAAAGTCTCTCCATTAATCTTCGCTAAATCATGAACTAAGGTATGTCATGTGTTGATTCATGGGTATCTTTCACCCATGAAGCTCAAGAATCTTTTTTCAAAAATCAAAGATTTGTATATTTACGAATGTTCATGATTTGATTGAATTGAAAAGTGATGTTCATGTTGTTGTTTGGTTTCATTCCATGTTATAGACTATTAATTAGAAGAATTGATTCTAGTATGTGAGGAATTGCACGGTATTCATGATAAACCCTTCAATTCACAAGTTGATTGATGTATCCTTGATTATTAGATGTGTTGATGATTGCACAACCATAGCATGCTCCCCCCATGTTTGATTAAATGCCTATGTGAAGGAAAAGTGTCATACTAGTATGATAATATGAAATCTCCATTCATTTTCAAGTTATGTATGTCAAGTGTTTGATGAAATGTCTTAGCTAATGGATTATGTATTGTTGATGTTGGTCCAGTACTCAAGAAAGTCATGCTTTTTCAGTTTCCTTCTATCGAGTACTGGGGGTACTTGTACACGAAAAATATAGTTGTGTGCCTAGAGTCCATGTCATGTTATTAAAACATCCTCAGTCAAGCCATGATCCATAGAACTAAGTCATTCATGTGACTTAAGAAAGCTCAGTAATACAGTAATCTCAGTACTGTTCCGTCAGTTAACGAAACTCAGTTAATTCACTCCAGTTCAGTTCTATAATCCATGATCAGTGTCTATTCATATGGGAGTAGGAATTAGCACCGAGTGAACCCAAGGATGGGAACACACACTTTCAGATGAGGGCGTGATTCTTAGAAGTCATCCTTGCATTCCAGAATTATGTAGCCAGCATAGGTTGAGACATTAACACTGTCAGATGAAGGTTGATGAGGTGGATAAGTACTGTCAGATAAGGGCCCCACCATTCTATTTTGGGGACACTGTCAGATGAGGGTCACTCACAGCTTTTCCTTACCAGTGGCGCGGTATTGACACCCTTCCAATTGGGGTTACAGATTGGACCCCAACTCAGCCATAATAGCATATTAGGGGCATGTCGGTTAGATAAATACTTCACACAGTTTCAATTGTAGAATCAGTACTGTCAAATATAGTGATTCAATCTCAATAATATAACTCAGATAGTTCTACAGAATTTAGAACTGTCAGATACAGTCAACTCCGAACAGTACGGAACTCAGCTAGTTCTATCAGATTTAGGATTGTCAGATACAGTTACTCATGTCATCAGTTATATTATCATCAGAATTTAGTTATCAGTCATGTAAGTTATCAATAAATTCATGTTATCACGATCTCAGATATAGTTACGACATATTCAGGCATGTATTCTGACATTTAAATTAGTCAGTTAGCCAGTATTGTTCATGCATATGAACCCCATGCATTCAGCCTACCCTTCCATGCATACCAGTATATTCAAAGTACTGATGTATTTGCGCTATGGTGACTTATACCATAGGTTCATAAGCACGAGTTCCAGAGCATTAGTTGCTTTCCAGTCTCAGCAGTTAGAGTTAGCAGTGAGTCCTCATCTTTCGAGGACATGATCATTTATTAATTATTTCATTAATTAATTTATAAATTGGAGTTAGTTGGGGACATGTCCAATCAACTCCTTATCCAGACAGTTATGTTTTTGAGGGTTTTCAAACTACAGTATGTTCAAACAGTATTTCAGTTTTGGGTATTCTATTACCCCACTCAGATATTATATTTTATCAGTCATGCAGTTTTGAACCTTATGGACTTTCAGCCTCTATTTCCACATTATATTTAGTATGTTATACAGTGTAAAAGTATAGATATCATTCATGGGTTAGCTTGTGGTCCTTCGGGGTCGTGAGCACCGTGTAGCATTTCGGGTACCAGATTTGGGGCGTTACACATAGCTTGTCGACTTTACATGCATAGAAAAAAAATTAAGTTGAAAGTGAGACATTTATGGAGTTGAGAAACTAGGGGGAACACAGTGATAGTGCTCTCCTTCTAGTGTTTACAAACCCAAGCATTCAAGTTTGGTTACTATTTATTGTTTACTTCAAAATCCCCATTTACTTTTTTGCACTGCACGTTGATTTTGTCAAGTTTGAGATACTATTCAATATTTTCCTTGTGGGTTTGATCCCAACCTGGTTTGGGTTATTATATTTGTTATTATATTTGACATCGACCGCAACGTACTTCTTTGGAGGTTGGTTTTGGGAGACATCACTCTCGTGGTCCAAGGAGGGTGTAGTTTAGTCGAAGAGCTAGTAGAATACTCCACCTCCTTCCTATTAGAGAAGTCAAACTTATCTTTTGATGAGCTTTTTAGGACACCCTCCTTAGAAGTCAAACTTATTTTTTGATGAGTTTTGAAGACACTTTGATGCTACTCTTAAATTGCTAATTTCTCTTAAATATAAAGTGAGACTTAGAATTATACTGACAATATTTGCCTTTGAAATTTTGATTAGAATCAGAAAAAGGGTTTGAGTTGAATAGCAGCCTTAAAACTTGAACTATATGTATTGATTCTTATCCTTTGATGTGATTAATGTTGAAAAGTGGATGGTTTAGAGTTTGAATGGGGTAAAATGTACGAATGAGTATTAGGTTTAGGATTAGGGCTTCAATTCTAAGTTCAGGCCAGGTTGCATTTGGTTTAATTTTTATTAAAAAAACTGGATCCATTAGATGAATCCAACCTAAGATCATAGCTTCATACCACGATCGTGTTTTCTTCTCATGACAAGAGAGTTGTAGAAAACCTACCTAGGAACCTATAAACCTTAAGGATGATCGTGATATGTAACCATGACTATTTCTTAGAATCATAGGTTCGATGTTCTGAATGTTGGTTTACAAGAGTTTGATCAAATAATGGATATCATAATCGTGACATATAGGTATGATCATGATGACCTATCATAGGATTACTCCCAAATTTTCATCCTACAGACTTTGATCAAATGTGCTCAGATGACTAAACCAAAGAATGTGGGATCTTTCCATGGTTGTGCAATCCTTTTGTTGGTTCAGTACTAAGTCCAGTTCTACAATTTTTCCAGCATCATCCCAACACAAGTAACACACATTACCCTGTAAAAGTAACAAGTGCAAAACCATGGGTTGCCTTTCTTTAAGCATTCCATTTAACATTGCGGTATGACGTGTCTATGTTGGTTACTCAGACTTCACCAACAAGACCATGTGTTTCTCCTTATAAATCTCTTGATCTAACGTCGTGGCCCAACTCGGGTTAGATTGATTGCTTAATCCTCCTTTAAATCTTTTTCATAAACTGCCCTTGAGTCCTTACTTTCGTCCAAGTAGTGTTTCACCCTTTGGCTATTGACCTTAAATTCCTGCCCCTCTTTGTTTTCAAGTTTGATTGCTACATACAAAAATACTGTAATCACTATATATGGGCCTTTCTATTTTGATTTTAACTTTCCAAGAAACAACTTCATCCTTGAGTCAAACAATAGTACTAAATAGCCTGCAGTAAATTCTCTACTCTCAATATTGAGATTATGATATTATTTCATCTTTTTTTATACAAGGCTGAGTTCTTATAAGAACAAAGATGGAATTCATCTATCTTATTTATTTGTTTTAGTCTTATCTTTGTTGTATCACTCTATTCCATATTCAACCTCTTCAATGCCCATAATTCCTTATGCTCAAGTTCGATAAGCAAGTGACATTCTTTTCTATACATAAGATGATATGGGGAGGCACCAATAAGGGTTTCGAATGTTGTTTCATACACCTACAGTGCATTATCTAGATTCATATCCCAATCTATTCAATTGACATTTACAGTCTTTATCAAAATGGACTTGATCTCTCAGTAGGAGACCTCAACTTGGTTGCTTATTTGATGATGGTAAGGTATCACCACCTTGTGTTTCACACCATATTTCTCAAGAAGGGTTTTAAGTAGACGATTGAAAAATGGGATCTTCCATCGCTAATGATAACCCTAAGTGTCCCAAATCTGGAGAATATATTCTTTTTCAAGGAAATTGTGATGCTCTTATCTTCATTGTTAGGAATTGCAACTGGATCCACCCACTTCAAAACATATTCAACAACACTTAATATATACTTCATGCCATGCGAGATAAATAGGGTCCCATAAAGTCCACACCCCAAACATCAAACAACTCAAGCTTAAAGATGGTAGTCATTAGAAGTTCATGTCTTCATGAGATATTACCTTGCATTTGTCTTAGATCAAAAGACCATGCATAATCATAGAAAACCATATGAATGGTGGAGAAGTAATATCCATATTACAAGATCTTATGCACAGTCCGCACACCTCCAAGATAAGCCCCAATTGGTGATGAGTGACATGCCTCGAATATGATCATCATCTCAACCTTAGGAACATATTTTTGAATCACACCATTTGAAAGAACCCTAAAAAAGTATGGATCATCTCAAAATAATTTTCTCACCTCATGCACAAACTTTTTTCATTATCGAATCGACATATCTTTCAGAATTAAATCACTTTCCAAGTAATTGACAAAATTTGAAACCAAGAAATTATGTCTTTTGATGCTGCCAATGCTTTCTTGTCTAGAAAATTATTAACAATTTTAAGCTTATCCCCTAGTTTCAACAGTGCCTCCTCCTCGAGGCATGATAAGTGGTCGACCACTTGATTTTTAGTCCCCTTTTAATCCTTGAATTTTAAGTCATGTTCCTTCAATAAAAGTACCCATCTAATAAATCTTGTATTGACATATTTCTTCACTATAAGGTATCTAAGATTTTCATGGTCAATAAACATAATCACTTTTGTTCCAAGCATGTACGACTTGACCTTTTCAAAAGTAAATACAACTGCACGTTTCTCTAGTTCAATCAGGGTGTAATATTTTTTAGCAGGGTTGCTAGCATAGTAGATGGTATGTAAGATATTATCTCGCCCTTAGCCTAGGACTGCACCTAGCTCCGCACCTCTAGCATCACACATAACCTCAAACGATAAAGTCCAATTGAGAGACACAATAATGAGGGTCAATCAGCTTCCCTTTCAGACACTCAAACACCTTTAGACATGCCTTAAACATAAATTTCACCTCTTTATCCAATAATTTTCACAATAGATTTGCGATTTTAGGAAATTCCTTAATGAATCTCTGATACAAACCTACATGCCCTAAAAAGCTATGAATGCCCTTCAAATAAATTGGTGGAGGCAATTTTTCAATTACCTTAATATTTGCCTTGTCGACCTAAATCCCTTCTTTGAAATCCTATGATCCATCAGTATTACTTTTTTAACCTTGAAGTGACACTTCTACCAATTCAACAACAAGTTATATTGCTTGCATCTCGTTAGAAAATTGGAAAGATATGCCAAATAATCACCAAATAAGTCTCCTACAACTAAAAAGTCATTCATGAAAACCTCAATAGTGTTCTATACCATGTACAAAAATATAGACATCATACAACACTGAAAAGTTACAAGAGGTCACACAGACCAAACGACATCCTCCTAGATGGAAACGTACCATATAGACCAGTGAAAGTTGTCTTCGCTTGGTCTTCCAGTGCAATAGAATTCTGATTGTACTCCAAATAACCATCAATAAAATAGTACCATCCTCTACAGTCTAGATGTTCTAAAATATAGTTTGTGAAAGGAATAGGAAAGTGATCCCTATCGGTCTATGAATTCAACTTCCTATAGCTCATCTAAACTCTTCATATGGTGACTAGCCTCACAGGAATCAACTAATTTTTTTCATTTAGAACCATAATGATTCCAATCTTAGTTGGCTCACATTGGAGTGGGATCACCCACTTGCTCTTAGAAATTGGATAAACCATGCCTGTATTCTACCACTTAATGATCTATTTCTTCACAACCTCTAAAATTTAATCTATGTTAGTTATCTATGCTAGGTATATAGTTTGGCTCAAGATGGATTTTGTGGACACAAATTATATGTGGAATTCTAATAATTTTAGCAATATACCATCCAATGGCCCATTTAAACCTCTGTAAAATAGAATCTATGGCCTCTACTAGCCACTTTAACAAATAGGCTATAATGATAACTAGAAAAGTATTATTATCCCCCTAAAATACATAACACGTATGAGAATGAAGAGACTTGAGCACTAAAATAAGAGGTTCCATAATAGAAACTACTAGCTCATACTCATCTACTAAATCTATCACAGAGATCACACGTATGTCCTTTAGTTGGTTTAAAGACTGGCATACATTAAAATTAACCTACTCATATCTCAACCAAAACTTCATCTATCTAGTTTCCATATCAACCAATACTTTCCCAGTTGCAAGAAAAGACGTTCCTAATATAATGGGAACCTCAAAGTCAATCTCAAAGTCAAGGATGGCAAAATCAGCCAAAAAAGTAATAGATGCAACCCTTACCAAGACATCTCACAAAATTCCCACTATCTTTTTCACCGTGTGATCCACTATAAAAAGTCTCATCAAAGTTGGTTTGAGCAACCCAACTTTAATTACTTATAAACTGCTAGCAGCATCAATTTAATGTTAGCACCCAAATCACATAATGCCTTTGCAAAGTTTAAACACCCAATAGTGCGTAGGATTGTGTGGGTCTTCCTTTTTCTCAACAAATGATCAAGAGTCTATTGCCTTATAGTCATGCATATTATCCATGGGATCAAAACTCATAGTCTTATTCTTTGTCACTAACTCATTCATAATTTTACATAACCCAACATTTGTTCCAAAGCCTCTACAAGAGGGATGTTCACCGATAACTCCTTCAACGTTGGTAATTTTTTTGGTATCTTCTCTCTTTAGTGTTTTAGTCTTTATATAAAAAGAGAGTGAGGCGTGGAATAGGCTTCAATAATGGTGTGACCTTCTTTTCCTTCCCTATGTCTGCCTTATCATCTTTTCAGTATCTAGTGTTTTTTGAGATGCACCCACCTCTACCACTAAATTCATTACTACATTATTATTAACATCATCAATGATTATAGGGGTGTCCCTCTTTTCATCAACTTAAAACATAGGTGGATCAGTAGTATCCTTACCACTCTGAGTAATAATGGTTAGGCAATGGCTATCATTCTTAGGATTTTAGATGGTATTGCTTGAAAATGTGTTTGGTTGACCCAGGTTCAATACAGAAGACATCTACCTAAATTGTTGCTCAAGCTATTTAATGGCAGTTGCATGAGACTCAACTTTTTATCTCATTCCAAAAAATTCTTCCCTAATCTTTTTAAGGTAATTTTCTTGGCTCTCCGACCCTTTAGCAAGTTTTGCATGCAAAACATTTATTCTTGAATTTATAGACTCAACATCACGGTTCCCTGGGCGAACATAAAGGTCACTCTTATTTTATAATCATCCTACTCCTATCTCTATATGCAGACCTTTTGCAGTTGTCTTCATAGTGGTTCTGACCTTGATTCCCTTGCCTAGAGTTTCAATTGTTTTGATTAGACCCTTGTCCCTTGGCTAAAAAATCTACCACTTCTCTCTTAAGATATTTAGCCTCCTCCTCAATATCCAAATTTTCATATCTAAAAGACTTACCTTGTTTACCCACTGTATTGACCTTTTCTACCATGACTTTCACAAATTTCTTAGTAAGAAACACAATCTCAATTCTCAATTATGACACTTCTTGAGTTATTGTCTCATCTAGTGCTCTTTACTCTACAGAGGCTCCAATTGTATAAGTATTGATTATTATGTCACCCTCCCAAGCATGCCACCACCTATTGATTTTTGTAATCTAATCTAAGATCTTAGATTCATGCTCCTATTATAGACTCATGAAAGCCCCACTAGTGATAGTGTCTGCTAGAACTTAATGTTA
The DNA here is from genome assembly GCA_030864215.1 of Capsicum pubescens. Classification (NCBI taxonomy): domain Eukaryota; kingdom Viridiplantae; phylum Streptophyta; class Magnoliopsida; order Solanales; family Solanaceae; genus Capsicum; species Capsicum pubescens. Next base: position 93,286,529 of record CM061543.1, read on the forward strand.
GAATTCTAGGCTCTATAGAAGAATTCTAGCAAGTTTCTACCACTAATCCTATGGTTTGGAACACTTTATTATTTTTTCTTGAACCTCAACCATGTATCGTATAGTGCCCCTAAATGTAATTATTGAAAGTTGCATATCTTATCTTTCATTTGAAGTTTTCTAGAAGTTAGGAAAAATCTGTCCAAGAATTAAGTCCTCAACTCATTCCAATAATAATATCCATGAGACAATATACCCAACCATAGAGTAGCTTCTCTCATCAAAGAGAAAACTTCAGTCAAATAGACTCTTTATTTAATCCAGGTAGATTGTATAAGGTGTAGATCCCCATAAAGTTCATGATATGCATATTTGTATTATTTAGAGGAAGGCTAGAAAATACCCTGTTCAAATTCAGTAGTTTGATTATTGTACTCTGATGCTAAACTTAGTACCTTGAGGCAATTTTGGTGGAATATTGTACTTATCTCAATTGGCTCCACATAACCCAAATCTTTGTCTAGATCTTCATAAATAGGTATAATTGTTGAAGAGGCTATTGATCCCTAACTTTTCTTTGTTTGTCCCTCTTATCAGGTGTAGCTAGCTGATCTTTTTCTTCTTGTGTATCCATCTCTTCCTTTGCTTCCCACCTAGCGGCTACTTGCTTAGAATTTTCCTCTGCCATTAATCGAGCAATGACTTAATCCACAGTTTCCTAACAATCATGTTGTTGTAGTGGCTAATTCAAAATTGTTGGGTCATTATAAACCCCCTCGAATAGGTCTCCTTAATAATGAACTCATTCTCTCTCCATTCTTTAATTTTGTCTCAAAGTACTCTCTCAAGTTAAGAATCAAATAGAATCATGGGATTACCTAGATTCTAAATATTGGGCGTACACTAGCATGTTCCCTAGAAACAGTTTAAAAGTAAAATCAACAAACAAAATCAACAACCTAACAAACATAATCAGTCAATTCCGCAACTATAATCTATGAAAACAACATCAAAATTTGATGTTGTCCAAATTACACCTCCCCAAAAAGTATAAAGTGGTCACTGGTCAAATATAAAACCCAATAAGGTTAGGGTCAATCCCACAAGGAATAGGTCAAAATTCTATCAAGTGTTTGTCTAAGTAACTTGTAAATAATTAAAAGAGGAGGTTTTGTAAAACAAAAGATCAATATTGCAAGTGTTGAGTTGTTGCATTTGTTATCAATATGAGAAAGAAACTAGGACTGTGTTCTTCAATAACTTTATAACTCTATAGGTCCTCTATACTTTTGTGATATTCTGTGGTACTTGTCATGCAGAGTTGATAGGATGTGTATCATCTAACTAATAAGATTATGCCTTTTATAAAATACTAGCCTAAGCACAAAGGTTCATGTGTCATGGGTGTTGAATTACTGACCCTTATCTATGATCCCAATAAAGTTTTTCTCATTTATTTGCTTAAGGCTAATTAAATTAAGATAACTCCAAGTCTTGTTATTCGCTAACTATTCCTATCTGATTACCTTTGCTAAAGTCCAAGGTAGATATAGGACAAGTTCCAATGCATGTACTCATTAGAAAGCAAAAATTCCCAAAGAAACAACAATACATGCGCAACTACCCGTCGATAATCACCTTATACATTAAACACTACTTTGTTAATCCACCTTGGTGCCCATAACATTAGTTATGGTGTTTAGCTGTATATAATTGTAACTACAAAAGAAGCATTGATAAATTAAAGCATAAGTATGAACTTACAAAATGAATAAGAAAACTCCAAAATGACCTTAACAACTTTTGAGCACAAATATACTCCATTAAGGAAAGTTGTTAAGGTCAACATGAGGACCTTAACAACTAATCAGTATTCACTTTTACCTTTTTACAGATATCTTAGGAGGAGTTAGGTCCTCAGTTTGACCTTTACAACTTTTCACCTCCAAACTAATAGTCAACTAGATCGGAACATTCAAGTTTCAAAGGATATTTTCCAAATTTATGTTATAGACCTTGGAGGTCAGTGGGAGCAATATTTGGCTTTGGTAGAGTACGCATATGATAATATCTACCATTCGAGTACTATGATAGACCTCTTTAAGGCAATGTTTGGTAGGCACTATCAATCTCCTATTGGTTGGATTGAGACCTCAAAGGTTAGACCCATGTGGTTAAAGTTCAATAGAGACACCATTTTGTTGAGAAGGCTACTTGGGAGGTCGAGTTCAACATGTGTATTAGTTTCCCTTATATTTTTAGGGTTTCAGGTATTTCTTTCCCTTCTAGTTCAAGGACGAACTGGAATTTTAGTGGTGGATGCTGCAATGACCCGAATTTGTGAATTTTCCATTTTTATGTATTTTGACCATTTTCTCATTTTTTTGGGTTGTTGCTACATATTGATTTGGGGTATGGGGATGGTTGGCACAATTTCTAATGCAATCAGAAATAATTTGTGTGAGTTTGTGGTTTTTAGAGGCTTGAGAAGGCATATAGTTGATTTTGGTCAGCATTTCTTGATCCGAGTGTCCAATGAAAATTTGGACAATTTCATTAGGTCCAAAATAATTAATTTCGGTTAGTAGTATAGTTGGTTTGTGTTTATGATCCTTATCTTGTAATGTGATCCTTAATTTAAGAAATAATGAAAAGGGTCTTGGGGGTTAATTTGTGTAAAACAATCTTTTTTCAAAAATATGATGTTACTATTGAGTCCAGAACATTAAAAATAGCCTAGTAGCATTACTCATTTGTATTCATGGGATTCCATAAAAATCCTGTGGTTCAGTTCGAAACTAGGCATTTTAGCCAAGTTGCCGATTGTGCTGCTATCTGTGCACCCACTTAAGCAACCAAGGACTGCTTTATCATCCTAGAATCACTTAAGTGGTATCCTCTTTAGTAGCCAGGGATCTCTTAAGAGGAAGATTCTTTAGCGGCCATATGTCACGTAGTCGATGGCCAACCTAAGTGGCTTGGCCGCTTTAGTGAACTTTTAGTTGATCAAGTCATGGTAGCTTCAGTGGTCAATTATCCACTTAAGCAGCCACCGCTAAAACAATATATATATACTCTTTTTCACATTTTCCTTGATTTTTAGACCTTTGATCTTAGGGTTTAAGCGATTCTGGAGAATTTCTTCACCATTTGAGCTAGGGTAAGCTCCAAACCTTATTTCCATAATTTTTCATCGATTATATCATAAAAAAAAATTAAATCATGATTTCAAAATTAAAATTTGGGGTTTTTATCTATAAAGTTTTAAAAGTGTTTTTCTTCAATTTAGACCTCGTTTTAAACCCATTTCACATGTATTTTCTCCTGTATAATCCTATAACCTTGGAGAATGTGTTTTTAAGATAAAATTCTAATTTTATGCCTTTTATTTTCGAACTCATTTATCAAACCTATTTTGGATCTGGATTGAATATAGGCAATATAGGTATCCTTAGCTTTCTTTTAATGTGTTGATGCTATATTTGAATATTGCAGTTGATTCTGAGGTCGTTCAAGAGGAAGCCTCCATGCTGAAGCACTCTAGGCTGATATTTCCTCGTTCTGAGGTAGGTTATGACTTAACTTCTTTCAAATAAAGTTGGGTAGTTAATAAACAATAAAGCATGCTATGGGTTAGGGAACATAACTATAGGGTTTATATTTTGAGATTATTTTTACTATTTTGTGCTCGTGTGGGGAATTATATTCTGTCATGGTTGTTTGTCATATCTAATATTATGTGTTGCCCGTGTGTTAGATTTATTTGACATCATTGGTCTTATCTGTTCATTTAAATGCCTTTATTCTAGATATGTGACCGTGTGGGGGATTATTTTCTGATATAGGCCTTACTTGAACATTTACTTCTATTATCATGATAAAATATTTGAGTTAAGAGTTGACATGATATTAATGATACCTTACATGCATAGTTATTCTAATGGTGCCTAATTAGAGTTGATGGTTGATGAGTGGTTATTTTACCACTCATTCACACTCATCACTCGTGCACATTACCTTGTTTTGAATGAATAAATGAGACATAATTGTGATTAAATGATCTAACATCCACACTTTACAGGAATAGAGTTGAGGAGATATAAAGATGTGGATTGGAGCTTAAACTGATCAAAAAGGGAGCAGGAAAGTGCAGCTAGAGATCTGAAGCAGAAGGGCTTCAATTACCGCCGTCGCGGTCTGTTGATTGCAATCACGGAAGCCAAGTAGGGTCAATCAACCTCGGTTGTGAAAGTCTATCTCTATCATGGTAGATGCGGTCAACGCCAAGTTGGTGTGATCGCGGTTTAGCGGAATATTTCAGCCCAAGGGAAAATTCAAAAATGCACGTGGATGATCCCAATTTTGACAAAAAGACTCAAACCCTAGCATTATTGATGATATTCCACCTTCCCCAATTTTTTTAGGTTTAGCTCTTGAGTTCATAGACTCCATGCTTGGAGAAGAATATATTGTATAAATTTTGTGTGAAGAATACATTGGAGACCTTCAAAGTAGAGGAGTAGCTCACTTCCATTGTTGATTTGTGGGAATACAAAGTTTGAAGTAACATTCACTTAATCTTCAACAAGTCATTTTAATGGAGACTCTTGGTATATCTATGCTTATTTATCTTATGTGTAGTTAGATCTCTCTATTGGGGTTATGTGTGAGTATGGGTTAAACTGTGTGTGGGTTATTATTGTTAGCCTCTATTGGTAGTTTATTTTTATGGGTTTTATCATTGCTATGCTAACTTGGTTGGTATTTGTGGGTGAAAGCCCCAAATACCCACATATGTTTGGTGAGTGAAAGTTCAAGGCCATCTTCGAAAGAAGGGTTTTGGGTGAACTTTAGGAATTCACATCATCCTTAAAAGAGGGATGTGGAGACCAAAGCAATGATAGACAATTATGTGTGTAGTTTGCTAAATTTTCACTAACTTCGACATAAGGGTGATTGTGAAGTTAACTATACCATGGGGATTATCCTAGAAATAGGGATGCATAAATTAAGCTTTGGTTACCAAACGTTAAACATACCTAGGGGAGGCAAAAATAGCCCAAACCCATTTAGCTCGCCCATCCCGCCCATGTTTTAATGGGTTGGGCTAGAGTGATTTTGAAGATGGGCTGATTTGGGCTAGCGCAAGTGAACGCATCATAAATCATCAACCTAATTGGGCTCATAATTGACCCATAAAGATGTTTAATCCTAGTGTTTATAATATCACTTTTAATATTTTTAGCTGCTTCAATTATATTCTTTTATCATCTTAAAATAATTTTAGTAATAAATCAGTTTTTGAATGAAGAAATATTAGTGTAGATATTTATCTCTCCCATTTTTATCTTTTTATATTGTTGGTTTGAATTCAGCTAGTATCTATTATTTTGAATTAACTTGATTGCCACTCACATTTTTCCTCGTGGATTCGACTCTGACTCTAAAGTTAGATAAATATATTGATGACGATCTCTTTGCACTTAAATTGATGTGTAAGTTGAGCGTTATAAAAAATAGTGTCATTGCCGGGAAATAATTTGGCATATTAAGTTAGTTTGGAATTCTAGCTTACATGCTTGAATTCAAGATTGCATATATTTATTTATGATTTTATTTTTTAGGAATGATTTTTATTTTATTTTACTTTTCTCTATGGCATCTTTCGACAAGTATGATGTTGGTAGTTCAGAATCCTATCGTGACGACCCATGTCCAATTTATGATGGACCAGACTTCAGGAAAGATTATAACTATGCTTGCGAGAGAGAGATGGACCCACTCTTCGATCCTATAGGGAGTATAGGTGTTCTTTATATATTGGTCGAGAAGGACATTGTGATAACTATCCAAATGTCCCTCCCATATTATGCTAATCGGGTTGCTAGTTCTTCTTATGAGCTTGATAAGTCCTATGATGAGAAGAAGGAAGGGCAACATACCAAGTCTAATATATTTGACACAAGGCTACTAGCTATGTTGGTTCGGGTAGATGCAACGGGGGAGAGTATACAAGACATGCATCAAGAGGCATTAGGATGGAAAAGTGTCAAGATGGAGGAAATGAGCAGACAAGAAAAGCTTTAAACTATCACTACCTTGACCATTTCCCAAAAGGAGGTTCATCAAAAAGAGAAACCAAGATATAATGATGATCTTGGTAGCAAAGATTCCTCGGTGACTTCCCAATCAACTAAGTCATATGAGGAAGAAAAAGCCAAAATAAAAGAAATGGTACTAGAGTCAAAAGAAGAATTAAGGCAAATCTCTTATGATGACTCTAGTTCATTTCGAGGTGAAGATGCTTTGGAGGAGGCTAACCCGGAATTAGGGGTTAGGCCTCATTCAAACCATTTTTCAACATTATGCTTAGAGGATGTGATGAGGATCCATCCCTTTGAACAAATGGTGGATCGTGGGGAGAAGGAGTCCTATTCTTATATTTTGGAGTTTGACATTCCAAACATATGGAACCCCACCCATCAATAGCCAAGGAACTCAACTTCCAATGTACAAGGAATAGCCTATTGATGTGCTCACTTTACCCAAGGAGCCAAACCAAAAGTTCGATGTGAAGTTGGGTAAAAGGTTCAAGTCTTTAAAATGGCGAGATTGAAACTTGCTTGCCATTTTCTACCCTCTTCCAGTTCTCATATTGGAAGATCTGAATCTTCTGTCCCACTGTCGTTCATTGTATATTGAACGAAAGTTGGGACAGATATTTATCTCTTCAAGTGGACACACAAAAAGTGGTGCCAGAGGTATCGTACCGCAACGTTAAACTAAGCGCTCGATGGGAGGCAACCCATCATGCTACGAAAATTGGCACGTATCCTTTAGATTTATGCATGTTAGAGTAGATTTCATTTTTGTTTTTGAACATGCATAATCCATGAAATATTTGTGCTGAGAGGCATTTTGATTGAATTTGATAAAGAAACATGTGAAATTGGCAATTTAGACTGAACAAGAAATGCAGGAGACCCAGTTATTTAGTCTTAGTTACCACAACCACAGTCCATCCCATCGCAATCACGGAGGTCACGTAACTACGATCGCATAACTAGTACCGCAATTGCGGTCTAAGTAGTTTTAAAAGACCATCTGAATGCATTTTCTTCCCTGGTTTTGAGGGTCCGGTGATAGATGGAACTGATTTTTCGGTGAGATGCTTTGTCGCTATTTTTTATGGGTATTTCGGCGAGAAGGGTGTATCTTGTCTAATGGTGGAACAACTATTCTAAATCTTCACCAAAAAAAGTTATTTATTATTTTCTCAATCTCTCACTGTGTTTTCAGTTTTCTCCACTCTCTCTCATCTCTCACGTCTTTCTCTATCGCTTCCTATCTCTCTGGTTTCCCCTCATTCTCTTTGATTTGCTCTTACTATTTTTATCTTTTTTTCTACTTTATTTTTTCTTCTATTTCCCCATCCGTTCACGGCATTTTTCTCTCTTTTCCGATTGTGTATGTGTGTTGTTCCTCATTGTGTATGTATTTGTGCGAATCTGTATGGCATATCTCAAGTGAGTGTCTTCTGTGAGAATGAGTGAGTGTGTTCATATATGATTGTGTGTGTTGTATTTTCTATATGAAAATGGAGTTTGTGTATTTCTATGTGTGGTGTTGCTTGTATATTTATCTTACATTTCGAGAAATGGTTTTTGGCGTACATCATTATATAAGCATTTTTATTCTAATTTTGCTATTTACAGATAAAAAAATTAGATGTTTTACTATGTAGTACCAATTTTCTTTTCATAGTTGATAGTATGCATAATACGTTGTTAAGGAACAACAAACACCGAATTAAATAATCATACAAACAAAAAAGGACGCTACAACAACCTCGTATGCTAAATAATCCATGAACTCACTGAAACAACTGTATTATGATTTAATTCACGACAGAATTCAAAAAATAAAAGTGAAGGATCGAATAAGAACCTGTGTGTTGGGTTAAATGAATGTAAGAATAATAATACTGTCACCAGAAACTCAAACGGAGACATGAACTCTAACCCCGATCTTTCTTCTTTTCTGCTTTGATTTCCTCTCTATATCTTTTTTTCTCTCTTTTTCGTCTATTTTTCTGTATGTCCATCTATTTTTTTGGACGGGAAGGGAGGGGGGGGGGGGGTTGAGGGAGTTATATGTTAGAGAGGTTGAGGAAAGTTGTCCGATAATAGGGGGAGAAGTTGAGGGAGATAGGATTGTGGGGAGAGGTTAGGTAGTTTAATTAGGATAATGTTGTTTTTATAAATATAAATAATAATAATAATAAAATATTAATTAATTAATTTTTATATTTAAAAAATATAATAAAAGTTTGTAATAATCAAAAATAAATATAATTAAGAGAATAATGAAACTACTAGCCTATTTATTAAAATTAATAGGAAAATATATATTTTTTAAAAAAATTCGTATTGTTTTAAAAACAAAAATAATAATAAAATAAAAAAAATCCCAAAAACGTAACTTTGTTGAATTTTAATACATTTTCAACTAAAACTTATTAAAAATGAAATAAAAGCTTAAATAAATATTAGACAAAATAAAAATATTTCATGCCGAAAAATAGGTTAAAACTCTGGGAGGGTCAAAAATCACGTGTCTACATTTTTCCCTTCTATGTTTGAAATCTCGAAGAGTTTTCATACAATGATGTAGACAACGAGATGAGTTTTGACCCTCTGATTATTCAAAAGGTGAGGATAAAATAAAAGAAAAGAAATGAAAAAGTTTGATCGAGTTTTGGTTTTGGACCGCCTACATATCCTGGGTTATAAGGGAATCAGGTCAACTGTAGTTCAAAGAGATAAAATGGTGGTATTATGAGTTAGAGATCAAGTGAGGTTCCATCGAGTTTTCGGTTTGCGACTTCTGCTTTTACATTCAAATGAAAAACAAAATAAAAAATGAATATACAAGTGAAAGATCCTATCTATGCACAACTTTTCTAGAATCTTGACTTAAATCTTTATGACTTCTCAAGTTGTGAGAAGTCGTTATTTTGAGTTGAATCTTGAAAAATGAAATGTTCTTCCCTTTTGATTCTTGGTACTGGAGAGAAACTTGAAAATTATCTTGTTCTTCACACTTTTTTCTGACTTGAATTTGAAAATCTTCACCCTATTCTTCAGGAGGGCTCCTGAACTTGCTACTAATAATCTTCACTCTATTCTCTAAGCAAGCTCCTGACTTGGTATTTCTTCACCCTGATCTTGAGGTGGGCTCCTAAGTTGCTATTTCTTCACCCTGTTCTTCAGGCGGGCTCCTGACGTGCTATTTCTGGTTTTCCAAACATGTTTCTGAACTCAAAGTAAACGGTGAACTAAAAAAGAAAAGTACCATTATCTAGGAGGGTCATAAGTAGAAAGTAAAGTTCCATTATCCAGGAGGGTCCTAAAAAGCCTCTAACTAAACTGTATGAATGTGGAGTTGATGAAACAAGGCTCCAACTAACTCCGACTAATAAAATATTGAATCTACTATAATACTGAAATAAAAGAATATCCTCGATATATGAGGACTCACTACTGAATTTGTTGTTGCTGACCGAATCAGGCTAAGCACGATCAGAAACCTGAGCGTATGAACCTATGATATAAGACATCATAGAGCAAGAAAATAGTATGCGATCAGTACGTGGAATGTACTGGTATGCTATATGAGGTAAGACTGAAATGCATGGGTTCATATGCATGAACAATAACTGACTGAGTGATAAAAATATAACTGAATAAGAATATATGGATAACTGGAGCTGCTATAAATACTGGTTATACAATACTGTGCATATACATATATATACAGTGTCTGAGATTTATACTGAAACTGAGTACTGAGCTCTGATAACTGAGTATTTGATAATTGAGACTACTGATAATTGAATTATTGATAACTGTGTGACTGTTTCTGACAGTCCTGATTTTGTAGAACTGAATTAAGTTCTATGTGAGAGTAAAACTGAAACTATGGGAGGTAATCATCTAACCGACATGCCCCTCTCTGAAATGATTGGGGTCGACCTTCTAACCGCAGTTGGAAGGGTGTCAGTACCGAGTCACGAGTACAGACACTGGCTGTGTGGATCTACTGAAATGTCGTCCCAAAGGACTAAGGGTCACCCTCTACTGGTAGGTTCTCAGATGAGAGCGGTATTACCCTAAACTAGCAGGTAAACACCTTATCGACCTTCAACTGGCAGGTTGATATCTCAACCTATGCTTGCTACGTAGTTCTGGAACACAAGGACTGCTACTAAGGATCACACCCTCTACTGACAGGTGAGGTTTTTCTAATTGAGAGAGTGTTCTTGATTTTGGGGAAAATTAAATTAAATAATGACTTAAATAGGTTATTAGGGCTTAAATCACGTGTTTAGACTAATTAGGGTCGTGGAAAAAGACCAAATTACCCTTGGAAAGAATTAAATATTTTGTCACTGGATTCCCGATTCTGGGATTCTTCATGACGCTGTGGCATTGCTTTGAGCCACTGGAAGTCAGCTGAAATTATTCAAAAATGGACCATCACGAAATTCCCTTTTGGTGCGATGCAGTGGTATCGCGTCGGGCTACTGGAAAATGACAATTTTGAAAATGGAACTTGGAAATTGCGTTGACACATTGGAAATTGTAAAATGGAAATTGAAACTTCACCGTGACGTGCTAAAATTGCGGTGTGTCACTGGAAACTGACGAATTCCATTTTGACCCTCACCGCGACACGGTGCTTCTCAATTTAACAGACTGTTTCTTAAAAAGGGCCATAACTTCTCACCCGGATATCGGATTTGGGAAAAATTTATATCGTTGGAAAGCTGGCTGAATTTCCTACACAATGATGGGTCTTAAGATGGAAAATTCTGAATATTTTTTAAAGTATATATAGGAATTCTCACACACTGAGATCTAAACTAAGCTAGGAAAATATGGTGTGTTACAATATCTCCCCCTTGGGAACATTCATCCTCGAATGAGACTGATCAAGTTGAAAAATTCCGATAGACTGAGTTTATATACTATACATGCACAACTGAAGCATGATTACATAACTGAAACTACTGATAAATTGAGATTTCATACTAAGACATGATTACATGGCTAAGCTGATTCATAAATGCATGACTGTCATGAAGATGATATGCAATGGTACTGATACCAAGTTTGTAACTGTAACTAAACAAGGAACTGATTAAATCTAAGAAAGACTAATACCTTAAGCTGAGTCTGAGTTTGCGGAGAAGAGGTGAGGATACATGGTCCGCATATCTATTTCTGCTACCCAAGTAGCTCCCTCAATGTACTAGTTCCTCCAGAGAACTTTGACCAAGGGAACTTCTTTCTTCCTTAGTTTGCGAATCTAACGATCAAGGATTTAGACTGGAACCTCTTCGAAAGAGAGATCTTTCTGAATATCTATGCCCTCTAAGGGGACTACAACTGTTGGGTCACCAATGCATTTCTTTATCAAGGAGACGTGGAATACTGGGTGCACTGAATCTAAGTTTGAAGGCAACTCAAGATCGTAAGCTACCTTTCTAAAACGGTTGAGAATTCTATAAGGACAGATATATCGGGGAATGATCTTCCCTTTTTTGTCGAACCTTTTCACTCCCTTCATGGGAGAGATTTTTAAGTACACAAAATCACCAATCTCAAACTCAAGATCCTTTCTCCTCATATCTGCAAATGATTTCTGTCGTCTCTGAGATGCCCTATGCCTTTGTCTGATAAACTGAACCTTTTCTAAGGTATCAAACATTAAATCAGGACTTACTACTATGGACTCACCTACCTCTAACCAACCAATTAGATATCTAATATCCTACCATGAAGAGCCTCAAATGGAGCCATCTGAATACTAGAATAATAACTGTTATTATATGCGAATTCGATCAATGACAAGTGGTCATACCAAAAACCTTTAAAATAAAAAATGTAAGCCCTTAACATATCTTCTAGAGTCTAAATGGTCTTTTCTTCTCGACTATCTGTCTGAGGGTGAAAAGTTGTACTGAGGTGAACTTGGGTACCAAGACTCTTTTGTAATGCTTTCCAAAAATAAGTGGTAAACTAGGCACCTCTAGCTGAAATGATAGATAGTGGTACTTTGTGTAACCCGACCAACTCTCTTATATAGAGTTTGGCATATTCCTTGGCTGAAAAGGAGTATGAACTGGCAATTAATGATAGGATATGGTCATTCTGTCTATAATAACCCAAATCGAATCATATTGATAGCAAGTATGAGGAAAACCCATCACAAAGTCCATGCTCACTTCTTCCCTTTTCTATGTGGGAATAATAAAATCTTGCATGGACCCACTAGGCTTCTGGTACTCAATCTTAACCTGATGACGCATAGAGCACTTAGCTACAAACTCTGCGATATCCATCTTCATCCTACTCCACCAATAGATCTCCCACAAATTGTGGTGCATCTTAGTGGCCCCTGTATAAATTGAGTAACGTGCACCATGTGCGTCTGCAAGAATTCGTTGCCTCAACTCATCAACACACGGCACACACAGTCTACCCTGGCAACACAATACACCATCTCCCCCTTTAGAGAAAACCTCTACTTTCTGATCTCTGACTGACTCTTTCAGCTTAACTAGACTGGGATCTTTGTCCTACTTTTCCTTCACTTCGGAAACCAGAGATGATTCTGAACTATTCTATACCCACACACTACCCTCTACTGAATCTACTAAGCAGACACCAATTCGGGAAATTTGATGCACTTCTTGAAATAACTTCTTCTTAGCATCTCAATATGAGCAATACTACCCATAGACATCCTACTAAGAGCATATTTCACTACATTGGCCTTTCCCAAATGATACAAAACACTCATATCATATTTTTTCAACAACTTTAACCACCTTCTTTGACACAAATTCAAATCTTTATGAGAGAACACATACTACAAGCTTTTGTGATCTGTGAACACATCAACATGAATCCCATACAAATAATTCCTCTAAATCTTTAAGGCAAACATAATAGCTGCTAATTCAAGATCATGGGTAGGGTAATTCTACTCATGAGGCTTAAGCTGTCTAGAGGCATAGGCTATGACCTTACCTCTCTGTATTAGGACACAACCCAAACCTACTCTGGATGCATCATAGTACACAATAAACCCTTCTGAACTATCTGGTAATGTCAAAACTGGGGTTGTAGTGAGTCAAGTCTTCAACTCCTGAAAACTCTTATCGCAAGAATCTGACCATTGAAACTTGACTTTCTTCTAAGTCAATTTGGACATGGGGGATGCAATAGATGAAAAACCTTAAACAAACCATCGATAATAGCCAGCTAAACCCAATAAACTCCTGATATATGATGGAGCAATGAGTCTATGCCAGTTTCTCACCACCTCGGTATTTTGAGGATCAACTCTAATGCCATCATCGGAAATAATATGACCAAGTAATGCTACTGACCTTAGCCAAAATTCGCAATTACTGAATTTGACAAAGACTTGATGGGCTCTGAAAGTCAGAAGTACGATTTTGAGGTGATCTGCATGATCATTCTTGCTACGGGAGTAGACAAGAATGTCATTGATGAAAACTATAATGAAAATGTCTAAGTACTACTTGAACACGTGATTTATTAAGTCTATGAAGGCTGCTGGGGCATTTGTGAGACCAAAGGACATGACTAAAAACTTGAAGTGACCATACCGGGTTCAGAAAGTTTTTTTAGTAATGTTATATTCTCTGACTCTGAGATTATGATAGTTTGATCTGAGGTCTATCTTAGAAAAGTAACTGGCACCCTGAAGTTGGTCAAACAAGTCATTGATTCTAGGAAGTGGGTATTTGTTCTTGACTGTAACTTTTTTCATCTGACAGTAGTCTATACACATTTCGAGTAAACCGTCTTTCTTACGCACGAATAGGACTGGTGTGACCTACGGGAAAATGCTAGGTTTGATGAACCCCTTGTCTAAAAGGTCCTTTAACTGTTCTTTTAACTCTCTGAGTTTAGATGGAGCTATTCTGTATAGTGGAATAGATATAGGCTGAGTATCTGGAAGAAGGTCTATTTCAAAGTCGATTTCCCTTTCGGGAGAAACTCCAGGAAGATTTTCGGGAAATAAATTTGATAATTCATTTACTACTGGAACTGACTCAAGACTAGGAGTCTCTGAAGTAGAGTATTTGAATCGCACAAGATGATAGACACACCGCTTGTATATCATTTTTCTCGCTCTAAGTTATGAAATCAACTGAACCTTGGTGTTGCGGTACTACCCCTCCATTCAAGGACTGGTTCATTTGGAAACTGAAAATGAACAACTCTACTTCTACAGTCAACTAAGGCATAGTATGAATGGAGCCAATCCATGATGAGAATAATGTCAAAGTCCATCACCTCTAGCTCTACTAAGTCTGCTAAAGTGACTTCCTAAGATATCATAACCGAACAGTTCCTGTATACTTTCCGGGATATGATAGACTGACCTACTGGGGCAGAGACTGAGAAAGGTTTTATTAATATTTTTGGCCTGACATTAAAGTTGATTGGTATGTAAGGAGTTACAAAAGACAGAGAAGCTCCTGGATCTAATAAGGCATAAACATGTAAATGAAAGATCTATAACATACCAGTGACCACATTAGGAGAACTTTCCTGATCTTGTCGGGACTGAAGTGCTAGAGCCTGTTTGGGCATTGCCTACTAGTGGAACTGGAAGTAGCACCCTGCTGATTCGGGCGAACGAACTGTACTGGGGGATGATTGTACTAACCCTATGAACCTAGATGAGGACAATCTATGATTTTATGGTCTAGCTTGTCACACCTGAAACATACATCACTGCCAGCTCTATAGATACCCTGATAGTTTCTGTCACATTTCTGGCAAAGAGGATTTGTTCGAGCACTGCTGACACTACCCTAAGATTTAGAGCCTGGAGCCCTATCTTTGTTACCATTTTTAAACTTAGGTACTGGATTTTTAGCTGAGGACGGAACTGGAACTGAAGATTTTGGATGAAATTGAGAACGGTTACCACCTTCTGACTTAGGCTGAGTAAAATTAAAGCTACCTGTTCTAACTCTCTTGTTTTCCCTTTCTCTCTCCTTATTCTTAGCCTCTTCTATCTGCTGAGCATGGTCCATTATCCTGGATATATCCATCTTCTTAATTAACATCGTTGTTCTACACTCCTTAACCACACTCTCTAACACTCCAGGCACTAATTTGCTTATTCTAGACCTATTGTCTACTATTACATGGGGAGAATACCTAGATAACTGAGTAAACTTGAGGGAATACTCTTTCAGACTTATGTTTCCTAGCCTGAGATTGATGAACTTTAATACCTTTGCTTCCCTCAACTCTAAGGGAAAGAATATATCTAGAAAAAAATAGTAGCAAACTCTTCCCATTCTATGGGCTCTGTATTTGTGCCCCTATATACCTTTCACTACTTAAACCACGTATGAGCTACATCTTGTAGCCGATATATAGCTAATTAGCACTCTCACTAGAAGTCACTCCCATAATATATATGACTTTCTGCACCTGATCGAGGAACTCTATGGATCTTCTTCAGACTTAGATCCTGAAAATAGTGGAGAATTCATTCGGGTAAGTCCCAAACCCTGGATGCAGCAGTATTGGACACTGGGTTAGCCTGAACAACAGTTGGTCATTCATTTTGGGCTGCTACAAAATGCGCAAGAGTGGTAAACGCAGCTTTGAATTCTTCATGGGAGACATGCTCATCCAGGGGATCTGCCTGAATGGGCGGAGGTGCTGGCTAGTTTCCAGTTATTCTTTCATTAGTCTTTTTGGGAGGCATGATCTGTAAATGGAAGGTAGAAATGACTTAGATTGATAGTTTAACTTGAGATCATTCTCATCCGCATGACATGAATACTGAAAGAAGGGAAACTTTTCCTAAAAATACCTCATAGCCTCTTGTCCCTAAGTGTAGCACATAAACACCCATGCACAAGACTCTACTTGATGTGGCTTTCACACTCCCTAGGACTCTTTTGAACCTTAGGCTATGATACTAAGTTAGTAACTTCCCGAGTTTGCACTCTGGATGTTACATGGTGCTTACGACCCCGAAAGACCACAAGCTAACCCATGTATGGTACCTGCTGTGAGCACTGAATAATATTAATGAAATAATGCAGAAGTTAGGCTAAAATGCCATAAGGTTCATAATTTGAATACTGATAAATATAGCAACTGATAATAACATCTGAAAATTAAATGTTGTCTGAACTAGTCTAGTCTGAAAAGCCTCTAACTGAACTGTCTGAATATGGAGTTGATGGGATAATCCCCCAACTAACTCCGACTAATAAAATATAGAATCTCTTGTAATACTGAAATAAAAAAATATCCTTGATAGATGAGGACTCACTACTGAATCTGCTGCTGCTGACTGAATCTAGCTAAGTGTGGTCAGGAACCTAAGCATTCGAACTTATGATATAAGACATCATAGCGCAAGAAAAGAATATGCGATTAGTAAGTGGAATGTACTATTATGCTAGATGAGGCAAGGCTAATATGCATGAACAGTAACTGAAAGAGTGACATGAATATAACTGAATTAGAGTAAATGGATAACTGAAGTTGTTGAAAACAGTGATTTTGCAATGTAGAGTATATATATATATATATATACTGTGTCTAAGATTTATAATGAAACTGAGTACTGAGTTCTGATAATTGAGTAATTGATAACTGAGATTACTGAAATTAAATTATTGATTACTGGGTGAGTGTTTCTGACAGTCCTAATTTTGTAAAACTGAACTGAGTTCTATACAGAGATTGAAACTAAAACTGTGAAAGGTAATCATCTAACCGACATACCCCTCTCTAAACTGATTGGGGTCCAACTTATAACCCCAATTGGAAGGGTGTTAGTACCGTGCCACGGGTACAGACACTACTATGAGGATCCACTAAAATATCATCCCAAAAGACTAAGGGTCACCCTCTACTGGCAGGTTCCCTGATGAGAGCGGTATTACTCTCAACTAGTAGGTAAACACCTTATCAATTCTTAACTGGCAGGTTGATATCTCAACCTACGCTGGCTACGTAGTTTTGAAATACAAGGACTGCTACTAAGGATCACACCCTCTACGGACAGGTGAGCCCCCATCCTTGGGTTCGCTCAGTGCTGAATCCTACTCTCAACTGAATAACACTGATTATTAGACTGAACTGAACTAGACTAAGTTTCACTGAGCTTTTTAATTAACTGAGTACTACTGTTTGAGACATTGCTGAGGCTATTCTGTAGCTACTGTAAATCTAGGTAAACAGCTAGATTTTAGGTATTAAATACCTCCAGGACTCGATAGCATTGATAGTAAAGTATGGCATGATCTTAAAAGAATAACAATAATTGCTTTTTAACAATGCATTCATTTAGACATTTTGTCAATCACTTAAGAGGCCTGAACTTGTACATAAATGGGAACACATGATAACATGTCATGATTGATCTATTCAATTCACATAGGCATTCTAACAAACACTTGGGGCATATGATTATTTCACATATTAATAAACATAGATATAAATATCATGGCTACAACATTAAATTTGTAATTTCAAGGATTTAACATGAGAATCACATAATTCATACACATGCTATCTTAATTTTCATGAAACTTGTAATTAATCATGGATTGAAGACCATATAACAATACACATATGAGCACAATCCAACTCAAACATATAATTCATGGAATCTCAATCTTGTATTTTGAAAAAAAAACATCTTGGGCTCTATGGGTGGTAAGGACCCATGAATGAATATCTAACATACCTGGGAAGATGAGTTCTTGAAGTTTCTGAGAAAAATTCTTGAGGATTGCTCTTGATTCTTGGAGGTTATGGTATTGCTAATTGAGAGAGTGTTCTTGATTTTTGGGAAAATTGAATAAAATAATGACTTAAATAGGTTATGAGGGGTTAAATTACGTGTTTAGACTGATTAGGGCTATTAAAAAAGACCAAATTACCCCTAGAAAGAATTAAATTTTTCATCACTGGACTCCCAATTTTGGGCTTCACCGCGATGCGGTAGCATCGTGGTGAGCCACTGGAAGCTAACTGAAATTGTTTAAAAATGAACCATCGCAAAATTTTCTTTTGGCGGGATGCGGTGGTAACGCATCGGGCTACTAAAAATGAAAATTTTGAAAATAGACATTTGCGCGTCGCGCTGTTATCGCGTTGACACACTGGAAATTGCCAATTGGGAACTGGAACTTCACCGCGATGGGCTGGAATCATGGTGTTTCACTGGAAACTGACGAATGCCATTTTGACCCTCACCGCGATGCGGTGCTTCTCAATTTAACATACTGTTTCACAAATAGGACCATAACTTCACACTCAAATATTGAATTTGGATGAATTTTATATCATTGGAAAGCTGGCTAATTTTGTATCGTTTGAAAGAATATATACTAATTCTTGTGTACTGAGAGATAAACTGAGGTAAGAAAATATGGGATATTACAATTATTCATAATTTCTCTCAATTGAAAGTTATTCTCTCTTAAGAACAAACCCTAGCCCTTCAAGATTCAAGCTCAAATTTCAATAAAACCACCAAGAATCTTCAAGAATTCTTTAATTAAGGTATGTTAGATGTTCATCCATGGGTCCTTTTCACCCATGGAGTTCAAGAATAATTTTTCAAGTTTAAAGATTTGATTTTTACATGTTATTATGAATTATATCCATGAACTTTCTTGAATTTTGACTTTATACCATGTTTACATGTTCTTTTCATTGGAATTAGTTCTTGACATATTTGAAGGATGAAAATTGCATGTTAAATCCTTAACCCATGATTTTAGTATTGAAGTTATATTACTATCATATGTTTTAAACTATTTACATGATTTTACTCATGGCCCTCAAGTGTTTGGTGAAATGCCTAAGTAATGATTTTGGGATAAAGCTTACTAGTTATGGTTTTGAATGCTCTCATGTGTTCTTATTGATATTGCTATTTAGTCCTGGGGGTTATCAATACCCAAAAACTTAGTTGTCTACTTAGTTTTAGTATTTCCAGAATAGTTTTATATATATTGGAGTATTATTAGTCCAGTCAGTATATCATGTTAGTAAGTTTAGCTCAGTCCAATAATTAGGGTCAGTTCAGTTGGGAGAAGGATTTAGCATCGAGCGAACTCAGGGATTGGGGCTCACCTACCAATTGAGGGTGTGACTTTTAGTAGAAGTTCTTTTATTATAGAACTAGGTAGCCAGTGTAGGTTAGAGATGTTAACCTTCCAATTGAGGGTTGACTGATATCTCACTAGAGCACCTGTCAATAGAGGGTGACTTATTAGTCCTTTGAGACTTCCTTTTAGTGGATCCATACAATCAGTGTTAGTACCTGTGGAATGGTACTGACATCCTTCCAACTAGGGTCAAAGGTTGTACCCCAATTAGCTTATATTTGGGCATGTCGATTAGATAATAGCTCCCACAATCTCAGTATGTTTTTTCATTCAGAGTTCAGTTTTTCAGCTTTCTTGACCATAGCGTACAATTATTAGTTGCTCAGTATCAGTATTTTAGTATTTTAGTGTATAGACTATCACAGTGTCATGTCATATGCTTGGTCATGCCTTCTCAGATTTTACAACTTCCTCGCATACTATACATCAATTATCTCATGCTATTTATTTAGTTAGTATTATTCATTCATATGAGCCCTGCATATCACCCTAACCTCATTTAACATATCAGTACATTCAAAGTACTGACCTTATACTCATTTCTTGTACTATGATGTCTCATATCATAGGTTCGAATGCTCAGGTTCCCGACCGCACTTAGATATTCCAGCACATCAGCAGCAGCAGTAGTGGTGAGTTCTCATGTTTTCAGGATCGTTTATGTTTATTTTTGTGTTTCAGGACAATTATTTAGTCAGGTGGAGTTAGTTGGGGACTTGTCCCATCAACTCCACATTCAGTCAGTCTAGAGGCTTTTCAGACTAGTACAGACAGAAAGTTCAGTTTTCCATCTCTATTATCAGTTGTTTCATCAGTATTAATAGTATGTTTCAAACATTTTAAACTATGATTCTGTATTTATTTTTAGTTACTAGAACCTTATGGCATTTTCAGTTAAATTGCACACATGTTCTTTGTTATTTTATTTAGTGCTCACAGCAGGTATCGGCTTATGGGTTAGCTTGTGGTCCTTCGGGGCTTTAATCATCGTGTGGCATCCAGGATGTACTCTCGGGGCATTACAAACTTGGTATCAATGTCTAAGGTTTTAAAGTATACTAGGGAATCTGAAAGCCATGTCAAGTAGAGTCTTGTACATGGGTGTGAAGCGCACCACACTTATGGACAAGAGGCTACAAGACATTTTAGCAAAAGTTTCCCTTCTTTCAGTGTTCATATCATCCGATCAAGTATGAGCTCGGTTTAAACTCTCTTTCTAATCTAATTTCCTTTCTATTTATAGAACATGCCTCCTAGAAAGACTAATAGAAGGAGAAACGAGGATCAGCTTGCACCTCCACCTATTCAGGAAGATCCCCTAAACGAGCCTATCTCTCATTCCAAATTTAGAGTGGCATTCACTATCTTAGCTTACTTAGTGGTAGCCCAGAATAATTAGACGGCTTCCATCCCAGCTATTATGATGGCTAAACTGCCGCAGCTAGGATTCGAGATAGGGCGCCTGGCCCAAAGTCACAGGAAAGTATGAACATCGATCGCATAAATCCTCTTTGTAAGAAATACGGTAGAAACCATCAGGATGTGTGTAGAGATGGCAGTGATGTATGCTTTGGGTGTGGCAATCCAAGCCACTGGATCAGGGATTACCCACAGAGTGGTCAGCAGGGTCAGTCCACTCATCCCCCAGTTCCATCCGATCGCCTGACTTAGCAGGGTATCGCTTCCAGTGCCACCAGTGGAAGCACCCAAATAGATTGTATTAACTTCAGTCCCGATAGGAACAGGAAAATTCTCCTGATGTGTTTACTGGTACGTTAAAGGTCTTTTATTTACATGTTTTGCTTTGTTAGATCCCGGAGCTTCTCTTTCTTTTGTAACCCCCTACATAGCTATTCATCTTTGCATGAGTCTTGATACTTTAGCAAAACCCTTCTCAGTGTCTATCCTAGTAGGTGTCTCTATTGTAACCAGGCAGGTATACAAGAATTGTTCGGTCATAATATGCTAAAAGTAACTTCAGTTGATCTTGTGGATTTAGAGATGACTGATTTTGATGTGATTATTGGTATGGATTGGATCCACTCATGCTATGCTTAAGTTGATTATAGAAGCAGATTTGTCTATTTTCAATTTCCAAATGAACCAGTCCTTGAATGGAAGGGTAGTACTTCAGTATTTAGGGGTCAGCTTATTTCGTACCTTAGAGTGAGAAAAATGATATCCAAGGGGTGTGTCTACTATCTTGTTTGAGTTAAAGACTCTAGTTCAGAGACTCCAAATCTCGAGTCAGTTTAGCAGTAAGGGAATTTCTAGATGTGTTCTCTGAAGATCTTCCTGGAGTTTCTCCCGAAAGGGAAATTGACTTTGGAATAGACCTACTTCCAAATACCCAGCCTATCTCTATTCCTCCATACAGAATGGCTCCAGCAGAACTTACATAGTTTAAAGAACAATTAAGAGACCTTTTAGATAAGGGGTTCATTAGGCCCAGTGTTTCACCATGGGGCATTTCAGTTCTTTTCATGCAAAACAAAATGGTTCTCTTTGTATGTGCATCTATTACCGTCAGTTAAAAAAAGTTACAATCAAGAATAAGTACCCATTCCCTAGAATCTATGGCTTGTTCGACCGACTTTAGGTTGCCAGCTACTTCTCTAAGATGGACCTCAGATCTGACTGTCATCAGCTCAGAGTCAGAGAATGTAACATTCCAAAAATCGCTTTAAGAACTCAGTATGGTCACTTTAAATTTTTGGTCATGTCTTTTGGTCTTACAAATGCCTCAGCAGATTTCATGGACTTTATGAATCGAGTGTTAAAATAGTACTTAGACATGTTCTTCATAGTCTTCATAGATGATATCCTTGTCTGCCATAATGAAAACGATCATACAGACCAACTCAAAATTATATTACAGACTCTTAGAGCCCATCAATTTGTTAAACTCAGTAAGTGCGAGTTTTGGATAAGATCAGTAGCTTTCCTTGGCCATATTATTTATGGTGATGGCATTAGCGTTGACCCTCAAAAGACCAAAGCAGTGAGAAATTGGCCAAAACCTATTTCTCCATTAGATATCAGGAGTTTCTTAGGTTCGGTTGGCTATTACAGATGGATTGTTGAAGGTTTTTCCTCTATCAGACCCCTATGTCTAAATTGACGTAAAAGAAAGTCAACTTTCAGTAGTTAGATTCTTATGACAAGAGTTTTCAGGATTTTAAGATTTGACTCACCTCAACCTAAGTTTTAACCTTTCCAAATTGTTTATATGTGTTTGTCATTTACTGTGATACGTCCAGAGTTGGTTTAGGTTGTGTTTTGATGAAGAGAGGAAAGGTCATAACTTATGCCTCTAGATAACTTAAACCTCATGAAAAGAATTATCCGATCCATGATCTTGAGTTAGCAACTGGTTTTTTTCCTTGAAATTTTGGTGGCATTATCTATATGGGGTGCATGGTAATGTGTTCATGGATCACAAGAGTTTGTCAGTATGTGTTTTCACAGAGAGTTAAATTTTTTTCAAAGAAGGTGGTTAGAATTGTTGAAAAATTATGATATAAGCATTTTGTATTATCTGGGCAAGGCCAATATAGTGGAAGATGCCCTTAGTAGATTGTCCATGGTAATGTGGCTCATGTTGAGAGTGATAAGAACAAGTTGGTTTTGGAGGTTCATCAGTTGGCTAGATTAGGCGTTCATTTGGTTGACTCAGCTGAAGGTAGTGTATGGGTTTAGAATAGTTCAAAATTTTATTTGGTTATCAAAGTGAAAGAAAAGCAAGATAGGGATCCCAGTCTAGTTAAGTTGAATGAGTCAGTTAGAGATCAGAAAGTAGAGGTTTTCTCCCAAGGGGGAGATGGTGTGTTGCGTTGCCAGGGTAGACTATGTGTTCCATGTGTTGATGACCTGAGGAAATAGATTCTTGCAAAAATGCATGGTGCACATTACTCTGTTCATCCAGGGGCCACTAAGATATTCCACGATTTGTGGGAAATCTATTGGTGGAGTAGGATGAATAGGGATGTTGCAGAGTTTGTATCTAAGTTCTCTAATTGTCAGTAGTTCAAGGTTGGGCACCAAAAGCCTAGTGGTTTTATGTAGGAGTTCAGTATTCCCACTTGGAAGTGGGAAGAGGTGAACATGGATTTTATGACAAGGTTGCCTTGTTCATGTCACCAGCATGATTCGATTTGGGTTATTATAGACAAAATAACAAAATCAGCCAATTTCTTGCCAGTCCATACCTCTTATTCAACCGAGGACTATGACAAACTCTATATTAGAGAGTTGGTTAGGTTTCATGGAGTCCCATTGTCCATCATCTCAGATAGGGGTACGCAGTTTACCTCTCACTTTTGGAGAGCTTTTTAGAAGGGTCTTGGTACCCAAGTTTGTCTCAGTACAACCTTTCACCCTCAAATAGATAGTAAGGCAGAAAGGACCATTTATACCTTAGAAGGCATGTTGAGAGCTTGTGTTATCGACTTTACGGGTAGTAGGATGATCACTTACCATTGATTGAGTTCGCCTAAAACAACAACTATCATTCCAGTATTTAGATGGCTCTATTTAAGGATCTTTAAGGAAGGAGATTTTGATCTCCTATTGGTTGGTTTGAGGTAGGTGAGGCTGCATTGATAAGGCCAAATTTATTTTTTGATGCTTTGGAGAAATTTTATTTGATCAGGAAGAGGCTTAAGACAGCCAGAGCCGACAGAAATCTTATGACGATGTGAGGAGAAAGGATCTTGAATTTGAGATTTGTTATATTGTATATTTTAAAATCTCTCCCAGGAATGGAGTGAAGAGATTTGGATAAAAAAAGAAGCTCATTCCCCGATATGTAGGACCTTTCAGGATCTTGAGTCATCTTGGGAAGGTAGCGTATAAGCTTGAGTTGCCTGCATATTTGGCATTAATACATCCAGTGTTCCATGTTTCTTTATTAAAGAAGTGTATTGGTGATCCAACTGTCGTTGTTCCTTTAGAGAGATTAGATATTTAGAACAACCTTTCTTATGAAGAACTCCCAGTTGAAATCTTAGATCGCTAGATTAGCAGACTAAGGAATAAAGAAGTTCCCTTGGTCAAAGTTCTTTGGAGGAATTAGTCCATTGAGGGAGATACTTGGGAAGCAGAAGCAGAAATGTGTACAATGTACCCTCACCTTTTCTCCATAAACTCAGACTTAACACAAGGTAACATTTTACGCTAGAGTTCCTTTTTTTTCATTCTCATTTCTGGCCATATAATCATGTTAATGTCATTCCATGCATTCACAAAATCAGTTCAGTCAGTCACCATGTTTCAGGACTAGAAATTGCGATGACAGCCTTGGCGCGTTGCGGTGAAGGTCTAATCCAGGTTCAAATTATGAATTTTAAATTCCAAGGGTATTTTTGTCATTTTCCCTCTCCCAAATCCATCCAAAACATGAAATTAAAACCCTAAAGGGCCATTATATGCCCCATTATTCATAATTTCTCTCAATTGAAAGTTATTCTCTCTCAAGAACAAACCCTAGCCCTTCAAGATTCAAGCTTAAGTTTCAAGAAAAACCACCATGAAACTTCAAGAATTTTTCAATTAAGGTATGTTACATGTTCATCCATGGTTTCTTTTCATCCATGGAGTCCAAGAATCAGTTTTCAAGTTTAAAGATTTGATTTTTACATGTTATTATGAATTATATCCATGAACTTCCATGGATTTTGACTTTATACCATGTTTACATGTGTTTTTCATTGGAATTAGTTCTTGACATGTTTGAAGGATGAAAATTTCTTGTTAAATCATTAACCCATGATTTTTGTATTGAAGTTATGTTACTATCATATGTTTTAAACTATTTCAATGCTTTAACTCATGACCCTCAAGTGTTTGGTGAAATGCCTAAGTAATGATTTTGGGATAATGCTTACTTATTTTGGTATTGAATGCTCTCATGTGTTCTTATTAATTTTGCTATTGAGTCCTGGGGGTTATGAATACCCAAAAACTTAGTTGTCTACTTAGTTTCAGTATTTTTAGAATAGTTTTGAATATATTAGAGTATTATCAATCCAGTCAGTAAATCATGTTAGTAAGTTTAGCTCAGTCCAATAATTAAAGTTAGTTCAGTTGGGAGTAGGATTTACCATCGAGCTAACCCACGGATGGGGGCTCACCTGCCATTTGAGGGTGTGACCTTTAGTAGCAGTCCCTATATTCCAGAACTACATAGCCAGCATAGGTTAGAGATGTTAACCTGCCAGTTGAGGGCTGACCCATATCTTACTAGAGCACCTGCTAGTAGAGGGTGACTCATTAGTCCTTCAGGACTTCCTTTCAGTGGATCCACTCAGTTAGTGTTAGTACCCGTGGCATGGTACTGACACCCTTCTAACTGGGGTCACATATTGGACCCCAATTAGCTCATATTGAGACATGTTGGTTAGATGACAGCTCCCACAGTCTCAGCCTGGTATTCCATTCAAAGTTTAGTTTTCATGCTTGCTTGACCATGGCATACAGATTTTGGTTGTTCAATATCAGTATTTTAGTATTTTAGTTTACATACTATCCCAGTAACATGTCATATGCTCTGTCATGCATTCTCAGATTTTATTGCTTCTTCACATACTATACATCAGTTATCTCATACCATTTATTCAGTTAGTATTATTCGTGCATATGAGCCATGAATATCAGCCTAACCTCATTTAGCATACCAGTACATTTAAAGTACTGACCGCATACTCATTTTTTGCACTATGATATCTCATATCATAGGTTCGGATGCTCTGGTTCCCGACCGCGCTTAGATATTCTAGCGCATCAGCAGCAATAGTGGTGAGTCCTCATGTTTTGAGGATCCTTTATATTTATTTTAGTATTTTAGTCTAGTTATTTAGTCAGTCGGAGTTTGTTAGGGACTTGTCCCATCAACTCCACATTCAGTCAGTCTAGAGGCTTTTTAGACTAGTACAGACAGAAAGTTCAATTTTCAATCACTATTATCAGTTGTTTCATCAGTATTGATAGTGTGTTTA
The DNA here is from genome assembly GCA_030864215.1 of Capsicum pubescens. Classification (NCBI taxonomy): domain Eukaryota; kingdom Viridiplantae; phylum Streptophyta; class Magnoliopsida; order Solanales; family Solanaceae; genus Capsicum; species Capsicum pubescens. The sequence goes on from CM061543.1 coordinate 93,312,767, forward strand.
AGATGTTTTAAACTAAAATTTAATATTGATTTTCAGTTGCTAAAACCTTAAGGCATTTTCAGTTAAATTTATCACATGTTCTTTATTATTTTATTCAGTGCTCACACAAGGTACCAGATCATGGGTTAGCTTGTGGTCCTTCAGGACAGTAAGCACCATGTGGCGTCTAGGGTGTACTATCGGGGAGTTATAATTTAGGAGGGTCCTAAGCATAAAGTTAGATTCCCATTATCTAGGAGGGTCTTGAGCATAAAGTAGATTCTCATTTTCCAGGAGGATCCTGAGAATAAAGTAGATTCCCATTATCCAGAAGGGTACCTGAGCATAAAGTAGATTCCTATTATCCAGGAGGGTCCTGAGCATAAAGTAGATTTCCATTATCTAGGAGGGTCCTGGTCATAAAGTAGATTCCCATTATCTAGGGGGGTCCTGATCATAAAGTAGATTCCCATTATCCAGGAGGGTCCTTAGCATAAAGTAGATTTCCATTATCCAGGAGGATCCTGAGCATAAAGTAGATTCCCATTATCCAGGAGGGTCCTGAGTAGAAAAGTAAAACACAAACAACATGAACAAATTTTTTTTCAACAATTTATACTAGAAAAATTTTGTGAGTGTTATCAAATCATAGCTTTTAGAAAAGTACAGTAAAGAGGTTGAGTCAAGGCCTTGAATAATTTCAGGAAGTGCGTTACCTAACAAATGAAGCTTGAATTACCTAAACAAGAAAAATGCATCTCCTAGGGTGAAATGGAAGAGCTCGACTAGAAAGTACATCTTCTAGGAGTAAAGGTTCTAGTTAGGAAGTGTTGTTACCTAACAAAAGAAACTTGAATTATTCAAACTAGGAAGTGCGTCTCCTAGGGGTTAAATAAAATGACTCAACTAGAAAGTGAGTCTTCTAGGAGTGAAGATTCAAGGTAGTAAGTGTGTCACCTAACACAAGAAACTTAAATTACCTATACAAGGAAGTGCATTTCCTAGGGGTTAAATAAAATGACTCAACTAGAAAGTGCATCTTCTAGGAGTGAAGGTTCAAGTTAGGAAATGCATTACCTAACATATAAAATGTAAATTACCCAGACAAGGAAGTGTGTCTCCTAGGGGTTAAATAAAATGACTCAACTAGAAAATGTGTCTTCTAGGAGTGAAGGTTCAAGTTAGGAAGTACGTCATCTAACAAATGAAATCTAAAATACCCAGACAAAGAAGTGCGTCTCCTAGGGATCAAATGAAAGAACTTGAATAGAAAGTGAATCTTCTAGGAGTGAAAGTTCAAGTTAGGAAGTGCGTCACCTAATACATGAAACTTAAATTACCCAGATAAAGAAGTGTGTCACCTAGGTTTAAATAAAATGACTTAACTAGAAAGTGTCTTCTAGGAGTGAAGGTTCAAGTTAGGAAGTGTGTCACCTACCAAATGAAAGCTAAAATACCCCGACAAGGAAATGCATCTCCTAAGGGTCAAATGAAAGAACTCAACTAGAATATGCATCTTCTAGGAGTTAAAGTTAAAGTTAGGAAGTGCGTCACCTAACACATGAAACTTAAATTACCCAGACAAGGAAGTGTGTCTCCTAGGGGTTAAATAAAATGACTCAACTAGAAAGTGCGTCTTCTAGAAGTGAATGTTCAAGTTAGGAAGTGTGTCACCTAACACATAAAACGTAAATTACCCAGACAAGGAAGTACGTCTCCTAGTGGTTAAATAAAATGACTCAACTAGAAAGTGTGTCTTCTAGAAGTGAAGGTTAGAGTTAAGAAGTGTGTCACCTAACACATGAAACTTAAATTACCCAAAAATGGAAGTGTGTCTCCTAAGGGTTAAATGAAAGAACTCGACTAGAAAGTGCATCTTCTAGAAGTTCAAGTTCAAGTTAGGAAGTGTGTCACCTAACACATGAAACTTAAATTACCCAGACAAGGAAGTGTGTCTCCTAGTTGTTAAATAAAATGACTAGACTAGAAAATGTGTATTCTAGGAGTGAATATTCATGTTAGGAAGTATGTCACCTAACACATAAAAACTGGCATACCCTAAAAAGAAAGTGCATCTCCTAGAGGTTAAATGAAATGACTCGACTAGAAAGTGCTTCTTCTAGGAGTGAAAGTTTAAGTTAAGAAGTGCGTCACCTAATATATGAAACTTAAATTACCCAGACAAAGAAGTGTGTATCCTGGGGTGTTAACTAAAATGACTCGACTAGAAAATGTGTCTTCTAGGAGTGAAGATTCAAGTTTGGAAGTGCGTCACCTAACACATAAAAACTAACATACCCTGACAAGGAAGTGCATCTCTTAGGGTTTAAATGAAATGACTCAACTAGAAAGTGCGTCAGTGAATCTTCTAGGAGTAATGGTTCTAGCTAAGAAGTGCTTTACTTAACAAATGAAACCTGAAATTTCCAGAAAAGGAAATGTGTCCCCTTGGGGTATAGAATGATGAGTTTTTATCATGATTGTGATTATCAAACCTCCTTAGCAATACTACACTTGCATTTTCATAAGTGGGGAATTGTACATTTTGTTGATATCTAAGCTTTAAAGCATTTGATTTGAAGTCAACTTTTATCTCTATTTCATATAATGAAAACTTCTGAGTTTTAAAAACACGGTGGTTGATTTGTGGCATTTGACTATTGAGGATACATTTCTTACACTTTTCATGCTCAGCTCCATTGCAAATCATTGATAGGTATTATTGACATGTTGTACTATTGACCCCAAATTCTGGCTACTGAAAGTATTTGACTCAAATCGCATTTTCCTTTCATGTTGCCTCTATATTTAACTTCCAATACACCTTTTATATTTCCATGAGTCAAAAAACTGTCAAATGACAGGCATCAAATGACAGGCATTAGTGAGTACCTTACTTTATTTTTAAACATGTTACCTTTGTGTGTCCACTCTTTGTCTTGCTTTGTGCAATTGAAAGAGTTGGTAGCAAGTTTTGAAATCTTTTCTCACTTGACATGACATGAATTTGACTAAAAAATATGAGAAAAATGATGATAAAAAATTTTCATTTGACAACAAATACCCAAAAAATAGAAAATAAAAATATAGAAAAAAAAAAGAAAAAGACAATAGACATCCATTTTTCAAAGATGTCAGAAAGAAAAACTTATCTGGGTGTGGTAGACGATTCCAGTGATACTGATATGCATCTTGAATTAACAACCTAATATACCCATACTGGTCATTTATCAACTTTTTCCAAGTTATTGAGTTTGAAATTGAGGCTACTCTAGAACTTATTGCCACTAGATTACGGACCTCATTCGGCTAGTGGTGCCCCAAAGGGGTTTTTTCAGCGAGCCTCTATCATTTTCATTTTCTCTCAACACACTTTTGTCTTTTGGTACCCATGAGGTTTTTCACCATTAAGACTCTCATTTTCATCACTTTTTTCAGCTCATTGTCGTCTTATAGTGTCCAGGAGGGTTTTCAACAATAAGACTCTTTTTTTTCCTCATATTTTTATGTTGATGAAGGAAAGTGGTGCCTAAAATATAAAACATCATATACCCATAACATGCTTAACCTTGACATTCTCAAAGATTTATCTGAAGGTTTTTCTTTGATTATAACTTGGCTTTTGGATAGGATCAGAAAAAAAGGGCAGCGTGAGGCTCAAAATATACACGACATAGGGTGAAATTTACACTTTTGAAATCGACTCATAAGAAAAATAACTTTTTCCCTAATTTTTTTTCTAACTGGGTATCTTAAATTTTACTTGGTTGGACCGAACCCCAGATTAGGGCTGCCTATGTATCTTGTCATAGCAAGAATTAAGTCAAACGTAGTTCAGACATCTTGTTCTTTTGCTTGAATTTTTTTGGACTCTTTTTTCTTTTCTTGAGATTTTTGTTTGTCGACTCTATTTCTTTTTTTCTTAAAACTTTTTCTGAATATATTTCTCTTTCTTGACACTTTTCTTTTTTTTTTTCTTTGACTTTTTTCAAACTTTATTTTAATTCCAAAAGAGGTGTATAAAAAACATTAAAGCTCAAAGGGTGTAATAAAGGGTGACATAAAATTTGGATAGAAGAATGAAATGCCTTCATCATATCAATCCTTAAAAATGCAAGTGCATAACATGCAATGAGAGAGTGTAACATAAAGATCATGCATATCTTTTCAACATTACCCTTGACTGAGCAAGTGTACATATGTCACTTCATTCATGCTTGTGAAACATATAGGCCCATTTATGTTGTACTTTCCTCACAACAGATGACTCATGTTTTTTTTGGAGCTAACTTCCTTTTGCTTTTCCTTACAATAGAAACTATATATCCTCTGGTTGATCTCATTCAAAATGCTTGAGATGGACCTTCTCATTGATGACCAAGTCATTTTTTATTTGCAAAGTAATTTCCTCAATATATTCTAGTGAGACTGTAATTAAGTTCCCAAACATCTCAACACTTTACTTGTTTTCTTATATGTTTTTTTCTTTCAACTCTATCTTTTGGTCAAATGTTTCAGAATTAGATTAGGTTATAAAATCTGGTGAAAATTTATCATGCATATCATCTCACTAGAATCCCCATAGAAAGAACTATGTAAAGTAAGGAAAGATGAACAAACACTATATATTAAATAAAAATAAATAATAGGGACACAACATTTTATTGACAGAGAAGACAAAAAGATTTGAACAGAAATGATTAATAAAACAAAAAAAATAATACAAGATAGATCCTGAACTATAACTCTGAAATAATTTGGATAACAGAAAGGAAAACAAAAAAGACTACCAAAGCTCTCTTCTTGCGAGGAGCGACGTGACTTCTGAATTGCCGAGTTTGACATTTTAGCTACTTCTTTGTATGTTAGCCTTATTGGATTCTCCACAATCACTGCTACCTCATTAGTTTTCTTCTTGACCCCAAAGTATCCTGAACCATTTTAAAAGTATCGATCCACACTATACTCCCTCCAAAGTAAGTTATCATCAGTTTCTCTTTCATTCCTCCTCTTAGTTGATTACAAAACCTTTTCAAATAACCTAAAGGATCATTATGCCCCTTTTATTTGTTCAACTTTGGTGTTTTGAACCCTAGAGACAATTGATCATTGGAAACATATACAAATCCTCGTAAGATACACTCTTTTCCTCTCCACTACTTACATGTTTCTCATATTTTGCTCTAAACTTCTCACTTTCCTGGATATTTCTTCTTATTCCTCATTTCTAACAGTCTACACCAACTCATCTCAGGCCTTATACCATTTTTTGTGCATCAAATTGCCTATTCTTTGGACATGGTGTTGTATGGGTGAGATGCCAGTATGGCCACAAACCAACCACCTTAATACTATTTTGATTTTGGAGATAACAAATATGTCAAGGCTTGACATTTTTAAATTTGTTTCTTTAGAATATCACCAAACCCGATATGGGTTGCCTACGTATCTCATCAAGGTAAGAATCAGGTGTGAGTAATTCGTGCAACTAGAGATATAAAGAAATACACTTTTTTTGTTTTATGTGACTAATGAGAAAGGATTTTTTTTCTTGAATTTATTAATAATGATAAAAGGCACATATTTTCTTTTAATTTTGAAAATAAATTAATTTTTTTATAAGGATCAAAACTCTTTTTTTTGTTTTTGAAGGAAAGACAACCTTCTATTTTTTTAAAGATCACCGAACACATGAAGGGCTGCCTATGTATCTTATTAATGTGAGAATCAAGTGTGCGTAGTTTACGAAACTAGAGATATGAAGAGATACACTTTTTTTATTTGAATAATGAGAATTTTTTTTTATTTTATTAATAATGATAAAAAAATATTTTTTTCGAAAATAAATTAATTTCTCTGTATATAAAGATCAAAACACTCTTTTTTTTTTGCTTAGAAGGAAAGACAATTTATTTTAAAAGATCACCGAACCCTTGAAGGGCTACCTGCATATGTCATCAAGGTGAGAATCAAGTGTTCTTAGGTTGTGAAAAACTAACAAAATATTCTTTTTTTAAGGGATTACACTTATTTAGACCAACTCTACCAAAAATTTAGCAATGATAGACCCCTATATAATTTCAATCATGAATTTGGAAGAAAATACAACTAAGTATTCTATAAAAAATAAAACAATCTTAGAAGATAAATATGATCATTTTATATATGTCGTACAAAACTCAGCCTCAAGACCCCTAAAGGTTCAGGACTGTTATGATTTATATAATTTATATATTTTTTATTTTATAAAAACTTAGCCTCATGATCCCTAAAGATTCAGGGTTACTAAGATATATATATATATATATATATATATATATATATATATATATATATATAAATATAATTTAAATTTGGGGATAAGAAAAATATTATGAAAGTAGTCATAGTTTTAAAATATTCTCCTATAAATATATGAATAATTTTTCAAAAGATAGGGTCGTATCCTGGGAAAGACTTCCTACGTATCCCACAAAAGAGTGAGAATCAGACCTTGTAGTTCATGAAGACCTTAAAAACTATATATATCTTTTAATTTCTGTGAGAATGAGTGAGTGTGTGCATATATGGTTGTGTGTATATTATTTTCTATATGAAAATGGAGTTTGTGTATTTCTATGTGTGGTGTTGCCTGTATATTTATCTTACATTACGAGAAATGCTTTTTGGCGTACATCAATATATAAGCATTTTTTATTCTATTTTTTCTATTTACAGATGAAAAAATTAGATGTTTTACTATGTAGTACCAATTTTCTTTTCATAGTTGATAGTATGTGTAATACGTTGTTAAGGAACAATATAGACTGAATTAAATAATCGTACAAACAAAACAGGATGCTACAACAACCTCATATACTAAATAATCCATGAACTCACTGAAACAACTGTATTATGATATAATTCGCGATAGAATTCATAAAATAAAAGTGAAGTATCGAATAAGAACCTGTGTGTTGGATTAAATAAATGTAAGAATAATAATACTGTCACTAGAAACTCAAATGGAGACATGAACTCTAACCCCGATCTTTCTTCTTTTCTTCTTTTCTTATTTGATTTCCTCTCTCTTTCTTTTTTTCTCTCTTTTTCCTCTATTTTTTTGTATGTCCATCTATTTTTTTGGATTGAGGGGGGGGGGGGGGAGGGGTGAGGGAGTTATATCTCAGAGAGGTTGACGATAGTTGTCCGATAATGGGGTGAGAAGTTGAAGGAGATAGGATTGTGGGGAAGAGGTTGGGTAGTTTTATTAGGATAACGATGCTTTTATATATGAAATAATAATAATAATAATAATAATAATAATAATAATAAATATTAATTAATTAATTTTTATATTTAAAAAAATTTAATAAAAATTGTAATAATCTAAAATAAATATACTTAAGAGAATAATAAAATTAGTAGCCTATTTGTTAAAATTAAAAGGAAAAGATATATTTTTTTTGAAATTTTTGTATTATTTTAAAAACAAAAATAAAAAAAATAAAATAAAAATATCCCAAAAATGTGACTTTTTTTTTTCAACTAAATATTATTAAAAATGAAATAAAATCTAAAATCAATATTGGACAAAATAAAAATTTTAAATGCCGAAAAACAAGTTAAAACTCAGGGAGGGTCAAAAATCATGTGTCTACAGATACAGAGAAAGGAGCAGAGACCGAGATGGTGATTGGAGACACAAAGATGATTACAAAGATAAGAGTGACAGATATGTACCACCACGTATCCGGGATACTGAGTCTAGGATGGAGGCAATGTTGTCGAAACTAGTCAAAGGCCAAGAAGGTCAAGACAGCTGTCTTAAGGAGATTAAGGCAGACCTGCCAGGGCTGAATCAGAAAGTTGAGTCACATGCTACCGCAATCAAACAACAGGAGCAGCAGTATGGCCAGATGTCGGCCACATTGAATCAAAGGCAACATGGCACTCTTCCTAGTAATACTATGCATAACCCAAAGAATGACAATCATTGTCATACTATTACCACTCAAAGTGCTAAAACCACCATTGATCCGTCTATACCTACTTTGATCGATCCAGCTAATGAAAATGCTTCTGTTGATAATAGTAGTGAGAAAAATAAAGGTAAGAATAAGGCTGAGGAGCCTGTTTTAAGTACTATCCCAAAACCTCACCCTCCGTTTCCTTAGAGATTGAAAAAAAACAAAAAGATGGTAAATATTAGAAGTTGTTGTCTATGTTAAAGGAGTTGTCTGTCAATATTCCACTTGTAGAGGCATTGGATCAAATGCCTAGCTATGCAAAATTCATGAAGAATTTAGTCACCAAGAAGCAAACAGTCAGTTATGAGCCTTCTGACAACATTCATCACTGCAATGTTGCTGCTACTAGATCGTTGGTAGAGAAGAAGGAGGATCTAGGCATGTTCACCATTCCTTTTTGGATTTTCTAACATTGCTAGGACACTATGTGAGTTAGGTGCTAGCATAAATCTTATACCACTAGTGGTGTTCAAGCAATTGTGGTTGGGGGAACCCAAACCCACACCAATGAGACTTGTGATGGCAACTGTACAGTGAAAAAGACGGTTGGTATTCTCTGTGATGTAATGATTTTGTAATATTGGATTGTGAAGTAAACTTTCAAGTTCTGATTATCCTAGGCAGAAAATTCCTAGCTACAAGAAGGAATTTGATTGATATGGAGTTAGGATATCTGATGTTCAGACTCAACGATGAAAAGGTGGTATTCAATGTATGCCAGTGCATAAGATAGCCAGATGAGTTGAGGGTTTTGTCTGTGATTGATGTTTCTAAGGAAGAGATAGTCTTATTTCATGGTTAAAGAAGGTATTGTGCTTGTTCACAAGATTTTGGAAAGGGGTATAGAGGTAGATAGACCTAAGATTGAAGTAATCGAGAAATTACCTCCACTAATTTCTTTAATGGGTAATCAGAGATTTTTAGGACATGCTGGGTTGTACAAGCATTTCATTAAAGATTTTTCAAAGATTTCCAATCCTCTCTTTAGTCTTCTTGAGAAAGAGGTGAAGTTTGATATTGATGAAGCACGCTTGAAGGTTTTTGATTGTCTGAAAGAGAAGTTGATAACGGCTCCTATCATTATGTCCCTTGATTGTTCATTTTCGTTTGAGAGTATATGTAACATAAGTAGAGTGGACTTAGGTGTTGTACTGGTCCAACGAAAATAAAAGATCCTACATCCTATCTACTATGACAGCAAGACACTAAACCCTGCTCAAAAGAACTACACAGTTTCTGAACATGAATTGTTAGCAGTGGTTTTTGCCTATAAGAAATTTTAATCTTACTTGATTGGGACAAAGGTAGTTGCACACACTGATCATGCAACATTGAGGTACTTACTGGCAAAAAAATGCAAATCCTAGACTGATTAGCTAGGTCCTCATTTTGCAAGAGTTTGATTTCGAGGTCAAGGACAAAAAAGGCACTGAAAATCAAGTTATAGATTATTTGTCTAGACTTAAAGAAGAGGATATGTAGAAAGTTGAAGATGGACTCAATATTGATGATAGTTTTCTATACGAGAAGATATTGGCTGCTTCTCAAGATCTGATTCCACGGTTTGTTGATTATACAAATTAATTAGCAAGTGATCTAGTCCAAGGCGATCTTTTCTTCCAGCAGAGAAAGAAATTTATGCATTAATAAGGAAATTTTTCTGGGATGATCCTTACTTTTTTTGAATTTGTACGGATGGGGTCATTTATAGATATATCCCTGAAGTAGAGATGATAAGTATCCTTAAGACTTGTCATGCTACACCAGTTGGGGTTCACCATGGAGAAAACCGCACAACCCATAAGATCTTGCAATGTGGGTACCAGTGGCCTACAATTTAAAAGAATACTCAAGATTTTATGTCAGCTTGTGATCATTGTCAATGCCAGGGTAACATCTCTAGGCTCCATGAACTTCCTATGACCCCTATTTTTGAATTGGAATTGTTTGATGTGTGGGGTGTGGACTTCATGAGACCTTTTGTGATCATCTTTGATATGAAGTATATTCTTGTGGCAGTTGATTATGTGTCAAAGTGGGTGGAAGCAATTACGCTCCCCAACAATGAAGGAAAAAGTATCACATTCTTTTTAAAGAAATATATGTTTTCTAGATTTGGCATGCCACGTGTAATCATTAGTGATAGTGGGTCACATTTTTGTAATTGTTTATTCAAGAGTCTACATGAAAAGTATTGAGTAAAGCACAAGGTGGCAACACCTTATCATCCACAGACTAGTGGAAAGGTTGAGGTGTCTAAATGAGAAATCAAGTCCATCTTGGCAAAGATAGTTAATGCCAATCAGACTGATTGGTCAAGAAAGCTAGATGATGCATTATGGGCTTACCTCACAGCTTTCAAGACTCCCATAGGTGCTTCTCCTTATAAGTTGGTATATGGCAAAGCATGTTACTTTCCTATTAAAATTGAGCACAAAGCACTATGGGCATTGAATAATCTAAATTTTGAGTGACGAGATGCATCAAAGTCAAGGATGAACAAGATAAATGAGTTGGATAAATTCTAACGCTGGGCTTATGAAAGTTCTGCACTGTACAAAGAAAAGATAAAGATGCATCATGATCGCAAAATTGAGAAGATGATATTTGAGAAAGTTGACCAGGTATTGCTCCATAACTCAAGACTTCACTTGTTTCTAGGTAAGTTAAAATCTAGATGGTATGGTTTGTTTATTGTGCTAAGTATATTCCCATATGGTGCTTTGGAATTGAAGCAGGATAGTAAAGCCCCATTCAAGGTAAATGGTCAAAGACTAAAACATTATTTGGGTAACACTAAGGAAATTAATCTAATTTTTTAAATGAACCTTGGTGAAGTCCGAGTAAGCAAGGCAATTACATTGTGCCGCGACGTTAAATAAAGTGTTGCGTGGGAGGCAACCCATAAGGCTTATTGGTGAAATCTAGTATCCAACCTAGCCACGTCGTGCCGCTATGTTAAATCAACTGTTGCATGGGAGGCAACCAATGTTTTTGTACTTAATAATTTTATAGGGTAATATATGTGTTCAATGTGCAGGATTAAAGATTGCAGAAAAGAGCTAGAATTTCCAGAAATCAAGTCATATGGACTCTTCACGAGTCTTTCCTTAACGTGATGACTCATGAGTAGGAGTTGTCAATACTTGGAACTTGAAACATATCCAGGTAAAAAGATTTTGGATTCCTTACGACTCTCAAAATGAGTCATAACTCGTCATATTAAATCGTAATAATCCAGAATTAGGTGAGAGTTCCCAATCTTTATGACAAAAGGAAAAGAAACGTAAGCATTGATTATGAGTAATACACATGACTCGTAGCCAAACCTATCAGGTCAAGCGTCGCAGGTCAACCTGGCCTAGTTCACTTATTTTATACAAAATAGGGGTACCTGATCTGGGTACCCAACACTACAAGCAACGAATACCTCTATTGTTGATTTATCTCAGAGCTCTAAAAGCTCGAAATCACCCCAAAACATACACTAAGAAATTGGTTCCTCCCAAACTTCAACAATTTTGCAAGAATTTGGGCTAGAAAAGTGGTGAATCGAAGAAACCTAAAATCTCAACAACTCAAGTAAGTATTTACACTTAAATTCTTTATATTTCAAATGTAATTCAAAAATGAGTTGAGATTTTAGAATTTCTTTGAGTTAAATACATGCATATATGAAAATTTGCACCCTAGTGCTTAGAGATGGAGTTTGAAATGGGATTTGGGAATGAACTTGTAATTTGTGTATTAGAAATATGTATTTTTGGATGAATATGGGGTGGTAATGTTGTACATTAAAGGGTAGTTTGGGGATTATACATTGGAACCAACTCAAAGTTAAACCTTTATGTTGCAGTGGATACGAGGCTCCTTACGACTCATACCCATAAGTAACGAGTTGTTACAAGACTCGTAACTACTGACAACATAAAGGTCTAACTGGGTGTAGGTTCTGTTATGGTTACAACATACCTATGTGTGTTGTAACCAACCCCTACAACTCGTAACTAAAAGACATAATAATAGGAATGATGAATATAAGAGAGTTGTTTTTGGTTAGTTTACAAGTATTGGCAATGAGTCGTAAGTTAACCTTACGAATTTCTTGGAGGAATTGTTACCTAACTAGTAAACATTGATCTGCTTCTGTCTATCTTACAACTCAATCATATGAGTCGTAATCAACGTGTATGAATCAGACCCCCCAGTTGTAACATGAACAGAATATGCACACTGACATATACTTTTTCTTTGTTTTTGTTTCTTGTTCATAGTAATTACTAATGAGTTTATGCATCCATGTACTATGCCTCAAAAAGGTGACTCCTCAAAGAAGAATACCAAGAAGAAGCTGGCTCCCAAGGTTGATTTCCATCTAACAAATGAGGAAATAAGTGAATCAAGTGGTGACCTTGTAGAGTATGCCATGAAAATGAATGCTGAACCAAGGGAAAAATGACCCCAGGAAACGAAGGTTGGCACACCAGAGGAAACACCTCCAAGGGTGCCCAAAAGGAAAAATTTGAGTACCTGTCCTCCACACTTACCATCATCCTCAAAGGATGTCATTAATGAAAATAATGAGAATGTAGAAACGAAGGGTGATGCAGGGGCAAAAAAGTCAAACACTTATGAAGTAGACTCAGAAAGTGCAAATGGGGAATAAGTAGATATGACCCCAATCGATGTTCAACACCCACCACCACCACCACAAGCTCAGTTGGCCATTACACCTGTTCTGGAGCCTTATTCTAAATGGTGGGGGTACGTCAGAATGTAGTACATATATAACTTTGGGTTAAGGGTGAATCACACTACAGAAAGTCCAAGAAGAGGAATTTATCTAGAACCAAGACTAATTAGTACGGGCATGTCTGCAATGCCTGGATTTGAGGCTAGATTGCAGCAACATAGGTTCCAGTAGATGACTTTAGCACCAGGTAGATTTAGTATTGATTTAGTGCAGGAATTTTATGTAATATATAAAGGTGAGCTGAAGAGATAATACCCTCAGGTAAACTTATGGAAGGGTGGTGATCTAATTACCAGTCTAACCATCCGTGGAGTTTGGATAAACATCACTCCATGGACTATCTCCAAATTTCTTCATGTTCCTAACTTCCAGCCTCCAGTGAACACAGGAGAAATTGATTATCGTATGAAGTAAATGCAGAAGGTAACAATGAAGCAGATGGGTTCGGAGGACAAAATAATTCATTTTAGATGAATAGCAAACCATATCGCTATAAATAGGAAAAAAGAACCTTGGGTGGTGGGTGGCCCAAGAGTGGACTCACAGAAGATTGAGAAGCACACCCTGAACTTCAAAGCAAAAGCCTGGTGGACACTGGCTCAAAAAATACTTTGTCCCACTACTAGGTACAATGTACTCAGTCTGGTCCGTGCGGCATTGGTAGCAGAACTTATGGCCAAATACGAGTTTGATGTTGCCTAATTCATTGCACGAAAAATACTTGATAGAGCTGTGGGCACAAAAAAGGTAATTTTTGTACTCCCTTATTTATTAACACAAATTTGATTGGATGCGAGAGTGCCAGAACTTCCTAATGTTGATTAGTTCAATGAGCCTAAGAGTACTATGGATTTTGGGTTGATTAGGAATACAGCAAACCCCATATCCAGAAAAGCTAGGCGATGAGCTGAATTTTAGCTGAAATATACAGAAGCCAGGATACACGTTCTAAGGATGCAGGGCAGAATGAGACAGGTCACATCACAGGTAAAGGTATGCAGACTGAGCCACAAATATCTGATGCAGCAGGTATATCTAGTGTCCCCTCCTGTACAATCTATACCACCTCACCCAACCTCTGCTAGAGCGATACCAGCTGGGTTGATAGTTATCTCACAAGCCATATGGGATGATGTGATGACGAGATTGGCTACACTAGGAACAAAAGTCTAGTCTATGGAAAGTGGTGTAAAACCTTGAGTTGAGAATAATCTAGAAGACCAAAATAGATGGGTACAGGGTAGGTTGGATACTTTTGAGCAGCATATGACTCATCAATTGGGATGCGACCAAACCTTGAACACTGCGCAGGTGAAAGATAAGGTGGACGAGAAAAATAAAATGGTTCATAAGCTATATGGCAGACTATTTATCCTGGAACCTGTGATAATAGAGATTGAGCCTGAGATAGAAGTTAAAAACATCTGAAGTATTTCGGAGAAAGAAGAAATCCAAGAGAGAAAGAAAATAAAGAACCAAAGAACTAAAGAGAAAAATCTAAAGAAGGCAAAGAAAGATAGTATATAGAGCGAAAGGGTCCGACAGGTGAGGGTCTAAGAGAAACAAGCTAGTATTGATATCTTGAAACTGGTAAGTGATGATGTTGAGAGGGACAGTGATGTCACCCTAACACTTGAGGTACCATTGAGCACACTTGCCACAACCGGTGCCACTATTACGGAGACAGACCGGCATTTGATGGGACTACTATTGAGGATGGTGGGACCCAATTTGAGGGCCCACATGATGTTGCATCATGACCTGGCGCCTTGAGCGCCCTGGTATATCCTCCTCCCTTATATTACATTGATAGATATACTGGGGATAGTGCATAGTATATTGTTGGGGTAGGGGTGTACTAAGGTTGCCTCGGGTTACACTTGCCATGTTTTAAAACCTGTGGACACAATATGAAAAGAATGAGAATCGGCATATTTTGTTTTTGATTTTTGTGTGCTAAAAAAGCAGAAAATACAAAGAAAATTTGTACTTGTGGCAGTAGATGTGGTTTCAAATAATTATGCTGAATTAGTTTTGATTTTGAAAAATTGATGCCCCTCCTAAAATTTTGTTAAGTGTGTGATATGTGTATGTCTATATGTGAGAGATGACTATGAATCTTATAATGGAATTAGAGTTAGGGATAGAACAACTAGGGAAAACAGTTGTATAACTGGATAAGTAGTACCTAGCAGTATGACCCTGTGTGAGTGTGTCTGAGGTGTTACTTAGTTCCCGGTATGTCAAAATCTAGAACTTGCCCGATTTCTCTTACCTAGGGTTTTGGATAGTCGAGTAGGAGATGATCATAGGCTGTTATTTTTTTGAATCCACTCTTTTCTAAATTCCTAACCAAATGTGATATGAATACCATGATCCAAACCGTTGATTCTAATTGACACATTTTAGTTGATTACATCGATTTCACCTTCTCGTTTCACTTACAATGAATCTGTTTTGTCCCTGGTCCTACTTGCACACTGTGCACCTCAACTTAGGTAGATCGCCTAAGTTGAGGGTGGCTAAGATAGGGGTGCATAAGGGAAAATTGAGTATGACGAAAGACGTGTAGAAAGAAAAATAAGGAAAGACATGTGTGGTGAAAATAAAAGATAATAAAAAATTACAAGAAAATAAAAAAAGATGAAAAAGAACGTGAGAAAGGAAAACCGCACCTGGCCCAATCTGAATGTGTTTGAAAATAAAAAAGGGAGACATAAAGGCTTAAATAAAAAGAAGAAAACATAGAAATTAAGTGGACCCCAAATAAAGCATAGTGTCAAGGAGGAAAAGCCACTGAAAAAAATCCCAAAAAGATACCATACCAGCCCCAAACCTATGTTACTAGCTAAATAAAGTCCTTTAGTGATCCTATCTCGACTATTTGAAAACCTAGGAAAAGAGCATATGGGCAATCCTATGGTATTATGTATAAACCGACTGATACTTTGTGAGCGAGATCGGCTTTTGAAAATGTCCCTGAATAATGATGGTTGATCTAAATTGAGTAAATGGGGCCTTTTTTTATTGTGAGCATACAAGGGTTATGTTAGGTTGCTAGACTGTTTAGTTAATGTGATTTGTGTCTATGCCTAATTGTCTATTACTAATGTAATGCCATCATTGGATTCTTTTATGTTTCTCGGTGTGCCAAATTGATATACACAGTTGGATTCTTGAAAAGTTAAAACTAGGAGGGGGAATAAAAATGTTAAAAACTGAACTGAGAAGTCACTGCCAAAAGAATTGTAGGATCTTCCGGTTTAAGCATCATTGTGTTAGATTTTTCATTTCCGTTTTACCTGAGGACACACGAACTTTCTAAGTTGATGGTGTTGACGCACCGTCGAAACACAACACTTTCAATTCTTAAAACAAATAATTTATGCTTAGAATTAGGTTATTTTGGTAGATATGATGTGGGTTTGTGGTTGTTACTAGTAAAACAATCGAATAATAGTCTTGGAATGAAATTGGAAGAAAAATCTCCAAAAAAAAAGAAGTTTGTGCATCATATGAGTCAGATTATAAGTCGTCAAAATATCATATGGCTCGTAGGTTTACTCATAAGCACAACAATAACAAAAGTCAAGCAGGGAAGTAAAGTGAAGAGTGGATACGACTGGAGAGTACGAACCGGAAAATGTCGATACAGGTCGTGAAAAGAAATCGTAAAGAGAACTGAAATTCAAGTAGCCATTCAAAGGTGACATCATGGAAAGAGACAAGTCGTAAGTCTAATGACGACTCATAGTGACCAGTTATAAGCTGACTAGTGTCCAGAGCATTGAAAGATTAAGGCCCAGGTGGTGACGAGTGAACACCACAAGTCATATGGTCAAGGTACGACTCATGAGGGTAAGTTGTAAAGACAATAAAACCCTTGAATAATCAGTCACATGAGTACATACGACAAGAAGTATACAACTCGTAAGAAGTCCTTACGAGTGGACTACGCAAGTCATATCTTGTGCCGACATACTTTTCCTATTCCATTTTCATTAGGATTTCTAGGTTATTTTTAGGTACTATAAATACCTTAGGGTTATTCCTATAATAGGTTACACACATTTACAATATTTTTACTATTTTTAACATACTTTTCTCTTTGAGATTATGTTTTTGTGATTTTGGGTTTTTATTCAATTGAAGACTTTGGCTTTCGTCTTCTTATTCTTGTGCAATTAATTACAAGTGTCCTTTATTTATTATCATGGATTGTTGCGTGGACATGAGTAGCTAACTTCCTTGACTAGGGTTTTAGGAACCCTGGTAGATTAACTACATAAAGAAAGTGGGAAATTCATCTATTCTATTATGATTGCATGTATCTTTATCTTCTTCATATTAATTGACCTCAGAGCTACCACAGAATTTTAAGGATTGTCTGTATTTGGGAATGTCCTCACAAAGGAGTTTGGGATTAAGGAAAAAGGATAAATATAATAATTTGAGATTCACGTCCATCTTATTATTCTGTCATCTCATCTAATCAACTAGAGACCCAAAAGGTAAAAATTGAACTGAGGTTACAAACAAGGAGAAATAAGGCGACACCCTGAAACTAACAAGGTAAAGGGTAAGGTTTATCATTATGTTCATAAGACGATTGATAATACATAGCTTGTCAACTTTGAATGCACAGAAAAAGAATAAGTGAGTAGAACACGAGACTTTGATGGAGTTGAGAAATTAGAGGGAACACAGTCCTAGTGTTTTCCTTCTAGTGTTTAAAAACCCAAGCATTCAAGTTTGGTTACTACTTATTGTTTTCTTCAAAATACCCATTTACTTTATTGCACTGCACATTGATTTTGTCAAGTTTGAGATACTATTCAATGTTTTCCTTGTGGGTTTGACCCCAACCTGGTTTGGGTGATTATATTTGACATCGATCGCAATATACTTCTTTGGAGGTTGGTTTTAGGCGACATCACTCTCGTGGTCCAAGGAGAGTGTAGTTTAGTCAAAGATCTAGTAGAATACTCCACCTCCTTCCTATTAGAGAAGTCAAACTTATTTTTTGATGAGCTTAGTAGGGGGCCCTCCTTAGTAGTTTTCTTTTGAAGAGCCTTCTCCTGTGTCTTCTTTGATTTAGGATCCATATACTTACAGTTGGAAAAAAGTTAAACTCAATTTTGAATATCAGAAATAGTTTTAGTTTTTAGGAAACACAATCCTTCCTATGATCGTGCAATAAATGTACAATTGTACCTTCTAATCGCAGGGAGGATTCCCCAAAAGTACTGAGGGAACATTCCATCATACGACTAGTCCTTAATGGTTATGCAATCAAAGTACGATCGTACCTTTTGATTTTTAGAACACTCCTAAAGTATATGAGTATGTCACATCAGATGAGTACATACCACGATCGTACCTTGATAGGACAATCGTAGGATGTTCTCATATGATGAGAACAGAAATTGAAGACACCGGTACATCATAACGATCCAACCTATAATCATATGTTGTCACCACGATCGTGGGTTGTGTCATGAAGTGCACACACTGATACTTAACAAAAATCAGACAAGATCTTGACCCTATTCATGACCGTCATTGATAATTATTTTTAATAAAAAATTTGAGTACTCAAGACTTCCCCATGTTTGTTTCTCATTCAAAACTCAATCCCACAAATAAGTTTCAAAGACACTGTGATGCTACTCCTAAATTGCTAATTTCTATTAAATATAAAGTGAGACCTAGAATTATACTGACAATATTTGCCTTTGATATTTTTATTTGAAACAGAAAAAGGGTTTGAGTTGAATAGCAGCCTTAAAACTTGAACTATGTGTATGGATTCTTAGCTTTTGATGTGATTAATTTTGAAAAGTGGATGGTTTAGAGTTTGAATGGGGTAAAATGTATGAATGAGTATTAGGTTTAGGATTAGGGCTTCAATTCTAAGTTAGGTCAGGTCGTGTTTGGTTTAATTTTTATTAAGACAACTAGATCCATTAGATGACATCAGCCTATGATTGTATCTTCATACCACGATCATGTCTTCTTCTTATGATAAGAAAGTTTCAGAAAACCTACCTATGAACCTATAAACCTTAAGGACGATCGTGCTATGTAACCATGACTATTTCTTAGAATCAAAGGTTTGATATTCTGAATGTTGGTTTACAAGAGTTTGATCAGATGATGGATATCACAATCATGACATATAGGTATGATCATGATGATCTATCATAGGATTACTCCCAAAGTTTCATCCTACAGACTTTGATCAAATGTTATCAGACGACTGAACCTACAATTGTGGGATCTTTCCATGGTCGTGCAATCCTTTTATGGGTTCAGTACTAAGTCCATTTCTATAATTTTTCCTGCATCATCCCAACATAAGTAACACACATTACCATATAAAAGTAATAAGTGCAAAACCATGGGTTGCCCCTCTTAAAGCTTTTGATTTAACATTGCGGCATGACGTTATTATGTTGGTTACTCAGATTTCACCAACAAGCTCCTTATAAAGCGCATGATCTAACGTCATGGCACAACTCGGGTTAGCTTGATTTCTCAAGCCTCTTTTAAATCTATTTCACAAACTTCCCTTGAGTCCTTACTTTCATCCAAGTAGTGTTTCACCCTTTGGTTGTTGACCATAAATTTTTGCCCCTCTTTGCTTTCAAGTTTGATTGCTCCATACAAAAACACTGTAACTACTATATATGGGCCTTTCCATTTTGATTTCAACTTTCCAAGAAACAACGTCAACCTTGAGTCAAGCAATAGTACTATATAGCCTGTAGTACTTTACAAGGCTGAGTTCTCATAAGAATAGAGATGGAATTCATCTATCTCATTCATTTGTTCTAGTCTTATCTTTGCTGCATCACTCTATTCCAGATTCAACCTCTTCAATGCCCATAATTCCTTATGCTCAAGTTCTATAACAAAGTGACATTCTTTGCTATACACAAAATGATATGGGGAGGCACCAATAGGGTTTCAAATGTTGTTTGACACACCTATAGTGCATTATCTAGATTCATATCCCAATCTATTCAATTGACATTTACAGACTTTATCAAAATAGACTTGATCTCTCTGTAGGAGACCTCAACTTACCTGCTTAATTGAGGATGGTAAGGTATCGCCACCTTGTGTTCACACCATATTTCTTAAGATGCGTTTTAAACAGACTTTTGAAAAATGGGATCATCCATTTCTAATGATAACCCTAGGTGTCCCAAGTCTGGAGAATATGTTATTTTTCAAGGAAATTGTGATGCTCTTACCTTCATTGTTAGGAAGTGCAACTGGATCCACCCACTTCAAAACATAGTCAACAACACCCAATATGTACTTCATGCCATGCGAGCTAACAAGGTGCCCATAAAGTCCACACCTCAAACATCAAACAACTCAAGCTTAAGGATGGTAGTCATTAGAAGTTCATGTCTTCACGAGATATTACCTTGAATTTGGCGTAGGTTACAAGACCATGCATAATCATAGAAAGCCATATGAATGGTGGAGAAGTAATATCTAGATTGCAAGATCTTATGCACAGTCCGCACACCTCCAAGATAACCCCCAACTGGTGATGAGTGACATGCCTCGAATATGCTCATCATCTCAACCTCAGGAACATAGTTTTGAATCACACCATTTCCAAGAAACCTAAACAAGTATGGATCATCTTAAAATAATTTTCTCACCTCATGCACAAACTTTTTCATTATTGAATCGACATATCTTTCAGAACTAAATCATTTGCCAAGTAATTGATAAAATTCAAAACCAGGAAATTATGTCTTGTGACGCTGCCAATGCTTGCTTGTCTAGAAAAGTATTATCAATTTCAATCTCATCCCCTAGTTTCAATAGTGCTTCCTCCTCGAGGCATGATAAGTGGTCGACCACTTGATTTTTAGTCCCCTTGTAATCCTTGAATTTAAAGTCATGTTCCTTTCAATAAAAGTACCCATCTAATAAATCTTGGATTTACATATTTCTTCACTATAAGGTATCTAAGAGTTTAATGGTCAATAAACACAATCACTTTTGTTCCAAGCAAGTATGACTGGACCTTTTTGAATGTAAATACAACTACACGTTGCTCTAGTTCAATCACATTGTAATTTTTTTTAGCAAGGTTGCTAGCATAGTAAATGGTATGTAAGATATTATCTCACCTTTAGCCTAGGAATGCTCCTAGCTCCACACTTCTAGCATCACACATAACCTCAAATTACAAAGTCCAATCGAGAGACACAATAATGAGGGTCGATCAACTTCTCTTTCAGAAACTCAAACACCTTTAGACATGCCTTAAACATAAATTTCACCTCTTTATCCAACAATTTTCACAATAGATTTGCGATTTTAGGAAATTTCTTAATGAATCTCTGATAGAAACCTGCATGTCCTAAAAAGCTATGAATGCCCTTCACATAAATTGGTGGAGGCAATTTTTCAATTACCTTAATATTTGCCTTGTCAACCTAAATCCCTTCTTTGAAATCATATGATCCATCAATATTCCTTTTTTAACCATGAAGTGACACTTCTCCCAATTCAACACCAAGTTATATTATTCGCATCTCATTAGAAAATTAGCAAGATGTGCTAAGTAATCACCAAATGAGTCTTCTACAACTAATATGTCATTCATGAAAACCTCAATAGCGTTCTATATCATGTACAAAAATATAGACTTCATACAACACTAAAAAGTTACAAGAGGTCCGCAGACCAAACGACATCCTCCTAGGTGGAAACGTCCCATATAGACCAGGGAATGTTGTCTTCTCTTGGTCTTTACGTGCAATAGAATTCTGATTGTACTCTGAATAACCATCAAGATAATAGTAACATCCTTTACCATCTAGACGTTCTAAAATATAGTTTCTGAAAGGCATAGGAAAGTGATCCCTGTCGGTCTATGAATTTAACTTCCTATAGTTCATGTAAACTCTCCATATGGTGACTAGCCTTATAGGAATCAACTCTTTTTTTTTCATTTGGAACCATAATGATTCTAATCTTATTTGGATTACATTGGAGTGGGCTCACCCACTTGCTATTAGAAATTGGATAAACCATGCCTTCATACTACCACTTAATGATCTCTTTCTTCAGAATCTCTGAAATTTAATCTACGTTGGTGCTCTATGCTAGCTATACAATTTGGCTTAAGATGGATTTTGTGGGTACAAATTATATGTGTAATTATAATAATTTCAATAATAGACCATCTAATGGCCCATTTAAACCTCTGTAAAATAGAATCTAAGGCCTCAACTAGCCACTTTAACAAATAAGCTATAATGATAACTAGCAAAGTATTATTAGCCCCCTAAAATACATAACACGTATGAGAAAGAAGAGACTTGAGTGCTAAAATAAGAGGTTCCTTAATATAAACTACTAACTCATCCTCATCTATTGAATCCATCACAGAGATCACACACATGTCCTTCAGCTGGCTTATAGACTAGCATACATTAAAAGTAACCTACTCATAACTCAACCAAAACTTAATCTATCCAGTTTTCATATCAACCAATACTTTCCCAGTTGTAATACAATACCTTCCTCATATAATGGGAACCTCAAATTCAATCTTAAGGTCAAGGATGGAAAAATCAGCTCAAAAATAATAGATGCAACCCTTACCAAGACATCACACAAAATTCCCACTATTTTGTTCACCGTGTGATCCTCCATCATAAAAGGTATCATCAAAGTTGATTTGGGAAACCCAACTTTAATTGCTTATAAACTGCTATAAGCATTAATTTAATGTTAGCACCCAAATGACACAATGCCTTTGCAAACTTGAAACACCCAATGGTGCGTAGGATCATGCGGGTTTTTCTTTTTCTCAACAAATGATCAAGAGTCTATTGCGCTATAGTGATGCATATTGTCCACGGGATCAAAAATCATAGTCTTATTCTTTGTCACCAACTCATTCATAATTTTACATAACCCGACATTTGTTCCAAAGCCTCTACAAGAGGGATGTTAACCGACAACTCCTTCAATGTTTAGAAAATCTTTTGTTATTTTCTCTTTTCGGTGTTTTTTTAGTCTTTATTTAAAAAGGTGGGAGGTCGTGGAATAGGATTTAATAATGGTGTGACCTCCTTTTCCTTCTCTATGTCTGCCTTATCCTCTTTTTCAGTATCTAGAGTTATTTGAGATGCATCCATCTCTACCACTAAATTCATTACTAACATCATCAATGATTATAGGGGTGTCCCTCTTGTCATCAACCAAAAACATAGGTGGATCAATAGTTTCCTTACCACTCTAAGTAATAATGGTTAGGCAATGGCTATCATTCTTAGGATTTTGGATAGTATTGCTTGAAAGTGTGTTTGGTTGACCCAGGTTCAATACGGAAGACATCTACCTAAATTTTTACTCAAGATATTTAATGGTAGTTGCATGAGAATCAACCTTTTATCTCATTCCCAAAAAAATCCTCCCTAATCTCTTTAAGGTAATTTTGTTGGATCTCCGACCCCTTAGCAAGTTTTGCTTGCAAAACATTTATTCTTGAATTTCCAGACTCAACATCACGGTTGCCTGGGTGAACATAAAGGTCACTCTTGTTTTTATAATCATCCTTTTTATTCTAATTACCATCACCATCCCTACTTCTATCTCTATATATAAACCTTTTGTAGTTGTCTTCATAGTTATTCTGACCTTGATTCCCTTGCCTAGAGTTTCAATTGCCTTAATTAGACCCTTGTCCCTTGGCTAAAAAATCCACCACTTCCCTGTTAAGATATTTAGCCTCCTTCTTAGTATCCAAATCGTAATATCTAAAAGCCTTACCTTGTGTACCCACTGCATTGACCTTTTCTACCACGACTTTCACAAATTTCTTAGTAAGCAACACAATCTTAATTCTCAGTTGTGACACTTCTTGAGCTAATGTCTCATATAGTGCTCTTTACTCTATAGAGGCTCCAATTATATAAGTACCAATCGATATGTCACCATCCCAAGCGTACCACCATCAGTTTGTTTTTGTAATCTAATCTAAGATCTTAGATGCATGCTCCCATTGTAGACTCATGAAAGACCCACTAGTGATAGTGTCTACTACAACTTAATATTAGAATTCAATGCTCTATAGAAGAATTCTACCAAGTTTCTACCAGTAATCTTATGGTTTGGAAAACTTTATTATTTTTCTTGAACCTCAACCATGTATCGTATAGTGCCTCTAAATACAATTATTGAAAGTTGTATATCTTATCTTTCATTTGAAGCATTCTAGAGGTTAGGAAAAATCTATTCAAGAATTAAGTCCTCAACTCGTTCCAATAATAAGATCCACGAGGAAATTTACCCAACCATAGAGTAGCTTCTCTCACCAGATAGAAAACTTTAGTCAAATAGCCTCTTTATTTAATCCAGGTAGATTATATAAGGTGTAGATCCCCACAAGTTCATGAGATGCATATTTGCATTATTTAGAGAAAGGCCAATAAATACCCTCTTCAAATTCAGTAGTTTCATTATTGTACTCTGATGCTAAACTTAGTACCTTAAGGAAATTTTGGTGGAATATTGCGCTTGTCTCAATTGGCTCCACATAACCCAAATTTTCCTCTAGATCTTCATAAATAGTTACAATTGTTAAAGAGTTTATTGATCCCTATTTTTTCTTTATTTGTCCCTCTTATCAGGTGTAGCTAGCTGATCTTCCTCTTCTTGTGTATCCATCTCTTCCTTTGCTGCCCACCTAGCAGCTGGTTTCTTAGAATTTTCCTTTGCCATTAATCGAACAATGACTTATTCCATAGTTTTCTGACAATTATGTTGTTGTAGTGGCTAATTCAGAATTGTGGGGTCATTATAAACCCCCTCGAATAGGTCTCCTTAATCATGAACTCATTCTTTCTCCGTCCTTTAATTTTGTGTCAAAGTTCTCTCTCAAGTTCAGAATCAAATAGAATTAGGGGATTACCTAGATTCTAAGTATTAGGCGTACACCGGCATGTGCCCTAGAAATAGTTTAAAAGTAAAATCAGCAAACAAAACCAACAACCTAACAAACACAATCAGTCAACTCCACCACTATATTCTATGACAACGACGTCAAAATTTGATGTCACTCAAATTACACCTCCCTCAAAAGTATAAAGTGGTCACTAGTAAAAGATAGAACCCAACAAGGTTAGGGTCAATCCCACAAGGAATAGGTTAAAATTATATCAAGTGATTGTCTAAGTAACTTGTAAATAATTAAAAGAGGAGGTTTTTTAAAACAAAAGATCAATAGTGCAAGTACTGAGTTGTTGCATTTGTTATCAATATGAGAAAGGAACTAGGACTGTGTTCCTCAATAACTTCATAACTCTATAGGTCCTCTATACTTTTGTGATCTCTGGTGGTACTTGTCATGTAGAATCGATAGGATGTGTATCATCTAACTAATAAGATTATGCCTTTTATAGAATACTAGACCAAGCGTAAAGGTTCATGTGTCATGGGTGTTGAATTATTGACCCTTATCTATGATCCCAATAAAGTCTTTCTCATTTATTTGCTTAAGGCTAATTAAATTTAGATAACTCTAAGTCTTGTTGTTGGTTTACTATTTCTATTTGATTACCTTTGCTAAAATCCAAGGTAGAGATAGGACAAGTTCCAATGCGTACACTCATTAGAAAGAAACAATTCCCAAAGAAGCAACAATACATGCGCAGCTACCCATCAATAATCACCTTGTACATTAAACATTACTTTTTTAATCCGTCGTGGTTCCCATAACATTAGTTATGGTGTTTAGCTGCATATAATTATAACTACAAAAGAAGTATTGATAGATAAAAGCATAAGTATAAACTTACATAATGAATAAAAAAACTCCAAAATGATCTTAATAACTTTTGAGCACAAATATACTCTATCAAGGAAAGTGGTTAAGGTCAACCTGAGGACCTTAACAACTTATCAGTATTCACTTTTACCTTTTTTGTAGATATTTTAAGAGGATTTAGGTCCTCAGTTTAACCTTTACAACTTTTCACCTCCAAACTAATGGTCAACCAGATCGGATCATTCAGGTTTCAAAGGATATTCTCCATATTTGTGTTATGGACCTTGGAGGTTAGTGTGAGCAATATTTAGCTCTGGTAGAGTTCGTATTTAATAATAGCTACCATTCGAGTTTTGTGATGGAACTATTTAAGGAAATATATGGTAGGCACTATCAATCTCCTATTGGTTGGTTTGACACCTCAAAGGTTAGACCCCGTGGTGCTGACTTGCTTTGAGAGTCTTTGGAAAAGGTTCGAGTGATTAAGGATAGGCTTAGGAAGCCTAGAACAGGAAAAAGAGTTATGCAATTCATAGGATTCGTGCCTTAAAGTTTGGGATTGGTGATCGAGTTTTGTGTGTTTCTTATTAAGTTCAAGATCAGACCAAGGTACATTGGACCATTTGACATTCTCTTGATATTTGGGGAGATTGCTTATAAGCTGGCCTTACCTCAAAACATTTTAGCCATTCATCCAATTTTTTATGTATCTATACTTTGAAACTATATTTCAAATAAATCACAAATGCTTAGTTGGGATTTAGTTCAGTTGGATGAGAAGTTGACCTTAGTTGAGAGCCAGTCTCTATTTTAGCCATATATGCTAGATGATTGCATTCTAGAGATATTCCTGTGGTTAAAGTTCAACAGAGACACCATTTTGTTGAGGAGGCTACTTGGGAGGTCGAGTTCAATATGTGTAGTAGTATCCCTTATCTTTTTATGGTTTCAGGTATTTCTTTCCCTTCTAGTTCAAGGACGAACTAGAATTTTAGTGGTGGATGCTGCAATGACCTGAATTTGTGAATTTTCCAATTTTATGTATTTTGACCATTTTCTCTTTTTTTTTGTAGTTGCTATATATTGATTTGGGGTCTGGGGATGGTTGGCACAATTTCTAATGCAATCAGAAATAATTTGTGTGAGTTTGTGGTTTTTAGAGGCTTGAGATGCCATGGTCAACATTTTTTTATCCGAGTGTCCAATGATAATTTGGACAATTTCATTAGGTCCAAAATAACGAATTTCGGTTAGTAGTATTGTTAGTTTGTGTTTATGATCCTTATCTTGTATGGTGATCCTTCATTTAAGAAATAGTGAAAAGGGTCTCGAGGGTTAATTTGTTGAAAACAATCTTTGTTCAAAAATATGATGTTACTATTGAGTCCAGAACATTTAAAATAGCCTAGTAGCTTTACTCATTTTCATTCAGGGGATTACAAAAAAATCCCGCGATTTAGTTCAAAACTTGGCATTTTAGCCAAGTTGTTGATTGTGTGCATCTGCTTAAGTAACCAAGGACCGCTTTAGTAGCCTAGAATCACTTAAGCAGTATCCTCTTTAATAGCCAGGCATCGCTTAAGAGGAAGATGCTTTAACGTCCATACATCACGTAAGCGATGGCCAACCTAAGTGGCTTGGCCGCTTTAGTAAACTTTTAATTGATCAAGTGTTGGTAGCTTAAGCGGTCAATTAGCCACTTAAGCAGCCACCGCTAAAACAATATATATACTCTTTTTCATATTTTCCTTCATTTTTAGACCTCTGAGCTTAGGGTTTAAGCGATTCTAGAGGATTTCTTCACCATTAGAGCTTGGGTAAGATCCAAACCTTATTTCCATAATTTTTCATTGATTATATCATCAAAAAATTTAAATCATTATTTCAAAATTGGAATTAGGGGTTTTTATCTATTAAGTTTAAGAAGAGTTTTTCTTCAATTTGGACCTCGTTTTAAACCCATTTCACATGTATTTTCTCCTATATAATCCTATAACCTTGGAAAATGTGTTTTTAAGATAAAATTCTGACTTTACGCCTTTCATTTTTGAACTCATTTATCAAACCTATTTTGGACCCGGATTGAATATAAGCAATATGGGTAGCGTTAGCTTTCTTTTAATGTGTTGATGCTATATTTGAATATTACAGTTGATTTTGTGGTCGTTCAAGGGGAAGCCTCCATGTTGAAGCACTTTAGGCTGATATTTCCTCGTTCTGAGGTAGGTTATGACTTAACTTCTTTCAAATTAAGTTGGTTAGTTAATAAATAATAAAGCATGCTATGGGTTAGGGAACATAACTATGGGGTTTATATTTTGAGATTATTTTTACTGTTTTATGCTCGTGTGGGGAATTATATTATGTCATGGTTGTTTGTCATATCTGATATTGTGTGCTTCCCGTGTGGTAGATTTATTTGACATCATTGGTCTTATCTATTCATTTAAATGACTTTATTCTAGCTATGTGACCGTGTGGGGGCTTATTTTTCTTATATAGGCCTTATTTGAGCATTTACTTCTATTATCATGATAAAAATATTTGAGTGAAGAGTTGACATGATATTAATTATATCTTATATGCATATTTATTATGATGGTGCCTAAGTA
The DNA here is from genome assembly GCA_030864215.1 of Capsicum pubescens. Classification (NCBI taxonomy): domain Eukaryota; kingdom Viridiplantae; phylum Streptophyta; class Magnoliopsida; order Solanales; family Solanaceae; genus Capsicum; species Capsicum pubescens. Next base: position 93,340,931 of record CM061543.1, read on the forward strand.
GAGTTGATGGTTGATGAGTGGTGATTTTACCACTCATTCACACTCATCAGTCATGCATATTACCTTGTTTTGAATGAATAAATGAGACATAATTGTGATTAAATGCACTAACATCCACACTTTACAGGCATATATTTGAGGAGATAGAAAGATGTGGATTAGTTATTAAATGATCAAAAAGGGAGAAAAAAAGTGCAGCTGAAGATCTGGAGCAGAAGCACCTCAGTTACCGTGGTCGCGGTCTGCTGACCGCAATTGTGACAGTCAAGCAGGGTCAATCGACCACGGTCGTGAAAATCTATCTCGGTCACGGTATATGCGGTTACAACCAAGTTAGTGAGATCACAGCTTAGCGAAAGAGTTCAACCCAAAGGCAAATCCAAAAATGCACGTGGCTGATCCCAATTTTGACAAAAAGACTCAAACTATATCATTATTGATGATATTTCATCTTCCCCAATTTTTTTAGGTCTAGCTCTTGAGTTCTTAGCCTCCATACTTGGAGAAGAATATATTGTATAAATTTTGGGTGAAGAATACATTGGAGACCTTCTAAGTGGAGTAGTAGCTCACTTCCATTATTGATTTGTGGGAATACAAAGTTTGAAATAACATTCACCTAATCTTCAACTAGTCATTTTAATAGAGACTCTGGGTATATCTATGCTTATTTATCTTATGTGTAGCTAGATCTCCCTCTTGGGGTTATGTGTGAATAGGGGTTAAAGTGTGTATGGGTTATTGTTGTTAGCCTCTATTTGGTAGTTCATTTTTATGGGTTTTATCATTGCTATGATAACTTGGTTGGTATTTTTTGGTAAAAGCCCCAATAACTCACATGGGTTTGATGAGTGAAATATCCAAACTCTAGAAAGCTCAAGGCCATCTTTGAAAAAAGGGTTTTGGGTGAACTTTAGGAATTCACATCATCCTTGAAAGAGGGATGTGGAGACCAAAGCAATGATAGATAATTATGTGTGTAGTTTGCTAAATTTTCACTAACTTCGACATAAGGGTGATTGTGAAGTTAAATATACCATGGGTATTATCCTAGAAATAGGGATGCCTAAATTGAGGTTTGGTTACCAAACGTTAAACACACCTAGGGTGGCAAAATTAGTTCAAACCCATTTAGCTCGCCCAACCCGCTCATGTTTCAATGGGTTGGGCTAGAGTGATTTTAAAGTTGGCCTGATTTGGGCTAGCCCAAGTGAACGCATCATAAATCATCAACCCAAATGGGCTCATAATTGACCCATAAAGATATTTAATCCTAGTGTTTATAATTTCACTTTTAATATTTTTAGGTGCTTCAATTATATTCTTTTTTCATCATGAAATAATTGTAGTAATAAATCAATTTTTGAATGAATAAAAATAATTATTTTCTTACACCATTGCACTACTCCGACCCATACCCACCCCCCAAAAAAATATTAACTTTTAAAAAAAATTAAAAAATCAAAGTCATTTTTTACCCCTACCAACCCCAACCCCCGGCTCTCCTCAAAAAAAGATTTTATATAAAGAATAGATTCTTACACGATCCTCTTACCCCCCCCCCCAGCTCCCTAAATATAACCCCCTACCCTCATCCCTTTAAAAGAAATTAATTTTTTCTTAAAATTTATTTTTGTTTACTAAAATTAAACTTTTTCTTACCTCCCCCTCCCCCCATACCTAGACCAACCCCCAACCCCCCTCCTAACAATTAATTTTTTTTTAATTTGCATTTTAGAAAATTTTCAAAACTTTTTTCTTAGCCCACCCCCTACCCTTTCCCCCCCCCCCTCCAAAAAAAACTAATTTAAATCTTTAAAATTTCTTTATAAAAAAATAATTTTTTTTCTTTTTCCACCTCTCTTATCTTATTCTTTATCATTGTTTTGTGTTAAATATATATACAAACGCTTTTATTAAATTTTTTTAGTTTTCATATGCTATTTTTACGTGAAAAAAATAATATAATAATATAAATATAAATATAAATATAAAAAGAAAATTAAAAATATCATTCAAACTTAAATTGCTACTAGAATGGTAACTTGTTTAATGATGGGTTAAGTTGGACGGATTGGGCTATAACCCATTGTTTATCCCATCTTGGCCCAACCCATCTTAGCCCATATATATTTTGGATGGGTTGGGTAAATGACCCATTTGTTGCTTTAGTCCATTTTGATCCGCCCAAATTCGACCTAACTCACCCATTTGCCACTCCTAAACACACCCGTTAGGTATTCAAAAGAATTAATGGGTGAACGTTTGGTATTTTGTTGAAAGACTAGCATCAAAATCTATAACCAAACCTACCCATATTTGATCTACTAAATTGATGTTGATTACTAACACCTACATGTCATTTCCTTAGTAACACAGAATCTCAAGATCCGTGCATAATTTTTAAAACTCTAATTATTCATAGCCCCGAATTTATACTAGAACAACCCAAAAAGAAATATTAGTGTAGATACCTATATCCCACATTTTTATATTTTTATATCATTGGTTTGAATTTAGCTAGTATCTATTATTTTGAATTAACTTGATTGCCACTCACATTGTTTCTCGTGGATTCGACCTCAACTCTAAAATTAGATAAATATATTGAAAGCGACCTCTTTGCACTTAAATTAACATGTAAGTTGAGTGTTATCAAAAGTGGCGTCGTTGCCGGGAAACAATTTGGTTTATTAAGTTAGTTTGGAATTTTAGCTTACTTTCTTGAATTCAAGCTTGAATATATTTATTTGTGATTTTCTTTTTTAGGTTGATTTTTATTTTATTTTACTTTTCTCTATGGCATCTTCCGACAAGTATGATGTTGGTAGTTCAGAATCCTATTGTGATGACCCATGCCCAATTTATGGCTGACTACACTTTAGGAGAGATTATAACTATTCTTCCTGGAGAGAGATGGACCCATCATCTCGATCCTATAGGGAGTATAGGTGTTCTTTATATATTAGTCGAGAAGGAAATTGGGATGACTGTCCAAATGGCCCACCCCTATTATACTAATCGGGTTGCTAGTTCTTTTTATGATCTTGATAGGTCCTATGATGAGAAGAAGGAAGGTCAACATACCAAGTCCAATAGATTTGACACAAGGCTACTAGTTATATTGGTTCGAGTAGATGTAACGGGGGAGAGTATACAAGACATGTGTCAAGAGGCATTATGATGGGAAAAGTGTCAAGATGGAGGAAATGAGCAAAGAAGAAAAGCTTGAAACTATCACTACCTTGCTCATTTCCCAAGAGGAGGTTCATCAAGAAGAGAAACCAAGATATGATGATGAGCTTGGTAGCAAAAATTCCTCGGTGACTTCCTAATCAACTAAGTCATATGAGGAAGAAGAAACCAAAATAAAAGAAATGGTACTAGAGTCAAAAGAATAATTAAGGAAAATCTCTTATGATGACTCTAGTTCTTTTTGGGGTAAAGATACTTTGTAAAAAGCTAACCCAGAATTAGGTGTTGGGCCTCGTTCAAACAACTTTTCAACATTATGCTTAGAGGATGTGATGAGGATCCATCTCTCTGAACAAATGGTGGATCGTGGGGAGAAGGAGTTCGATTCTTATATTTTAGAGTTTGACATTCCAAAGGAGAATATGGAACCCCACCCATCAATGGCCAAGGAACTCAAATTTTAATGTACAAGGAATGGCCTATTGATGTGCTCATTTTTACCCAAGGAGGCAAACCAAAAGTTTGATGTGAAGTTGGGTAAAAGGTTCAAGTCTTCAAAATGGTGAGATTGAAACTTGCTTGCCATTTCCTCACCTCTTCCAGGTCTCATCCTGGAAGATTTGAATCTTCTGTCCCACTGTCGTTCATTTCATATTGTGCGAAAGTTGGGATGGAGATTCAGCTCTTCTAAGTGGAGACACAAAATGAGGTGCCAGAGGCGTCGTACCGTGACGTTAAACTAAACGCTCGATGGGAGGAAACCCATCATGCTACAAAAATTAGCATATATCTTTTAGATTTATACATGTTAGAGTATATTTCATTTTTGTTTTTGAGCATGCATAATCCATGAAATATTGATGCTAAGAGGCATTTTGATCGAATTTGAAAAAGAAACATGTGAAATTGGCCATTTAGACTGAATAAAAAGTGCAGGATACCCAGTTATTTGGTCTCAATTACCAAAACCGCGGTCCATTTCTCCACGATCGCAGAGGCCGCATAACCATGATCGTGTAACTAGGACCGCAATTGCGGTCTAATCAATTTAAAAAGACCATCTGAATGCCCTTTTCTTCCCACGCATCTGTTTCAACTTTCGCTCAACATTCTCTCAAATTTGTGGCTTTCCTTTGCATACCCAAGTATCATTTTATCCCTTGTATCATCAAATTTGGTAAGTTGTATCAACTTGCTTAATTTATATATAATTGCATACTTCAAACTCGTAGTATAGAGAAACCATGAAATAGTGTTTTCATTATAAAATACATGCTTAGTTGTGATTATTGTTGTTGTTAGCTGTTGCAGTTGGTGTACAAGCTAATGGGGAAGTCTTGAGTACCAGATTTTAAGCTTTAAACGGTTGAAATGATCGTGTTCACCATATGTTTGATTTAATGCCCCAATGAGTTTAATTTAGATTCTTTCAAGTTTGGGGATATAATCACACATTCTAGGATTTAAATCTTTGTTTATAATGTGTCCATATCTAGTTGAAATAAAGAATTAGGGTTAAAATCATATTTAGACTGAAGTGCAAAAACTGGCAGATCTGGTCTTAGGTACCGCGATTGTGGTCTTGATAACAACGATTGCATCACCGCGGTTGTAGTCAATGCTCCATGATTGCCATACTTGAGGGAATTTTTTAGCAGAAATTAAGGTATGTTAGATGTTCATTCATGGATCCTTCTCATCCATGGAGTCCATGAACCCAATTTCAAGTTTAAATTATGATATTTACATGAATTTATGAATCTTATCTATGAACTTTCATAAATTATAAATTTTTATATTATGTCTACATGTGTTCTTGTTGGAATTGGCCTTTGATCCATTTGGAGGATGATATTTGCATGTTAAATCCTTAACCCATGATTCTAGTATTAAAATGATGTTACAATAACATGTTTAAAACTATCTCCATGCTTTAACTCATGACCCCCATGTATTTGATCACAGATTAATTTTAAACAATGACTATTTATAATGTCCTCTAAATCGAATTATGGTTTCAAATGTTCTCATGTGTTCTATTCTCATGTGTTCTTATTAATATTACTCTCGAGTCCTGGGGCTTTTGATACCCAAAATACTTAGCTGCTTATTTAGTATTAGCATTGTCAGTATGGTTTCAAATATAACATTATCAGTTCAGTCAGTACATCACATTAGTAAGCTAAGTTCAGTTCAGTTGGGAGTAGGATTTAGCATTGAATGAACCCGAGGATGGGGTTTCACCTATACGTTGAGGGTGTGACCTTTAGAAGAAATCCCTACGTTCCAAAACTACGTAGCTAGCGAAGGTTGAGATGTTAACCAGCCACTTAGGGTTGACACATATCTCATTAGGGCCCTTTCAGTTGTGGGTGACCCTTAGTCCTTCGAGATAACACTTTAGTCGATCCAAACAACCAGTGTTAGTACCCGTGGCATGGTACTGACACCCTTCCAATTGGGGTTACAGGTTGGACCCCAATTAGCTCATTCTAGGGCATGTCATATAGATGATAGCTCCCACAGTCTCATTCTTGTATTCAGTCTAGTACTCAGTTTTAGGCTTGCTTGAACACGGTATACAGAATACCTCAGTAACATGTTATATGCTTCGTAATGCATCCTCAGATTTTACAACTTCCATGTATTCTTACTCAGTACCTCATGCTATTTATTTAGTATGTTATTGCCCATGCACATGAACCCATGCATAATAGCCTAACCTCATTTAGTATACCAGTACATTTAAAGTACTGACCGCATACTCGTTTCTTATGCTATGATATCTTATATCATAGGTTTGGACGCTCAGGTTCCTAACCGTACTTAGATACTCCAGCGCTTCAGCAGTAGTAGCAGTGGTGAATCCTTATGTTTTGAGGACCATTTATGTTTATTTCTTCTCAGTTCAGTATTCAGTCAGAGTTAATTAGGGACTTATCCCATCAACTCCGCAGTTAGTCAGTTAGAGGCTTTCGAATACTTTTAGTCAGTTATTCAGTTATCAGTTGTTTTGACAGTTTTACAGTATTATTTTAAGATATTTGTTTTCAGTATTTTGATTCAGTATTGCTTTTCATATTTAAGACCTTATGGAATTTTCAGTTAAATTCTGCACATGTTCTTTTTTATTTTATTCAGTGCTCACAGCAGGTACCAACATGGGTTAGCTTGTGGTCCTTCGGGGCTGTAGGCACCATGTGTTATCCAGGGCGTTACAAACTTTGTATCAGAGTGTAAAGTTTTAAAGTATCCTAGAGAGTCTGAAATCTACATTGAGTAGAGTCTTGTGCATGGGTGTGAAGTGCACCATACTTTTGGTCAAGAAGCTACAAGATATTTTAGCAAAATTTCCCTTCTTTCATTGTTTATGTCGTGCTATTGAGAATGATATCGATTTGAACTCTATTTCTAATCCAATTTCCTTTTCGTTTACAGGACATGCCTCCCTAAAAGACTAATGAAAGGAGAAATATGAATCTGCCCTCACCCCCACCACTTTAAGAAGACCCCTTGAACGAGCCTGTCTCTTATGCCAAATTTAGAGCGGCATTCACTACCTTAGCTCACTCAGTAGTAGCCTAGAATAATCAGTCGGCTACCATCCCAGCTATTTTGGTGGCTAATACTGTCGGAGCTAGGATTTAGGACATTACATAAATAAATCCTTCTTCATTTTTGGGATCCAAGTCCGAAGAGGATCCACAAGAATTTCTTGATCTGGTTTAGAAGGTAACTGGTATTATGGGTGTGACTTCTAGTGAGAGTTCAGAGTTGGGTGCTTACCAGTTGCAGGATGTTGCTCACACCTAGTATAAGTAGTGGAAGTGGGATAGAGAGGCAGATGCAGGGCCTGTTGAATGAGAGGAGTTTGCTACAACTTTTCTAGATAGGTTCTTTCCCTTAGAGTTAAGGAAAGATAAGGTGCAGGAGTTTATTGATCTGAGGTAGGGAAACATGAGAGTGAAGGAGTACTCTCCTAAGTTTACTCATCTAGCCAGGTATGCTCCTAATGTTGTATCTGATGAAAGGTCTACGATGAGTAAGTTCATCTCGGGTGTGGTTGATAGCGTGGTCAAGGAGTGTAGGACCGTGATATTGATTAAAGAGATGGACTTGTCTAGGTTAATGGTCCATGCTCAATAGATTGAGGAGTAGAAATGTATAGAAAAAGAGAGGAAGAATAAGAAGGCCAGAATAGGTAGCTTCAGGTTTGCTGAGCTGAGGTCGGAGGGTGGTAACTGTCCTTAATTCCATTAGAAACCTTTAGGACCAAATTTATTTTCATCTAGTGCGCTAGCACTAAAGTTCTGAAATGATAATCAGAATAGGATGCCAAGCCCTAAGCCAAAGGAAAGTGTGAACAGCGGTCGCACAAATCCTCTTTGCTAGAAATGAGATAGAAACCATCATGGTGTGTGTAGATCTGGCAGTGATATATGCTTTGGGTATTGTAAGCCAGGCCATAGGATCAGAAATTGCCCATAGAGTGGTAAGCAGGGTCATTCCAGTCGTCCCCCAGTTCTATCTGGTCGCCCGATTCAGTAGGGTGTCGCTTTCAGTTCCACCAGTGGTCAGCGCCTAAACAGATTGTATGCACTTCAGTCTCGGAAAGATCAGGAAAATTCTCCTGATATGGTTACTGGTACGTTACAGGTCTTTCATTAATATGTTTATGCTTAGTTAGATCTCGGAGCTTCTCTTTCTTTTGTAACCCCTTACATAGCGGTTAATTTTGGTATCAGTCCTGAGACTTTAGCAGAACTCTTCTCAGTGTCTACCCCAGTAGGTGTTTCTATTACATCCAGGTAGGTATATAGGAACTTCTCGGTCACAATATCCCATAAAGTTACTTCAGTTGATCTTGTGGAGTTAGATATGACTGATTTTGATGTCATTCTCGGCATGGATTGGCACCACTCATGTAATGCTTCAGTTGATTATAGAAATAGAGCTGTTCATTTTTAGTTTCTGAATGAACCAATCCTTGAATGTAAGGGGAGTACTTCAGTATTTTGGGGTCAACCTATTTCGTACCTTAGAGCGAGGAAAAAAATGATGTCTAGGGGGTGTGTCTACCATATTGTACGAGTCAAAGACTCTAGTTCAGAGACTCCAAATTTTGAGTCAGTTTCAGTAGTAAAGGAATTTCCAGATGTGTTCACTGAAGATCTTCCTAGAGTTCCTCCCAAAAGGGAAATTGACTTCGAAATAGACCTACTTCTAGATACCCAGCCTATCTCTATTCCGCCATACAGAATGGCTCCAATAAAACTCAAAGAGTTGAAAGAAAAATTAAGAGACCTTCTAGATAAGGGGTTCATCGGGCCTAGTGTTTCCCCATAGGGCGCTCCGGTCCTTTTCATGCAAAAGAAAGATGGTTCTCTTCGTATGTGTAACGATTACCGTCAGTTGAACCAAGTCACAATCCAGAATAAGTACCCACTTCCCCGAATCGATGACTTGTTCAACAAACTTTAGGGTTCCATTTAATTCTCTAAGATAGACCTCAGATCTGGCTATCATTAGCTCAGAGTCAGATAATGTGACATTCTGAAAAAAGCTTTCAAAACTCGGTATTGTCACTTTGAATTCCTAGTCATGTCTTTTGGTCTTACAAATGCCCCAGTGGATTTCTTGGATTTGATGAACAGAGTGTTCAAACACTACTTGGATATGTTTGTCCTAGTCTTCATTGATGATATTCTTGTTTATTCTCATATTGAAAATGATAATGCAAACTACCTCAGAGTAGTATTACAGACTCTTGGAGCCTATCAATTGTTCGCCAAATTCAGTAAGTGTGAATTTTGGCAAAGATTAGTAGCTTTCCTTTGCCATATTGTCTCCGGTGATGGCATTAGAGTTGATCTTCAAAAGACCAAAGTAGTGAAAAACTGGCCTAAACCCATTTCTCCATCAGATATCAGGATTTTCTTGGGTTTTTATGGCTATTACAGATGGTTTGTTGAAGGTTTTTCATCTATTTCGCCGCCCATATCCAGATTGACTCATAAAAAAGTCAAGTTTCAGTGGTCATATTCTTGTGAGATAAGTTTTCAGGAGTTGAAGACTCGACTCACCTCAACCCCAGTTTTGACACTACCAGATAGTTCAGATGGGTTTGTTGTGACTTGGTGATCCAACTATTAATGTTCCTTTAGGAAGTACAGATGTTCCAGATAGCCTTTCTTACGAAGAGATCCCAGTCGAGATCTTAGATTGTAAGATTCGGGGACTAAGAAACAAAGGAGTTCCCTTGGTCAAAGTTTTTTGGTGGAATCAATCTGTAGAAGGAGCCACTTGGGAGGCAGTAGCATATATACGAATCAAGTACCCTCACATATTCTCCACAAACTCAGACTCGGCTTAAGGTAACAGTTCTCCTTAGAATTTCTCTTTTCAATTCTCAATTCCAACCATGTAATCATCTTCATGACATTGCATACATTCACAAATCAGTTTTGTTATATATATCATGTTTCAGGCTCAGTCATGTAACCATGTTTTCAATTATGCATATTAAGCCAGTACTCTCAGTATCTCAGTACTCTCAGCTTAATTAGTCTCATTCGAGGAAAATTTTTCCCAAGGGAGAGATATTGTAAGACCTCATAAAATCCTAACTTATTTCATCTTATTATTGCATGCTAAAGGGGTCCAAAACTTGGAAAATTTCACTAAGTTTTAAGATTTAGTCATTTCCAAAAACCCTTAAACTTTGATGGTTTTAGTTTTGACCTTTCCGTCCTTAGAATGGCGATTTTAAGGTTGATTCATGATCGGGGAAGTCAAAGGTACATCTTGGGTGAGTTTCAAAATTCTTAGATAAGGTTGGGACTATATTTGGATGTTCAAAATAGCTAGGTATCAAGATAGAGCTGCGCCATGATGGGTAGTTGATCCAGGCTCAGGTCGCACCATGTTGGCTACTTGACCCAGCCAGGGGTAGCGCTGCGTTGGCCGCTTGACCCAGCCAGGGGTCGTGCTGCGTTGGCCACTTGACCCAGCCAGGGGTCGCGCCGCGTTAGATAGCCTCTTCCAGATTCTTGAATCCTCATCATTAAGGGCATTTGGGTTAATTTTCTCCACCCAAACTCATCCATAACACGAGATTTAGGGTCCCTAGGTGCATTATTTGCCCCTTTATTCACAAATCCTCTCAAAAGAAAGCAATCCTCTCTCAAGAACAAACCCTAGCCTCTTCAAAATTCAAGCTCAAATTTTAAGAAACCATAAAAAACCTTCACGAATTCTTCCATTAAGGTATGTTAGATGTTTATTCATGGATCCTTTTCATCCATGGAATCCAAGAACCCAATTTCAAGTTTAAATTATGATATTTGCATGCATTTATGAATCTTATCCATGAACTTTCATGAATTGTCAATTTTTATATTATGTCTAGATGTGTTCTTGTTGGAATTAGCCTTTGATCCATTTGGAGGATGATATTTGCATGTTAAATCCTTAACCCATGTGTTTGATCTTAGATAAATTTTGAACAATAACTATTTATGATGTCCTCTAAATTGCATTATGGTTTTAAATGTTCTCATGTGCTCTTATTAATATTGCTATCGCGTCCTTCGGGTATTGATACTTAAAAATCTTAGATGTTTTTTAAGTATTATTACAGTCAGTATGGTTTTAGATATTGCATTATCAGTTCAGTCAGTAATTCACATCAGCAAACTTAGTTTAGTTCAGTTAGAGTAGGATTTTTCACCTAGCAAACCCAGGGATAGGGGCTCACCTTCCAGTTGAGGGTGTGACCTTTAGTAACAATCCCTACATTCCAGAACTACATAGCCAGCGTAGGTTGAGATATTAACCTGCCAGTTGAAGGTTAACATATATCTCATTAGGGCCCTTCCAGTTGAGGGTGACCCTTAGTCCTTCGGGATAACACTTAAGTAGATCCACAAAGCCAATGTTAGTACCCGTGGCATGGTACTGATACCCTTTCAATTGAGGTTACAGGTTGGACCCTAATTAGCTCTTTCTGGGGCATGTCGGTTAGATAATAGCTCCCACAGTCTCAGCCATGTATTCAGTCTAGAACTTTCTGGCTTGCTTGACCATGGTATACAATCATTAGTTGTACTACATTAGTATTTCAGTATATTAGTCTACTGACTAATCCTGTAATATGTTATATGTTTGGTCATGCATCCTTAGACTTTAAAACTTCCATGTATTCTTACTCGGTACTTCATGCTATTCATTTATTCCATTATTCCTCATGCACATGAACCCATGAATAACAACCTAACCTCATTTAGCATACCTGTACATTCAAAGTACTGACCGCATACTCTTTTCTTGCACTATGATGTCTCATATCATAGGTTCGGATGCTCAAGTTCCCGATCGTACTTAAACACTCCAGTACTTCAGCAGTAGTAGCAGTGGTAAGTCCTCATGTTTTGAGGACCGTTTAGGTTTATTTCAGTTTAGTTCGGTAGTCAGTTAGAGTTAGTTGGGGACTTAACCCATCAACTCTACAGTTAGTCAGTTAGAGGCTTTCGGACACTTTCAGTCAGTTATTCAGTTATCAGTTGTTATTAACAGTCTTACGGTATTATTTTCAAATAGTTGTTTTCATTATTTCGATTCAGTATTGCTTTTTGTATTTAAGACCTTATGGCATTTTCAGTTAAATTCTGCACATGTTCTTTGCTATTTTATTCAGTGCTCACAACATGTACCAGCATGGGTTAGCATGTGGTCCTTCAGGGTTGTAGGCATCGTGTGGCATCCAGGGTGTTTTCTTGGGATATTACACTTCTCTAGGGACAACCTTCTTTTCTTCTTCTCTTGAGTCACTACTTGGTTCTTCCTTTTCATTAGTTTTTCTTTTCGAGGGACCTGGTCCCTTAAAGACTTTCTACCTTTGACAGCAATATATTTCTTTTTGCTTACAGTAGGACTACAAGACTTTAGAACAAAGGACTTGGTCCTCTTAGTATCATGAACTTCTGGACCAAAGGACTTGGTCCTCTTATTCATCTAAGTTGCATTAATAACACCAGAATTAGTATCTTCCTCTCTTCTAACCTCCATAACTTTAATATTTTCCTACTCTACTATGATAGATTTTCTGAGTCTTCTTCTTTTGGTGGTAGAAGACAATCTTGTCTTCATAGTGTCAACTAGTAGCTATTGTTCTGATCCTCAAGTGAAATAGGATCTAGTTCCTTGTTCACCAGTGTCAGTCATTTTCCCTTTTTTTAGTGTACTTCAGTCTACTTATCTTCCAACTCAATGTTTCTTTTCCTTTATAGGTTTCTCCCCAATACTTACAGATCCAGATCCTTCATTGGGATCATAAGCAAGTAGAAGTAGATTTTCATCTCCCAAATTTATGCTGCTAAGAAGATCAAATTTCTTTTACAAAAATTTCATCATCAGATATTTAGACAAAGATGGATTTTGACTCAGAGCTACTGTGGAAACCAGTTACTGGCAAGTTTTTTTATATTTTAGAACCTACCAATTCTTTAGTGTGAATGGGAATTTGTGGGATATTAGAGGACTTTGATTCTTTTGAGGAAGATGGAATTTCTAGTTGAGAGGGTTTTTATTTAATTGGTGAGTCGAGGCCTTGATTAAAATCTTCCAAGGCTAACTCGGTAAGAAATTTAATGGATGCATGGTTTTCAACAGGAAATTGTTCACCTAGGGTTTCCAGAACTTTAATGGATGCTATAAGATTTGATTTTTTACTTAAGGAAGTGACCGTTGGTCATTTAAGAGATACCCTTTTGGATTGATGCATTGCGACTTTCACTTTAGTAGTAAATTGGCATCTTTTGTTCAGATGGGAGAAGACATGTGGCCCTTTTTAAATAGAAATTTCAAATTTTTAGGTACATCATTTTGGTACTAACATGAGTGATAGGACAAGGTCCATCTCCTTTTAATAGAATTATCCTCTTGTGTTAGCTTCATTTGTTCCCTACCCAAGTTGTTCCCATGGGTGTATACCTGCAAAGGTATGAAACTGAGTTAAATTATCTTGCACCTACTTTATCATGGATATTTATCTTCATATCATAGCCAATTTTAAGGAAAGACATTGTTTCACATGTTAAGTTAGGTCAATTTGATCATTTCTTGCTTAGCCCTCTGCAAACCCTTTTTAGAACTAGCCCTCAAGGTAGGTCTGGGGACTAGGTCCCAAACTTGACTTTATCCTCAATATTGAAGACTCTTACTCTGAGATAAGTTTCTTGTGGACACTACCGTTTCTTGCTGATTTTATATCTTCTTCAATAATATCAACTTCCTTTTTCAGTTCATTCTTTTTATGTTTCAGCACAAGGCACTTCTAGTATTGAAAATTTCATCTCTATATTTCCAGGGACCAGGTCCATTGAATTCCACTATTTCAAAATAAGACACCTCCACCTTGTAGTGTCTTGAGAGAGAGAACACACTCAGACCTTTCAAAATAGGCTTTGAACACATACTATTAATGAACCATATCTGGTTGCAATCCTCTTTCTCATACTTGGATTTATGATCACATGTTGGATTTGGGAACCCACTTGAGCCTGAGTCCCTAGTAGAAGGATAATCGTGTGATAAAATCCCTTTTGTCCTATCTAGGTAGAGAATTTCTTCTCATATTTCTCAAGGGTTTGAGACCCTTAGGATATGAACATTCCTACTAAATATATTAGGAACCATTTATCCTTTCTCTAATCCAGCTTTGACAATTTTCTTTTATGCGCCCATCTCTTCCACAGTGAGCACACAACAGTTTGTCAACCTTGTTTCATGAGCCGCTTTTCCTTTTGAGATAAGAGGTTGTGATTCTCCTTGATCACCAAGCCCCTTACTATAATTTGCACCTTGACTGGTTAAAATAAAAAGGATTAGGTACCTTTCTAACTCTTCATTCTTGTGAAGTGCAGATATAAATTTTCTAATAATCCATCAACATTTCCTCAAGATCAATTTAAGGCCTTGAAGCTTCTTTATTCCCTTTCTATCTCTCTCATTTACCTTCTTTAGATTACTCATCAAACTCAGTTTTTTAGATTTTATCTTTGTGAGTAATTCTTCATTTTTGGAAATTTAGAGAGTTAAAAAAATTAGTTCAAGCTCTTGATTTTCAACTTTTTTCCTCCATAGCAATCTTCTCAGCAAGTCAATTCACATACAGAGTCAATCAAAACAGCAGCAAGCTTTTCTATCTTCCTAGAAGAGTAGTTATCTAGTTTATTCTTAATGTCAGACAAAGTTACCTCTTTTTCTTATTCAACTTCTATTTTGTTCATAAAGGCAAATAAAGAATCGTAGATAACTGGATTATCTTCCACTGCTAAATAGACACATCTCAATCAGATTCACTGGAAGAATCTCCCCATGCTGCCAAATCTTGCTTTACAGCAGAATCAGCTGCAGTTTTCCTTCTTGAATTTTCAAGGACCTGGTCCCTGCTCTTTCCCTTATCACCTTTAGTCTTGAGGTATTCCTAGTAATTTAATTTGTGTATTGGACAGTCCTTAATAAAATGCTTAGACTTCCACACTTTTGACACACCTCAGCATTGCTCCTCTTTTTGTTGTTGCTTTCTTTTATTTAGAACTGACCACTCTTTTTCATGGATCTAATAATCCTGTTTTCCAAATAGGCAACCTCAATGTCTTCTTCACCTGAATTATGTTTTGAAGACTTTAATACCAGGTATTTTTCTATTTTTACTTCATTCTTCTCCGCCCCTTACTGCTTCTTTAGCTCATAAGTCATTAGATTTTTAATAAGTTCATCCATAGTGAGGGTCTTCAGGTTTCTTGCCTCATTTATAGCATCTACTTTGCTTTCCCAGGACTTAGGAAGGACACTAAGAATCTTTCTCACTTGCTTATACAATGAAATCACTTCTCCTAAGCAGTAAAGCTCATTTGTGATAGAAGTGAATCTTGTATGAATTTCTTGAATTATTTCTCTTTCTTTCATGGTGAAGGTTTCATATTGAGTAGTCAGCATGTCCAATATTGAATCCTTCACATCAGTGGTACCTTTATGAGCAGTCCTCAAGCAATCCCAGATCTTTTTGGCATTTTCACAGGCTGAAATCCTGTTTTATTCATCAGTCCCTATTCTACAAACTAACAATTTCTTGTCCTTGTAGTTTTTCTATATCTTTCTTCTATCTTCATCATTGAACTCACTCCTGCTTTTGATGACTATTCTTGTAACTTATACCTCTTTGACTTCTTTTGCGGGGACATGAGGACCATCAAGGATTATGTCCATCAGTTCACTATCCTCAACCATAATAAAGTCAAATATTTTTGTTTTTCACCACCCATAAATACTACCCATTGAATCTTGGTGGTCTAGTGGTAGATTGCCCATCTTCTAAATTAGGTGGAGTACCCATGTTAACCTAGACACTCTAGGTGTGAACCTTTTAGAGTATTTGGCTCTGATACTAATTGTTGAAACCCTTGGGGGTTGCACCACACAGTGAGGGACTAGGTCCCTTAAAGTCAATCACAGGAAAAACACAGTAAAGCAACTAGTAAGTAAGAGACAGTGCAGGAAGAGTATAAACACAAGATTTTAATGTGGATACCCACTTGCTCAAGAAAGGAAAACCCACGGCTTTCCCTCACAAGTACCTCAGAAATCCACTAAAATCAATCTCTTGATCATAGATTTCAATGAACCTAACTCTAGGTTCCTCTCGCTTGTAATACCTCTACTACAAGCTCATCTTAACAACTCTTCCAAGGTACTCTCTAAACTGATTAACTCTAATCAGTATCAAACTTAGGCAACTCTACCTAAGCAATCTCTAAGAAAAGAGCAAAGTTCATTACTATCATAAACTAAGTAATTCATTTACATATCAAGCTTCACTCAAGAACAATTTTTATTAAGCACACTCATCAAGCCAAGGACTTGAGCAGTGTTGGGTATGGAATTTTTACCTTTTTCCTCTCTTCAATCTTTGGATTTGAAAAAACCATTTGATGAAAAAGTGTTTTTTTCCTTCTATAGATGAGTGATGATTAGGGTTAAAATGTCATTGTACCAGGTGTCTTAATTAGTACAAGTAGCACCTACCAGATTAATACACAAACAGACAAAGCAGTGCAAATGCATGCCAGTTGTACTTTTGATTCAAACATCTAGGGACCTAGTCCCTTGTAGTTATCTACTCATCATCAAAACTACATATAGCATTTTTCAATCATTCATTCAGTTTTTCATGTGTCTATGCTACGACATTATATCCTTGATGAGTCTTGCATACTTTACTAGAACTAAATTCAGTTAGATGAGAGGTTGATATTTGAAGAAAAATCATCTTCCATTTTAGCCAAGGATGTTATATGGTTGCGCTCTAGATATATTCCTATGTTTAAGATTTAGTGGAGACACTATCACATCGAGACGACTACTTGGTTGGTCGAGTCTGTCATGCTTAGTAGTTAACCCTAGCTTTTTACCAATTAATGTAGTTCATTGCCTTTTAGTTCAAGGATGAACTAGTATTTTAGTGGTGGATATTGTAATTAGCTAATATGTGAAACCTTTCATTTTTTGTGTTTTTTGACCATTTTTCTCTTTCTCGTAGTTGTTTCATTCTAATTATGAGATATGGGCATGGTTGGCACAGTCTCTGATGCATTCAGAAATGATTTAAGAGAATTTGAGACTCTTAGAGGCTTTAAAAAGCCACTAGTTTGGCTTCAATTAACATCTAGTGTTTTGAGCGTCGGATTGCAATTTGGAACGTCAAAAATAGCCTAGTAGCATAGTTTATTTTCATTCAATTGATTTCAAATGAATCATAGGGGGGATCGACAACTTTGCAGCTTAGCAAAGTTGTTGATGCAGTTGATATCTAGTGAAGCCTCCTAAGCAACCAAAGACCACTTTAGAGATATCCGCTTTAGCGGCATGGATCTGCTTAAAGGGTATGAGTTATCTGAAATTGTACCCTCTCAGTTAGCCACCTAACTCTCTTTAAGTCCATATTTTATCCTCTTAAAACATGCATACTTTCTCAAAATATAGTCTAAAGTCTGAAAAGTCTGTAGCCTAGTCTGGTCTGAGTTTGTCATGGCATTTGTCGGATTTGGTATCGTCATACCAAAACTTGAAAGTCGTATAAGCCATATCATATCATGTTTATAGACATTTATTTTGAAGCATGTTATTTGACCACCAAAATGATTCAATTAACACATGAGTGTTCTCATTTCAAAAACACATGAAAACTTATGCAAAACACTTTCCTTTCAAGACTTTAACATCGGGTGGCCATCATTTTTATAAATCGTATGCAATTCTTTCATTTAATACAAAAGGGCATTTATCAATAAGAAACACCTCTTGTCACATGTAAAAGGACAATGCATATTTGATAAAGATGCATTTCAAACTCAAGTTTATCATCATTCATTGAACAACCCCCAACACTGGTCAATAAATAAATCTCGTGATCGAAAAAATGTATTTATAGTTCATGCTCCCAAATCCACTTCAAAACTCATAATTGCATGTATATATTCCATATTTATTTGAGAACCCACAACCATTGTTAAATAAATGATTCTTATTATAAAATAGGGTTTCATGCTTCAAACACTTCAAAACTCATAACATATGCACATAATCAAAATCTCAAACTTGAAGAAAATCCCATGGTAAATGCATAATTCCATCATAAGATTAGGGTTTCAAAATTCATGTTTTTGAATCAACTTCAAAGCCTTAACTTACATACATACATAATGAGGATTATTAAAATCAACATACTTATGCCCATAAAATTAAGGATTAGTTCTACATACATTTTTTATGAGCAAAAATTTGGGACATCTTGAATCTATGTCTTGCAAGTATGAGTCTCTGGAATAAACCCTAACTTTTCTCTCTTTAGAGTAGAGATGAGAAGGAGCATTGAAAACTGACCAATAATGGATGTACAAGGCTTATTGAATGATTTAAATAGTGGAGTAGGGTTTGAGGTATGGAAAGAGCCAAAATACCCCTAAAGAAACTAAATAAAAATTGCAGGAATTTTCAGTTGACAACTTGTCAACTAGTTGACAACTTGTCAACTTAGTCGACAACCTCTAGCTAGATTTGAATACTTTCTGGTTAATGTTGACGACTTGGTTGATAACTTGTTAACTAGTTGACAGCTTCTTAACTTAGCCATCACCTCCCCTAAGTGATATAGGTTCTTTTATGTTTAAGTCTTACTACTAAGTTGACAGCTTGTCACTCAAGTAGTCATCTTCTCTTAGATAGACACTCCCAAGTAAAATAAGCATAACTTTCTACTCCGATATCAGATTAAGGTAAAATAGGATGCGTTGAAAAGAAGACTCAAAGTTATTTCATTTGGTATATAGTAGATCATATAAATCAATATATTCTAGGATAATAGGTGTTGGAATTCGACCCAAGTTGGATCATCCACTAAAATTCCACCGGTAGAAAAGCTCTCAACGCGACTTTGAATTAAGAGATTTTTACTATCTCAAATCATCTCCAAAGATGTTCCCAATTATTGAATTGATAATCACACTTATATTGACATAAAATCATTAGGTTTCGGTCTATATATGTAGGAACAATAGTTTAAATTCTAGCTCAAAATTGTGGGGTGTTACACTTTCACCCTCTTGGAATCATTCATCCTCGAATGATGGGTAGGAACTTATTATAGCTATAGAAGTATGGAATAAAGAAGAGCTTCATGGCATCACCAAGTGAATTGTGTAAGCACGAAGCATGAGATTATGAGAATTGACATAGAGGTGACCTTGCACATGAATTCTATGGATCTAATCATTACACTATCAGGCATGAGTTTACTTAGTGGTAATAGGTCTTGATTTATATTGATACTTGACATGGAATAAGATTTTTCAGAACATAGGAATAGATATATACTCCACCTTATATAATACTACTAATGAACCTTAAATTTAGTGGCACTACTCGACTATGCTCTATACAATGAATTACACACTTTATAATTTCCAACTTACAATTCCCCCCAGCACACCTAACTATAAGAGTCTGAGGGATACTGCATAGTACTTCTATATTGAAGTCTAACCAAGAGTTAAAAGGTGCTAGCTTAAGATATGGGACCCTATACTCTACATCCCTTTAAGAATATTACTTTACCTTATCACTATAGTCAAACAACTTTTAGGTCTTAAATCGAGGAGTACTAACCACATAGCACATTGGTTTTTGTATTCATCAATCACAACATTCAAGCCTATCCCTACTACACCCATTTTATAGATCTTCCCACAAAAAAACCAGCAATATCAAACACACTCACAAATATTTTTGCCACATATCCCTTTCCTCACTATTTCACATAATAAAGTTCATCTCCCTCTTCCCTCTTCACCTATACACTTAACTCGAGTAATCACAGCAAAATTTCAAAATCAAGAACAACTACTCCCTTATATAAGGCATTACTATGCATCCATAGACACTATCATCCTAACATAAGGAGGGTCATTGAGAGACTAGAGCACAACCATCAAGAATGGGAGTGATACTGCCCAATTATGACTCATATTGTCGTACTACTCAAGGTGAGTTTTGCAAAGTGAGACACTGGTACAATGGGCATGAAATACTTCATAGAAAACACCTAGATCATAAATAGAGGGCCGTTTGGGCATAAACATAACATAGTATGAGTTCTTCAAACTAGGCACAATGAGAGACATGGGCGTATATATCCTGAGTTGTATAACATAAATCCGGGATTCATATATTCAAGGAATAAGACAAGGATTGCTGCTCAAAGCTATAGCTTCTCAATTTAAGAGTTGAGATTGACCATGAATTTGTATAAACCTTATCTCTCTAAGCTAGTCCCGAAATAAAATGAATCGATAACATATAGAAAGCATAGTTTCTTAAAGCTAAGAATGATATGAGACACAGATTTATGGATCACGAGCAATCATAACATAGAGCTTGAATACTTGGAAGCTTGGATTGGTGAGAAAAGTTATTACTCCTAGTTCAGGGGTTGCAGCATGGACATAATTTGCATAGAGAACTCAGACCATAGGCATAGGTATAATTTGAATACATAAGACATTGGTAGAATATCTTCTTGATCCGAAGTAGGAGAATTTTGCTACAATAAGAATATATTTATCATGGATTTTCCCTGAAACTTACCACTATGAGAAAATTTAGGATCTACCTTAGTTCATGATCTCCCCCTTTTCTCAAAGGTCACTGGCTTAGACATGAGTCCATATCCTCTTATTAAATCTACAAGCACATAACTCAACACGATGGGTTTATCACCACATACATGAACGAAAAACTCCCCCGATAGATATAATATAAAGATACAACCTTCCAGGGATACTAATATAAACTTTTGCAAGGTTCTATAGGTATCACCCTAAAACTCACACTCTCATGAGAATACAAATTCACCCTTTTTAACAAATAACAATCCATTCTCCTCAACTTAGTATACTAGCATTACACCTTTAATTACATATCCTCACAACTTAACAAATTTTTTAAAACTAGACCAAGAGCTTAGATCATCTATCTATATTTCTGTCAATTCAACTCTAAAGAACACCATATGGAAGCTCTCTAGCCTTCTCCATACTAAGAAATTCAAGAACATGAACTAGGTACACATGACACTTATACACATAAAACCTTATGTAACAACATACTACCTGTGGTTCAACTTATTCTTATATACCTAATGCTCTCTTCCACCTAATCACTAAACCGCAATTCCTTATTTTAACACTAGTCCTCATGCATGTATATATATATCAAAATTTTCCACTCAAGTTCTCTAGAAGTTGTCAACCTAGGCTATGACACACATCAAATCAAGCCTACTAACATACTCCTACAATTTTTGAATCATTATCCTCAAGTTAACATTTTTACCACCATAATACACATCTAAACTTTGAACCTAATGTCTAGCACCAATCCCACATACTATACTATTCCACCAAATAGAGAAATCAACCTAAATTTTTTATTTCTTTTAACTATGACGGACAAGAACATTTTTCTTAACAACGTTAATACTACTCCTTAATATTAATTACACACCTTCTTACATACTGTACTAGTTTACAACTACTAAAGAAAAGAGCATCAGGGGCGTAAAGTCATAGAATAAGAATAGTCCACCTCACTCTTATACTACAACCTATTACGATTTATTAGCATATTCTAGTTTCTCATGTCATATCTACTTACCCATGCATACATCCCAACTACCTTCAAAATTCTATAAACATCACAGAGTTCCACTTTATTATATTTCCTAATTGAATGCTAAATTATAGATTACCAGTCGATCTACCAATTCCGTGACAACCTATGATTATTTTTTACTACTACACTAAGTATCCATCATGAGTTCTTTTCCTAATTCAACAAAATTCTAATCATCATAACTAATCACATATTATTCTAAATATCATAAATCTATAATTAGTTCTACAAATTTACCCAATCACCATAAAAGGGCAACCTCCCTCTACTCAAAGTTTACACAACTACAACTACCTTGTTCACTCAAGAGTTACCCTCCCTCTGAATTCTAAACTTATGACTTTATACCACTAACTTTGGGACCATATTACTACTCATATATTATAACACCTTAACGTATACTACCACTCAGGTGGAAATTCTATTGCAACATTCTGCTATATATCATTACCTTAAAGTGTGACACCTGCACCAAAGCTTTTGAAAAGGGACTACATACACTTCTTACCTCAGGCTTAAATGCATAATTGATATATATAGGGTTATACACTTGAGTCAATACACTTGATGCACTAATGAACTCCTCTCAAGTCCTTGTGTTATTTCATGACTTTATGGATAACTCAACCAGAAAGGACCACAATGTTAGGAATCAAAACTTTTGAACTTATACCGCCTTGACAATGATGCATGACCTATAAAATTAGAGAAAGGAAGGAATTTGGATGACTTTTATATGGAGGAACTATTGCATGATCTAGAGTATGAAAGAATGGGAAAGATCTCCTAAATGCCTAAAAGCCTTCTGATTATAAGTGTGGTGCACAACACACCCATAAGCAAGACTCTACTAGACATGGATTTGTAGACACCCTGGGACCACAAACCATTCTCTGATAACAAGCTTTTCATGACCAGAGTTGAGGCTCTATCCGTGATGGTCATCCCAAACCATGAGGCTCGAGAGAACCCCTACCATACTATCAAAAATATAAACCATACATAAATCAAAGTACGAAAGATATAATAAAATTAGAGTTGATCTTATGATTGAAATATATCAATAAGGTTATGACAATACAGTACTCAAATCTCATCCACAAAGACTTTATTAAAACTAACTGTCTAGGCTGGGACAAGACCCCCAGCTGGACCATAAATTGAAAGAAGTCAACATATGAATAAATCCCTTATGAAAGATGGATGTCTCACCAAATCTGTCATATCCAAATATTCTACGAATGTGATGGACCATGGTATTATGCCTCAGAACCTACATTATAAGATATTGTAGATATCACTAAGAGGTCAATACTTGGAATGTATTGGTATGCAAAACAATCCAAAAACATCATATATTTCAAATAAAATAATCAAGAGCATTGTGAAAACAATTCAACATAATAGAGATCAAAACATATGGGCATATAAAAAAACTTTAATCAACCTTGTAAAACATAGACTGAACTCTTTGTTTTAGTTTTGAGCTAGATGGTGTATCCGACATTGTCTTAAAATACCCCACCGACTATGCAGAGCTCGACATTGACTCATTGGTCAAACCCTCAATCCGAGTTTGTCGCAAGGATTAGAGTGTCTAGTCTGTTATACAACTGCATATAGCAAGTATACAAGGATCATTCATATTTTAGAACAAGATAAATTCCATGTGGAAAAACACGGTTTCGAGCTCTGAGTTATCTTAACTCGTCCCTTCTCTATTAGCCACCTAACTATCTTTAAGACTATATTTTAGACTCTTAAAACATGTATACTTTCTAAAAACATAGTCTGAAATTTTAAAAGTCTGTCATCTAGTCTGGTCTAAGTCTTTCATGGAACTTTTCTGATTTGGTATCGTCATAATAAAACTTGCAAGCCATATAAGTCATATCATATCATGTCTATAGCATTTTATTTAAAAGCATGTTATTTGACCACCAAAATAATTCAATTATCAAATGGGAGTTCTCATTTCTAAAGCGCATGAACAAAATACTCCCCTTTCAAGACTTTAACATCTGCTAGCCATCATTTTCATAAATCACATGCAATTCTTTCATTTAACACAAAAGAGCATTTATCAAGAAGAAACACATCTTGTAAACATGTAAAAGGACAATACATATTTGATAAACAGACATTTAAAAACTCAAGTTTATCATTATTCATTGAACAACCCCCAACACTAGTCAATAAATAAATTTCATGATCAAAAAATTGGATTTATAGTTCATGCTATCAGATCCACTTTAGAATCCATAATTACATGTACATATTCCGTATTTATTTGAGAACCCACAACCATTGTTAAATACATGATTTTATCATAAAATAGGGGTTCATGCTTCAAACACTTCAAAAATCATAACATATGCACATAATCAAAATCTCATACTTGAAGAAAACCCCATGGTAAATGCATAATTCCATCACAAGATTGGGGTTCCAAAATTCATGTCAATCAATCAACTTCTAAGCCTTAAATTACATACATAATAAGGATATTAAATCAACATACTTATGTCCATAAATTTTAGGATTAGTTCTACATACCTTTTTGATGAACAAAAATTCAAGACATCTTGAATCTATGCCTTGCAAGCATGAGTCTTGGAAAAAAACCCTAACTTTTATCTCTTGAGAGTGAAGAGGAGAAGGAGTGTTGAAAACTGACTAATAATAGATATACAATGCTTTTTAAATTATTTAAATCGTGAAGTAGGGTTTGAGGTGTAGAAAGGACCAAAATACCCCTAAAGAAACACAATAAAAATTGCAAGAAGTTTCAGTTGACAACTAAGTTGACAACTTGCCCACTTAGTCAACAAGCTCTAGCTGGACTTGAAAACTTTCTAGTTAGGGTTGACAACTTGTCAACAAGTTGAAGGCTTTTCAACTTAGTATTCACCTCCCCTAAGTGATTTAGGGTCTTTTTTGTTTAAGGATAAAGACTAAGTTGACATCTCGTCACTCAAGTTGTCACTTTCTTTCAAACAGACACTCCCAAGTAAAATGAGCATAGCTTTCCACTCTGATATTGGATTAAGGTAAAATCGGATGTGTCACGAAGAATAATCAAAGATATTTCATTTGGTATATAGTATGTCATATAAATAGTTATATTCTAGAAGTAATTGGCATTGGAAGTTGGCTCAAGTTGGAACATTTACTAAAACTCAATCAGTAGAAAAGTTCTCAACTCGACTTTGAATTAGGAGATTTTTATTATATCAATTCATCTCCAAAGATGTTCCCGCACTATATAATTGATCATCACACTTATATTGACATAGAATCATTAGGTTTGGTTCTATAAACATAAGAATGACAGTTTAAATTCTAGCCCAAAATGTAGGGTGTTACATCGTTTTAGCAGTTATTTAGTTGCTAAAGCGGCCATCACTGAAGCAGTATATATAGTTCATTTCATAGTTTTCCTATATTATTGAACCTTAAAGAATTTTATTTTAATTATTAATGATTTTCTTTACCATTTAAGCTTGGGTAAACTCTAATCTCTTATTTGCATTAATTTCCATTGATTATATCTTCGATAACACTCTTTAATCTCACTTTTAAAATAAATTTTGGAATTTTTATTGGTAAAGCTTAAAAATGGTTTTCTTTATTTTAACCTTATTTTAATCTTGTTTTCGCTTGAGTCATCAACAGTAGATTTCTGTAACCTTGAGAAATTTGTTTCTAAAATAAAATTTTGTTTTACCCCTTTTATTTTTGAATCTATTTTTAAACTCATTTTGGACCCGACTTAAATATGAAAAATATGAGTATTATTAGCTTTCTATTAATGTGTAGATATTATATTTGTATGTTTTATTTAATTCTGAGACTGTTCAAAAGGACAAGGCTCCGTATTGAAGGCTTTAGGCTTGAATTTTTTTACTTCAAGGTGGGTTATGACTTCACATTTTTTAGACTGGTCTAGATAGTTAATAAATGAGTAAAACATGCAATAGGTTGGGTTAATTAGTCATATGAGTTGTATTTTGAGATTATGTGTTGTTTTGTTCCTATGTGGGAGCTTATATGTGTATTGTTATTGACTTGAGATATCATATACTACGTGTTTCCCATGCGGTGCCTTTATTTTACTTTCATAGGCATTATTTGTTAATTGTCTTATTCTTAATGGGATGCCTATGGGGGGATCTAAATAGATGTTACAAGACTTATTTGAGCATTGTTTGCCTTTATCATGATATACATACCCGAGTTTAATAATAGTCATGTACAACACTATTAATAATGTCATACATGACTTTTATTTTGGAGGTGTCAAGAGAGAACTGATTTCACAAATTAGTGATATATTGTGTTGATTCTGAGCTCACGTATACATGTATCAAATGGATTATTATCTTCATACGGATTTGGTTGTGAGTATTACATCCTCATTTATACATACACATTCATGAGATATTAATACCATTGAGAAACATTAATGTAAAAGAGAACTGAGATATTTTTATTAAAATCCTTGACCCGTGAGAAGTAGTTGGAGAGGTAAATGAGATATTTTTATGAAAACCTTGATCCTTAAACACTAGCCGGAGAGGTAAGCTGAGATTTGAGGTAGTATACGGGTTGCGAGCACCCTATTGTCCTATTTTAAGAGTGTTGAGGCTTGGTAGGTGTATACATAAAGTCATACAACAACTTTTAATCATTTATCATGATCTCATCTTCAATACATCGCTTTGCATATGCATTTTATGTGTTCTTTTATATGCTTGACTTGTATTTAGTTTTTGTATGTGTTTAGTGTGTATTTGTTTCTATTCATATATATATATATATATATATATACATATATATATATATATACATATATATATATATACATATATTAGAACTGTTGGTGGAGACGGTGTGAGCTACAATTTGGAAACTTTTGTTCTTGCAGGTTATGTGTGCATAACATCGTTTACTTGTATTATTTTTTACTTTTCTCAATCGGCCTATGATATCTACTAAGTACAAATGGAACATAAATACCCCTACTGTGCTCTTTTGATGCAGATCCTAGTATGAGTATGAGAGACAGTAGTTGATTCGTTCTATTTGGAGATAACATTCAAGGTACTGGTGCACTCTTGAGTTTGGAGCAAGCTCCAATTCTCCTTTTATATTAGTTGTCTTTATTTTTCTTTGGAAACAAAATTATATAATTTTTAGTATTTGAATGCCATATTTAGATACTCTTGCATTTGTGACACTTCTTGGGATTTATGGTATTTTATTCAGATTTATGTTTTATTGTACATGTGTTGACCTAACTTCATTCGAGAAGACTCATTTGTCTTGTTTTAATTTGCATTTTTTATTTTCTTTCCATTTTGGGGAATTGACTTACTTACCAAGGCAGGATGTCAGTAAGTATCATCATAACCTCAACTTTTGGATTGTGACTATATCACACCATGTATAATATATCAAAAGATGTAATTTTTTGTGTGTATCAGTAACACATAACTTGTCCTGATACATAATTCTTATGATTCAGTAACACAGATCTCATTCTAATACATAAGTCTTATGTATCAATAACATAAAAAAGCATTCTGATATAAAATTTTATTCAAATCCTCAATCAAATACATCATTCTTATGTATCTGTACACCAAAAATTAATATGAAAGTAGCCTTTGTATCTTTTATAGCCGGTCCTATGAAAAATCTTCATATCCTTCACTATTCATTAATGGAGGATACCTTATAAAACCCGTGAAATACTACTCTTCTTCATTTTTATTGATTTTTTTCAAGTAAGAATTTCATGTGAGTTTTCAAGTAACAATATTGTGGGGAAATACTAGATATATTTTATGGGGCATCACTAGTTGTCACGACCCGAACCAGGGTCTGATCGTGATGGGTATCTCAAGCTCACCAAAGGTTGGAGACCACCCCCTTTGTAGCCGCCCGAATACAAAAAGTATAAATAGTAAAAGCAACTAACAGTAATATGGAAGCTAGATAAACCAATATAAAGGTTCTAAGAATTAAAAACAGTTAACCACCCACACTTGTCCACAAAAGCCTCTAACAATTGAATATCAACCTAAGTCAGGTCATGCCCCCGACTATAGCTAAAAAGTAATCCAAACAGATAGTCTAGAAAAAAGAAAGACAAACTATGAAATATAGGTCTTCTAGAGAATGGAAGCTCACCACTTCAAAACAACTCGACAGGCGTGCTAATCCACCTAACGCTGCACAGGGGTAAAAGAGATGTCTTCAGAACCTACATTATGAAATAATATATCATCATAGGACGGTTGGCGGGGTGAGCACAATCATGTAATGCAAAGAAGTGATAAAATAATGTCATGTCCAAAATTAGTCAAAACAACATGTACACATTCATATCTATATATATAAAACGTCGGTAAAGGGAACAAGGTTTAAGAATGGGATATAAAAGCATTAATCTGGACTGTGTAGCTCTAACCATCCTAAAAACACCCATGAGCTATACGGGTTCGTCTCCCTCTACCGGAAGGGACCCAGTGCATGCTAGTCGCACGAATTAGAGAAAACTGAGGAAAAGCCAGATCCACCGAGGCTCCAACCATTCAAAAATATAAATATATAGTGTGATGCATGAACACAGTCATATAGACCCCCAAGTCAGCAAATGTGGTTTTTAGTATTAGTACCCCAGGACCTCCACCTTCCACGACGATCTACACAACCAGCTTTAGGCCAAAATTAAAACAATTTACTCACATTCCCATCCATTAACCAAGGAGTCTTTCACTTAGGCATTATTACTGTTGGTATTTCCATACTAAATAAAGTTAAGCTTGCAAGCCAATTCCACTATGCCATACCGAAACCAATTAACCAAATTCACTCCAAGTTTCCAATTTAAAATCAATCAATGGCCACCAAGGCCTATCAAAACCAATTTATGTTCCATTAACCTTTTGTGTAATGCAAAGTTTCAAAAGTGAAGTAATTTATGTATATAACCATGTTTCAAACCAATTTCACAAGTTGGGTTGAGGTTAATACCAATTCCAAACCATTAAACCATAAAATTTTGGGGAATCCCATGTTCCCCATTCCAATTCCCACACTCATGTATTTAATTAGTTCAAAATCATAAAATTAAAGCATAAACAATCAAATCAAACTATGGAAATTCAATTCATGTAATAACCATTCCAAATCCCTCAACCCATATTCAAAATCCAACAATTTAAATCACATGGATAGCAATCAACTACATGATTTTACATAAAATCAATTTAGGAAAGAGATACATGCCTTGATTGAAGAGAAACCCTATGAAAATAGAAAGGAAAGAAGCCCCAAGTTTGTAACCTAACCTCACTGCTTTTTAACCTTAGTTTTGGAATGAAGAATTACCTTTTTTGAGAGAATACGGAAGTTTTAATGCTTTGACATGGGTTATATAGAGATTGGAAGGATTATATGACGTAAAAGGATCAAAATAACCTTAATACACTTTTAAAACAAGCTTCCATCAAAGAAAGAAGGGAGGTTCATGGAGCAAATCCCAAGGCAAACCCCCAACTTCACGGCATGAAGCCCATAGCGAGGCATCAACATTTTCTTAGAGAAACACTAGGACGAATAAACCCCTTATCTAGAAGATTCTTAGGTTGCTCCTTAAATTCCCTCAACTCAGCTGGAGCCATTCTATATGGAGGAATAGAAATTGGAGGAGTGTCCAGAAATAAATCAATACCAAACTCTATTTACCTATCAGGAGGACCACATGGAAGATCATCCGGAAAGACCACTGGAAACTCATTAACCACAAGGATCGAAGACAAAGAAAGACCTTCCGAGTTAGAATATTTAACCTGGACCAAGTGATAAATACAACACTTAGAGGACAACCTCCAAACTCGAAGATAAGCAATAAACCTCCCCCTAGGAGCTAAGGAACCACTTTCCCATTCTATAATCGGTTCACTGGGAAATTAAAGATAATCCTATGGGTCCGACAATCCACAGACGCATAACAAGAATGCAACCAATCCATACCTAGAATTACATCAAAATCTACCATATCCAACTCAAGCAGATCCGCCAAGATCTGCTTGCTACCAACAGATACCACACACCCCCTATTGACTCACTTAGCAATAACTGAGTCACCTACCAGGATAGAAATAGAAAAAGGATCCGATATAACTTTCGAATCAAAACCAAAAGACACAGCCATATATGGAGTAACATAAGAATAGTGGACCCCAAATCAAGGAAATAATATACATCATGAGAGAAAAGTTGTAACGTACCAGTAACGACATCAAGTGATGCCTCAGATTCCTGTCGGGATGCCAAAGCATACAACCTGTTCCAACCAAAACTAGAACCATGAGTAGTAACAGAAGCAGATGCCACCCCACCAGGTGTAGGAGTAGAAAATAAAGCCACAGTAATCTTATTCTCCCCTGTAGCAACCTTATTGACCGAACAATCCCTGAGTTGATGGCCTACCTGGCCACACTTGAAGCACTTGTCCCTTACTTCCTCGCAATAACCCGAATGAGGACGACCATACAATCGACAAGGAGGACACAAAAAAACTAAATGACCTCCGCTCAACTAAGATTAGGCAACCTGTGCCCGAGAATTGTCACCACCTTGATGACACCTATCACCCGACTGATAAGGAGCACTAGCAGAAAAAGAGCTCAAACTCCCCCACTTCTTTTTCTGCCACTTACCACCATCCCTACCAACCTAAGGCTGAGCACCTACTTGATCAAAAAACCTACTCCTCTTTCCCTGCCTATCCCTAAATTCCGCTTGCTTTCTCATTTCATCCTTAACCCGCTGCATATGAACAGTCAACCTCGACATATCCATATCTTTGATCAGCAAGGTAGACTTGCTCTCCATAATCAAATCTCTATTCAACCAAGAAGTGAACTTTCTCATTCTCAACCTCATATCAGCCACCAAGTTAGGAGCATACCTTGATAGCTAATGGAAGTTCAAAGCATATTCCTTTACTGGCATCCTCCCCTACCTGAGGTTTACAAACTCTTTTATCTTTGCTTCCCTCATCTTTTGAGGAAAAAACTGATCCACAAAGGCATTAAAAAACGCATCCCACAATCCATCCTCTTCCATATCACTTCTATCCTTATCCCACTCCTCATACTACTGATAAGCAGTATCCTTGAGTTGATAAGCTGCAATGGTAACCCCCTCTTCATTAGTAGCCTACATCACCCGAAAGATCATTTCCATCTCATCCAAGAAGCCCTGTGGATCCTCCTCCACCTTCACCCCAATAAAATTTTGAGGATCCATCTTCATAAATTGACCAACTCTTATAGCCGAGCAGGAAAACCACCAGTTGTACCTTGGTCATCCTAAGCAGC
Source organism: Capsicum pubescens (assembly GCA_030864215.1). NCBI lineage: Eukaryota > Viridiplantae > Streptophyta > Magnoliopsida > Solanales > Solanaceae > Capsicum > Capsicum pubescens. The sequence continues at coordinate 93,371,809 of CM061543.1, forward strand.
AACCAATTAGGTAATGACATAAATAGGGTAACAAAATTTTGCGTTCGTCACGTTGCCCTGAGGGACCTGAGGTGAACTAGCCGGAATAGAAGAAACTCCAAAACTATTAGGAATAGGACCATGAGATCAAAGATGTAATCCAGACGTAGGACGTACCCCAGCATTATCCCCAAATGGGATGGAAGAATTTCCTTGTGTTCCAGATCTAGGAGGCATTATTTGAAAGACGAATAAATAAGGATTAGAGGAGATTCCATGATTGACAACTCAAGCTTGAAAATAGAATACCAAGAAGGTGAAACATTCCTAAATTTATTGCAGCCTCTCTCTTATGAGTATGGCGCGCTTCACACCCCTAAAAGAGACTCTACTCGACACGGCTTTGTGGACTTTCCAGTTGACCATGAACCTAGGCCCTGATACCAATTTGACCCGACCCAACCCTGGGACTTGTCGTAATGGGCATCCTAAGTCTAACCAGGATCGAGGATCGCCCCCTATTACCCAACCCAACCACCTATATCCAGCCTTAGATGAGCTAAATTTTGAACATATAACAAAATAGCATTATTGTTCTCATTAAGAGTCCGGGATATGGTCACAACTATGAGTGACCCAACCGAGTCCAACCATACCGCAATAAGAGCCCAACCATGAAAAAACAAACCATAGACCGTAAAACAAAAGGAAATACCAAAACATAATATGGAAATTAATCCCAAAATATAGTATGATGAAACAGTAAAAAATCATGTCCGATGATGCCAGCCTCAATATTAATATCAATGCTAAGGTTGACACCTCTACAGATACCAACCCATACCAATCTCCAGAAGTACCACAAAGCCTCTATCCGAACGAATAAACAAATTTGTTTGGGACATGCCCCTAATCATGGCCAAAACCAATATCCAAAATAAAATAAGTGTCTAAATAAATCCATAACATGAAATGATACCTTCTAAAAGGATAGAACATCACTACTTCACTCCAAATGATGATACTGAATCTGTGTGGTAAACTGGAGCAGTAGAATGGTTGGTTCCTGTATAGCGTGGGTATACAACCGCCTGTAGACAGGGTTAGCGAATGACCACTAGCATGAATCTTAGGATAAGGATAAAATAATGCCAGTCATAAAACTAAGTGAAACCATCCATAATGCATACAACCATACATATATAAGTGTCGGGAAAGGGAATAGGGTTTAGCATGCATTTTAAACCTTTACCGGGGTTGTGTAGCTTTGTCGTCCTAACCATCTACGGACCATATGGGCTTAACTCCCCTTGCTGAATGGAACCTAGTGTGTGTAGCCATACGACAAAAGAATATCCCATAGGATGACTAGTACATCCCCCAATATAAAATATGACACACGCACATAGTCATCAAGACCCATCATATCGGCAACTATGAGTTTTTGATTTTGGTTCCCCTGGGACCACTACCTTCCACGGCTTAGATACACACCCCGCCATTAATTCCCAATTAAATCCATGTCCAAACAATCTATTTACCATTTATTAACCAAGTCCAATATTAGTGGTATCTTCGTACCATCCCATTACTTGCAAGTAATATCCATAGCCAATCCATTTTGGTTAAGGGGGGCTTAGGTGCCCTTCTAGTTTCCATATTAAATCCACTTGGGAGACTTCCATGTTCACCACAAGCTTAACCATTTAGACTTTAGCCTTTTCAAACCATTTAAACCATGCATAAATCTTTTTCTCAGTTTAAAACATGCAAGAGTTCCATTAAAAGAAGTCAATGCAATGAGCATATCTTTATAAGCATTTTATCAAACACCTAGGGGGCTTAATATAACCAAAACCAATTCCAAAGACCATTAAACCATCACCATGCAATTCAATTGTCAAAAACCATCATTAATGCATATAAAAAGCATCATTAAAACCATAGAAAACCATAACCAAGCATTTAATACCAATACCCCAAAATAATATTTAAACTCATAATCATGAAATAGTAAAATCATGAAATCAATCATATAAACCATGCCTTTAGTTGAAATTATAATGAGGGAATAGAATTATGCCTTATACCAAAGAATTAACGGAAAAAAATCACCAAATCAAGCCCCAATTAAATCTGTAAGACGAAACCCTAGCCTTCTTGGCCCCAAAAGCTCTTGAGAGGATTATGATATGTTTTGGAATAGTTTCTACATGTTACTGAATAGAATAATGGGGTAAATAACCTCCTAAGTGTATTAGATATCATGGGTCCTAGTTAGGGTAAGTAGGGAAATATCCAGAATACCCCTACTTAAATCCCTTAAAACCTATCACATAGATACAACTGACCCATACGAGTCGTACCCACCTATATGATCAGTATACACCACTCTTATCCAAGACTCAACCCTTTGATTAAAAAACTATCCAATATACGACTCATCCAACCAAGTTGTAACCACAGCATACGATCCGTACCTATGACCCGTATCCTGGCAGAATGAAATACTAGGAGGATCAAACACTGCCCACCATACGAGTCTCTAATACGACTCGTATCAAGCCCTACGACTCATACCCTTAAGTAGTACCAATTCCAGTAACCAAAACCATCCCACCAACTAACACTGGTCAGCATACGACAGGACCATACCACTCGTACCCCAGCATACAGCTCGTACCCATGAGTCGTATTAGGTATGAAGAATGGATTTCCAAGAAATTTTTGAAGGGTCAAAATCCAGGATATTCAGTCTACCCCACTAGGAACATTTGTCCCCGAATGAAGCAAAAAGTAGGGGTAACAAGAGTCATTTGCATTATCAAACATCCCTTCAACAAAGTTTGAAAACAAAGAGGCAAACATGTTAATCTTTCCTTTAACAAACTCAGAAAATAAAGATGTGTTCAAGACACATACCTTCCGCATGAATCCCAGGAGCAGAAAACAAATGTGGGTACTTGGACTTCATGTCCTCTTCTGCTTCCCAAGTAGCTTCTTCCACCGTATGGTTTCGTCATAGAACCTTAACCAAAGCCACATCCTTGGTCCACTACCGACAAACTTGCCTATCTAATATCTCAACTGTGACCTCTTCATAAGAAAGAGAATCTGAGATACCCTATCCTTCCAAAGGAATGACCAAAGAAGAATCACCAAGACACTTACTCAACATAGAAACATGAAAGACCGGATGAACCAAACTTAAGCTAGATGGCAACTCTAACTCATAAGCAACATTGTCAACTCTTTGAAAATTGCATAAGCACCAATATAGCGAGGACTGAGTTTCCCCTTTTTGCCAAACCACACCACTCTTTTCATGGTAGACACCTTAAGGAACACCCTATCCCTAACCTCAAACTCTAAGTCCCTACGCCTAATATTTGCATAGGACTTTTGGTGACTTTGGGCAGCTTTAAGCCTATCCCGTATTACCTTGACCTTCTCCATCGCTTGATAAACCAAATCCAAAAAAAACATATTTGCTTCCCCAATACTTAAATGATAGCTATTATTGTAAGAAAACTCCACCAAAGGTAGATGCTCAACCCAATTTCTACCATAGTCTAACACAGAGGCCCAAAGCATATCTTCCAATGTTTGAATAGTTCTCTCCGCTTGACTATCCGACTGTGGATGAAAATCAGTACTCAGACTAACCATAGTCCCCAACCTTTTCTGGAAAGACCACTAGAAATAAGTCGTAAATTGCATACCACGATCAGATATAATCGACAAATTACCCCATGCAGCTTTGCAATCTCCTAAAGATATAACCGCACATAATCCTCCGTCTAGAAGGTAGTCTGCACTAGCAATAAATGTGCAGACTTGGTCATCCTATCCACGATGACCCAAATCAAATCATACTAATTCCGAGACCAAGGAAGACCGGTAACGAAGTCCATATTGATCACTTCCTACTTTTATTTGGGCAAATCAATTTCTTGACACAACCCACCAGGTCTCATATGCTCAACCTTAACCTGTTGACACACCATACACTTGGCCACGAAATCAGCCACATCTCTTTTCATGTCATTCACCCAATAGATCTCCTTTAGATCATGATAAATCTTAGTCGATTCGAGATAAACAACATAGCACAACTCATGCAACTCATACGCCTTAGTCAAAACCCTTTGTCGCATCCCATCGACATTACGAACATACAACCTCCATTAGTACCATAAAGTACCATCACCACTGATCTCAAACACCAATACCTTATTCACGCTAATGTCACTCTTGATTTTTATCAAGACAGGATCCAGCACTTGCTTCTCCTTAAATCTCTGCACCAAGAGATGATTGAACCACTTCTTTCATTATCACACTGCCATTCTTAGAGTCTAAAAGATGAACTCTAAGATTGGCCAAGCGGTGAATATCCTTCACCAATTTCCGCATTCCTTCTTCCATGTGAGACAAATTCCCCATGGATAACCTGTTAAGAGCATTAGCAACCATATTAGCCTTACCTGGGTGGCAGTAAGACTCCTATCATAATCCTTGAGAAACTTAAGCTACCTTCTCTAGATGACATTAAGCATTTTCTGAGTGACACATACTGAAGACTCTTGTGATCAAAAAAGATATACACGTGAACACCATATAAATAATGTCGCCATATTTTCAAAGCAAACACAGCCGGCAAAAACACCAAATCATAAGTATAATAATTCCTTTCATGTACCTTCAACTGCCTAGAAGCATAGGCAATCACCTTTCTATACTGCAATAAAATACAACCAAGACCTACCCAAGATGCATCAGAATAAATCACAAACTCATCATTGCCTTCAGGCAAGTTCAGGATTGGAGCCGAAGTCAACTTATCCTTCAACTTCTCAAAACTCCCTTCACAAATATCGGACCAAGAGAACTTAACCTTCTTCTGAGTCAACCTAGTCAAAGGAGAAGCTATCGAAGAAAAGCTTTCCACAAACTGCCTATAATAACCGACTATACCCAAGAAACTCTGGATATTAGATGGAGTCGTGGTCCTAGGCTACCTCTTCACCATAACAACCTTCTGCGGATCCACCATTATCCCTTTACTAGAAATAATATGGCCCAAAAAGGTCACAATGTTTAACTAAAACTCACACTTAGAGAACTTAGCATAGAACTATTGTTTCTTTAAAGTCTGCAACACCACACGAAGGTGATTAGCATGATCTACCTCACTCTTCGAATAAACCAGAATGTCATCAATAAACGTAACGATGAAGATATCCAAATACTGCCTAAACACTTATTTCATCAAGTCCATAAATACAGTCGGAGCATTGGTCAACCCAAATCACATCACCAAGAACTCAAAATGCTCATACCGAGTATGAAAAGCCATTTTAGGGATATCCACCTTCCTAATATTAACATGATGGTACCTAGACCAAAGATCTATCTTAGAGATAAACTTGGCACCCTGTAACTGGTTAAACAAGTCATCTATCTGAGGAAGAGGATACTTGTTCTTGAATGTCACCTTGTTCAACTGCCTGTAGTCAATGCACATCTGAAGGAAACTATCCTTATTGCACACAAACAACACCGGTGCACCCCATAGAGAAATACTAAGACGAATAAACCCCTTATCCAAAAGATCCTTAAGCTGCTCCTTGACTTCCCTCAACTCATCCCGAGTCATTCTATACGAAGGAATACAAATTCGATGAATGTTTAGAAGTAAATCAATACCAAAATCTATTTCCCTATCAGTTGGAGCACCAGGAAGATCATCCGAAAAGACCTATGGAAACTCATTAACCATAGGGACCGAAGACAAAGAAGGACCTTCCGAGTTAGAATCTTTAACCTGGACCAAGTGATAAAGACAACCCTTAGAGATCAACCTCTGAGCTCTAAGATAAGAAATAAACCTCCCCCTAGGAGCTAAGGTACCACCTTCCTATTCTATAACCGGCTTACTGAGAAACTTAAAGATAACCCTATGGGTCTGACAATCCATAGACGCATAACAAGAATGGAACCAATCCATACCTAGAATTATATTATTCTACCATATCCAACTCAAACAGATCCACTAAGGTCTTCTTGCTACCAATAGATACCACACACCCCCTATTGACTCACTTAGCAATAACGAGTCACCTACCAGGATAGAAATAGAAAAAGGATCTGAGATAACTTTTGGATCAAAACCAAAAGACACAGCCATATATGGAGTCACATAAGAATAGTGGACCCCGAATCAAGGAAATAATATACATCATGAGAGAAAAATTGTAACATACAAACAACAGCAATAAGTGATGCCTCGAAATAACACTTGAAGCACTTGGCCCTTCCTTCCTCGCAATAACCCTGATGAGGACGACCACAGAATTGAGAAGAAGGATACAAAAAAATTGACTAGCCTCCACACGCCTAAGATTGGGAAACTTGTTCCTGAGAATTATCACCACCTTGATGACGCCTGTCTCCCAGCAGATAAGGAGCACTAGCAAAAAAGGATCCTAAACTCCCCCACTTCTTTTTTTGCCACTTGCCACCATCCCTACCATATTGAGACTGAGCACCTCCCTGATCACAAAATATGCTCTTTTTTCCCTGCCTATCCCCAAACTCTGCATGCTATCTATTTTTATCTTCAACCCGCTGCATATGAGCAGTCAACCTCGAGATGACCATATCTTTAATCAGCAAGGCAGTCTTGCTCTCCATAATCAAATCTTTATTCAACCAAGAAGTAAACCTCCTCATTCTCGACCTCATACTATCCACCAAGTTAGGAGCATACCTTGATAGCTGATGGAACTTCAAAGTATATTCCTTTACAGACATCCTCCGCTATCTGAGGTTCACAAAATCCTCCATTTTTTCTTACCTCAGCTCTTTAGAAAAGAACCAATCCATAAAGGAATTAGAAAAGGCTTACCACAATCTATCCTCTTCCATATCACCTTTATCCCTATCTCACTCCTCATATTACTGATAAGCAACATCCTTGAGTTGATAAGCTGCAAAGTTAACCCCCTCTATATTAGTAGCCTGCATCACCCAAAAAAAATTTTCCATCTCATCCAAGAAGCCCTGTGGATACTCTTCCATCTTCACCCAGTAAAAGTAGGAGGACCCATATTCATAAATTGACCAACCCTTGTGGACTCTGCAGACAAAGCACCATCCCCATCCCGCTCAGCCTGAGCAGCAACCAATTGGGTAATGACATGAATAGACTGACAAAATTCTGTATTTTTTATGTTTACCTAAGGGACCTAAGGAGAACTAGCCGGAATAAGAGGCACTCCAACACTATTAAGAATAAGACCATGAGATCAAAGATGTACTCCAAACGTAGGACGTATACCTACAGCATTATGCCCAGATGGGATAGAAGAATTTCCTTATGTTTCAGATCTAGGAGGCATGATCTGAAAGACGAACAAACAAGGATTAGAGGAGATTCCAGGATTGACAACTCAAGCTTGAAGATAGAATACCAACAAGGTGAAACATTCCTAAATGTCTTGCAGCCTATTTCCTATGAGTGTGGCACACTTTACACCCCTAAAAGAGACTCTACTCGACACGGCTTTTTGGATTTCCTAGTTGACTATAAACCTAGGCTCTGATACCAACTGGACACGACCCGACCCTAGGCCTTATCGTAATGGGCATCCCAAGTACAACCAAGAATGGGGACCGTCGTCTATAACCCAACCCAACCACCTATATCCAGCCTTAGATGAGCTAAATTTCAAACATATAACAAGATAACATTATTGTTCTCATTAAAACTCTGGGATAGGGTCACAACTGTGACTGACCCAACTGAGTCCAATCATACCACAACAACCGCACAACCATACCAAACCAAACTATAGACCATAAACCAAAATTAAATACCAAAACAAAATATGAAAATCAATCTAAAAATTTAGTATGATGAAATAGTGAGAAATCATGTCCGATAATACCAGCCTCAATTTTAATACCAATGCTAAGGCTTACACATCTAATGATCCCACCCATACCAACCCCCAAAAGTACCACAAAGCCTCTATCCAAAAGAATAAACAAATTTGATTAGGACATTCCCCCAACCATGGCCAAAACCAATATCCATAATAAAAGATAAGTATCTAAATAAATCCACAACATGAAATGATGCCTTTCGAAAGGATGGAAGCTCACCACTTAGTCCAAATGCTGATACCAAATCCATGTGGTAAATAGGAGGAGTAGAATGGTCGGTTCCTACATAGCATGGGTATACAGTCGCCAGTAGATGGGGTTAGAGAATGACCGCTAGCATGAATCTCAGAATAATGATAAAATAATGCCAGTCATAAAACCGAGTGAAACCATCCATAATGCATACAACCATACATATATAAGTTCTAGAAAAGGGAATCGGGTTTCACATACATTTAAAACCTTTACTTGGGTTATATAGTTTTGTTGTTCGAACCACCCACGGGCCATATGGGTTCAGTTTTCCCTTCTGAAAGGGAGCTAGTGCGTGTAGCTACATGACTAGGGAATATCCCATGGGATGACTAGTATATCCCCTAATATAGAATATGACATACGCATATGGTCATCAAGACCCCTCATGTCGGTAACTATGAGTTTCCAATTCTGGTCCCCCCAGGACCGCTACCTTCCACGGCTTAGCTATACACCCCGGCATTAATGCCCAATTAAAACCATGTCCAAATAATCTATTTACCATTTATTAATTAAGAACAACATTAGTGGTATCTTCGTACCATCCCCATTACATGCAAGAAATGTCAATAGCCAAACCATTTAGGTTAAGAGGACCTTAGGTACCCTTCCAATTTCCATATTTAATCCACTTGGGAGACTTTTATGTTCGCCATAAGCTTAACCATTTAGACTTTAGCCTTTTCAAACTATTTAAACCATGCATAAATCCTTTATCCAGTTTAAAACATGTAAGAGTTCCATTAAAATGAGTCAATGCAATGAACATATCTTTATGAGCATTTTATCAAACACCTTGGGGGGTGTAATATAACCAAAACCAATTCCAAAGACCATTAAACCATCATGCAATCTAATTGTCCAAACCCACCATTAATACATATAAAAAGCATCATTAAAACCATAGGAAACCAAAACCAAACATTTAATATCACAACCCTCAAATAATAGTTGAAAACTATAACCATGAAATAGTTAAACCATGAAATCAATCATATAAACCGTGAGTTTAGTTGAAATTACAATGAGGGAAGAGAATCATGCCTTATATCGAAGAATTGATGGAATGAAATCACCAAAGCAAGCCCCAAAGCAATCCATAAAATGAAACCTTAGCCTTCTTGCCCCCAAAAGCTCTTGAGAAAATTATGAGATGTTTTGGAATAGTTTCTAAGTATTAATGAATAGAATAATAGGGTAAATAACCTCCTAAGTGTATTAGAAGTCGTGGGTCCTAGTTAGGGTAAGTACGGAAATATCAAGACTACCCCCACTTAAATCCACCCATCGTAGGGATACGATTGACCCATATGAGTCGTACCCTCCTATACGATTTGTATCCACCACTCGTATCGAAGCCTCAACCCTTGTACCAAATACTGTCCATTATACGACTCATCTAACCAAGTCTTAACCACAACATACAATTTATACCCATGACCCATATCCCTGGTAGAATGAAATACCAGGAGGATCAAACACTACCCACCATACGAGTCCCTGATACAACTCATGCCAAGCCCTACGACTCATACCCTTAAGTCGTACCCATTCTAGTGAACAAAACTATCCCACCAACTAATACTAGTCAACATACGACAGGACCATACCACTCGTACTCCAGCATACCGCTCGTACCCATGAGTTGTCTTAGGTTCGGAGAATGGATTTCCATGAAATTTTCTAAGGGTCAAAGCCTAGGATGCTTCATGAATTATAGGCTCACCCTAATACACTAATATAGAAAAAAGTACTAACTTCTTGCTATGAAATTCCTTCCAGGAGCACTACTCTTAACTTACTCTAACCTCCAAGATTGACTTTTAGTCATAAAGCTCGCAAGATGATTTTAGAAGAAAAAATAACCTCTTTCAAGTGAATAAGTATGTTTTAAGGATTAGGAATGGGTTAAATGAAGATAGAATGGTTTATAGGACATAAAAGAACTAAAATAAACTTAAAGCACTTTTAAAATAAATTGTCATTGACGAAAAGAGAGGGGGTCATGGTGCGGAGCCCAAGGCAAACTCGAAAGTCCGTGTCACGATGCTCAATGCGAAGTAGCAGCTTTACGGTGTGAAGAACAGCGCGAAGATGATCCAATGAGCCTTTGCGGGCTCCCTCGTGGTACTAAGTCAAAGCAGACCCACCCCTTCACGATGCACAACCTCTTTTTGGTCTCAAACTTTTCCCAATGCACCAAAATCATTATGAAGTGTTTTGTAGGATCGTTTAAGCTAGTTTTTGGACCCCGTAATACCTGGGGAATTATAAATCATTACTCCAACATTGGTTCTCATATACATCTATACATCACAATTACCCACACCAATATTACATAAGTCATCAATCTAAGATCTTACACACATTATATCGATCCTAATAATTTACTCTCACCAATCTTGCATCACTCTCCTCGAGCTAACATCCTTATCACCACAATCAACGTTTAAAGTTCAAACTAAGTGTCTAGTATCAATCACGTACCACCGATGAAACAACCCACATACTCTACTAGTCTATCAAATTGAAAAATTAACCTAAATTTCTTACTTCAATTAACTACAGCCTACTACCACATCTTTTACATAACATTATTACTACAACTTAAAAATTTACTACATACCTTCTCACATACTAAACTATCTTACAATCACTAGGTAAAAATCAAGGTACCATCATTGTAGTAAAACCACATAGTAAGGATAGTCGATCGTAATCTTATAATATTACCCATTATGGTCTATAGAACATTCTCCTCCCTTACTTTACATCCACTTACTTATGCGTACATCCCATCTACCTTCAAAATGCTATAAATGTCACTAAGTCCCTCTTGCAAAAGTTTTCTCCAAGTAAATACAAAATTTATAAGGTATTAGCCAATCTATCCTTCCATTCACAGCCTATGACTAATTTTTCTATTACAATAACTTTCCATCATAAGATCCTTCCGTAGTTTAAAATAAATTTTAAATCATCATAACTAATCACTTTATCTACTAACTACTATAAAATCTATAACTTTTTTACAACCATAACCAATCAACATTATAGCATATCATCCCCTTCACTCACTTAAGGTTATACAAACACAACTACCCTTTTTTTACTGTAGAGTTACACTCACTTCAACTTCTAAACTTATGACTTCGTATCACTAACTTAAGGTTATACAAACACAACTACCCTTTTTTTACTGTAGATTTACACTCACTTCAACTTCTAAACTTATGACTTCGTATCACTAACTTTGGGATCATCGTACTACTCATAGGTCACAACACCCCAACTTATACTACCTCTAGGATGGAATCACTATCCCAATATTCAAATACATATCATTCTCCTTAAATTAGACATCTAAAATAAAGACTTTGAAAGGGACTAAATATACATCTCACCTCGGGCTTGAAAGCACAATTCATGAAGATAGAGGTATACGCTTGAATCAACATACCTTAATGCACTCATGGACTCCTTTCAAGTCCTTATGCTATTTAATAACCTTTTTGATGACTCAATCAAAAAGACCACATATTTAGGAACCTACACCCTTGCACTTAGATCGCCTCAATAATGAAATATCGCCAACAAGATTAGAGCAAGGAAGAAAGTTGGATAACTTTTATATGGACAACATTATTGCACAATCTAGAGTATGAAAGAATGAGAAATATTTTCTAAATTCCTCGTATCCTCCCCCTTATAAGTATGACATGCTACACACCCATAAAAGAAAATCTACGCGACATGGCTTTATGGACACCCAACGACCCTGAACCATGCTCTGATACCAAGTTTTTCACTACCCAAACCATGGCCTGATCGTGATGGGTATCTCAAATCCACCGAGGGCCAGATACCACCCCTTTTCTAAGACACCCAAACACAAAAAGGATAAATAGCGGAAGAAACCAACAGTAATATGGAAGATAGATAAACCAAGATAAAGGTTCTAAGAATCAACAATAGTTAACCACACACATTTTTCCACAAAATCCTCTAATAACCAAATATCAACATAAGTCAAGATATGCCCCCGACTATAGCCAAAAAGGAATCCAAAGATATAGTCTAAAATATAAGGAAAGACAAACTATGAAATAACAGGTCTTCTAGAGAAAGAAAGCTCACCATTTCAAAGAAACTGGATAGACGTACTAATCCACTTAATGTTGCACAAGGGTAAAAGAGGTGTCTTCACACCTTACTTTATGAAATAATGTAGCATCCTAGGATAGGTAGTGGGGTGAGCGCTAGCATATAAACAAGGAAGTGATAAAATAATGTCATGTCTAAAATCAGTCAAAACCACATGCACACATTCATATCTATATAGATAAGTTATTGGAATAGGGAACAAGGTTTAAGCATGGTATTTAAAACTATTAACCTACACTGTGTAGCTCTAACTGTCTTTAAAAAACTCAGGGCTATATAGGTCCAGCTCTCCCTTATCGGAAGGGCCCAAGTGCATGTTACCCACACAAACCAGAGAATACTGAGGAACGGCCAAAGACACTGAGGCTTCAACGATTCCAAAATATAAATATATAGTGTGATCCATGCACACGATCATATAGACCTCCATGCTGGCAAACGTGGTTTCTAGTATTGGTTCTTCAGGGATTTCCACCTTACACGGCGAGCTACAAAATCCCCTTTAAGCCTAAATTAAAACCATTCACACGCATTCTCATTCATTAGCTAAGGAGTCTTTCAATTAGGCATTTTTAATGTTAGTATCGTCATACCAAATAAAGCTAATCTTTCAAGTCAATTCCATTATGTCATACCAAAACCAATTAACCAAATTGACTCCAAGTTTCCAATTTAAAACCAATCCATGGATAACAAGGTCTTTCAAAATTAATTTATGTTCTATTAACCTTTTGTGCAATGCAAGGTTTCAAAAGTGAAGTCATTCATGTATATAACCATATTTCAAACTAATTTCACAAGTTGGGTTGAGGTTAATGCCAATTTCAAACCATTAAACCATAAAGTTTTAGTGAAACCCATGTTCCATATTCCAATTCCCACACCCATGCATTTAATTAGTTCAAAATCATGAAATTAAAGCATAAACATTTAATTCAAAACCATGGAAATTCAATTCATGTAATAACCATTCCAAACCCCTCAACCCATATTCAAAATCCAACAATTTAAATCACATGGATAATAATTAAATACATGCTTTTACATAAAATCAATTTAGGAAAGAGATACATGCCTTAATTGAAGAGAAACCCTGTGAAAATAGCAAGGAAAGAATCCCCAAGCTTGACCCCTGACCTCAGTTCCTTTCAATCTTAGTTTTGGAATGAAGAATGATACGTTTGGAGAGAATACAGAAGTTTTAATGCTTAGAAACGGGTTATATAGAGATTGGATGGGTTATAGGACGTAAAAGGACCAAAATAACCTTAATACACTTTTAAAACGAGCTTCCATCAATGAAAGAATGGAGGTTCATGGAGAAAATCCCAAGGCAAACCCCTAACTTCACAGCATGAAGCCCATAGAGAAGCACCAACATTGCATTGTGCTGTCAGTACCGCATCCTGGACAGTACCACACTAAAATTCCTATAATTATTAACTCCGAACTCGAATTGACGAACCGTCAGTGGCTTTGAAAAGAAGACTCGAAAGAATTTAATGTGACATATAGTACTCCACATAACTCAATACATTATAAGAGTAATAGTCATTAGAAATTTACCCAAGTAAAATCGTAAACTAAAAGCAACAGGTCGGAAAGTTCTCAACTCAATTTTGAGCAAGGGGATTTTTAGACTTCAATCAATATCCAAAGATGTTCTCACACTAGATAATTGGTCATCCCCACCCCCTCTATATTTAGATATAAATCTTTGGGTTTGGGTCTATACGCATACGAAGGAAGGGTTCAAATTCTAGACCAAAAATGCAGGGTGTTACACTATCGAATACAATTTCACTTGAAAAAAATAAGAAATGGAATGTAAAATAAGGAATTATAAGTAAATCAAATCGTTGGAGTAAATCAATTTTGTGGTGGTGTTCATTATGTTGTTGTATGTATTTGTGGATGAAGAAGAAAATTGAGAAATGAAGGAGTGTTTAAATGAATGTTAATGGCGGATGGATTATTGTTTGTATGGAGGGGTTTGTTTTTGGAAAATTCTAGAAGGAGGAGGAGGTTAGACGTGAAGGGAGCATTAAATTGGTGTAGAGAAGATTTTCAACCCAGAAAGGAGGAGCCGTAGGTGGTGCCTTTTCCTTTTTATAATGTATTCGTGTAGTTTAGAGAGAGAAGTTGAAATAAAGGATTTTATGTAATTATTTTAAAGATTTGTGATTTTAAGTAACAATGGTAAACTAAGGAGTGGTATTATGTAATTTGTCCGTACATATTTTCCTTATCTTTTTAATGGAAAAATTATATAGATATCCTATATTTAAAAAATATTTACAATTTATAGCAATACTTTTTATTTATTACCATTTATAGGAACTGCACTATGTATTAAAAGTGAAATATTTATGCAAGAGAAATGTATTACAAGTGTCTTAAATGTATTATGCTTGTTAGATAAGAAATCAAAAATATGTATTAAAAATGAATTATGCATGGAATATTGATGATTATAATTGTTATATTTGAAAAAAAAAAAAAAAGCTTCATTGCTATAGATGATAAATGTTTTCTAAATATAAGATATATATGTAATTTTTCCTTTTTTAATTTAAATTTGTATAACAAATGTATCCACGCTCTATAATAGTGCATAATGACATGGTGTACACTTGTGGATACATTATTTATACATGATTAAATGGAACATGTACGATATGTATAGCATATATCTATAATAGTGCATAAGGACATCTTATATACTATCATACAATGTAGAAATATTATTTGTACATGCTAATACAGGAATATGATATATATATATATATATATATATATATATATATATATATATATATATATATATATATATATATATGTACACTTTTATACATTATACTATACAAATTTTAAAAAAGAAAGAGAAAAAGCAAGAAAGTTCTATGGTAGCTCACAAAAGAAGGTAAGAAATAGCATCAGAATAGATTCGACTTCATGGGATTCAATGTAAATATATGTTCCCTCTTCTAAATGTAAAATTTAATTAAGCTATTTCGATTATAAACTGTTTGTTTAGACGGCACATAGTACAAAATTATAGGTAAGTATCCTTAAAGTTGGGAGTTAAAAGTGTGGAATGCAATAGACAAAAAGTGAGGGCCACAACCCCAGCCCACTCCATCTCTCTAATGGATCAATGTTACATTGGGGAAAGAAAAAAACTTAAGGGAAAAGGCATCGTTTTCACCCTAAACCATACTCGAAAAGTCGAAGTCACACCTAAACTATACTAGTGACCTATTACATACCTAAACTATAAAAAAGTGAAATCATTTACACCCTGTCAGGCTACCACCACTCGCATGTGGTGTAGTGTTTTACACGCGCTGTCACGTCAACACCACATCAGTAAAAAGTATCACTTTTTTATAGTTAAGGTGTGTAATAGATCACTTATATAGTTTAGGTGTGGATTCGACTTTTCAACTATAGTTTGGGGTGGAAACGATGACTTTTTCCTTAATGTTTTTAGCCGTTTACTTTTGTTATTTAATAGGCTGGACGCGCCTAAAATAAGTGTAACACACGCGCCTTAGAATGGGGGTTGCGGGGAGGTAATAATATCACTTTTTTATAGTTAAGGTGTGTAATAGGTCACTAGTATAGTTTAGGTGTGACTTAAACTTTTCGGGTATAATTTAGGATGGAAACAATGCCTTTTTCCAAAACTTAATTAGATAGTTACGAGAATTAATACATACATATAGCTGCACTAATCGTCAAAAGAAAGCAGCTCAAATGTTGAGTATCTCTCACTTTCAAGGTTTTTGAGTTGGAGTTACCAAAAGAGCAAGAAAGTGGAAATTCCAAGGGAGGAGTAAATAGAATCAAAATAAAAAATAGGCAATACATAAACATACCCTTTAACTTACTCTCAAATCACATCTATGACCTTCAATTTTGAGTGTACATAAATAGGCACTTAAACTTGTATAAAATTGAACAAATAGACGTACACGTCCTACATGGCATAATACATGTAGGACACCATGTAGGACAAAAATTGGTCAGTAGGATGCCACATAAGACATATGTGTCTACTTGTTGAACTTTATTCAAATTTAAGTGTCTACTTATGCACATCCAAAGTTTGAGGTCATAAATGTGATCTAAGACTAAGTTGAAGAATATATTTATGTATTAAGCCTAAAAAATAATTGATTATTAATTATAGCGTCTAAAATATTAACTACAATGACAATCCATTAGATAAATCCACCCAAGAGACACCATCGGGTTGGGCACTAGATAACTGATGTAGTACTCCCTCCATCTAAAAAATGATTGCTTTTAATTTGGCCTGAAGTTTGTGAAAATAAAAAAAAAATTGTATCTTGTCGTTCGAAATTAAAGTTACGTTAAATGCACTAAAATGTCCTTTAATTTTGTGCTTTTAAACATGTCATGTAGAGAGTTAAAATTAAATTATTACCAAAAAATATATATATATTCTTTTTTAAATAGACTTAAAAAAGTAAAATAGATCATTGATTTTTAAATGTTGGAATAATATTTTTTGTTTTTCCCATATCTCTAAAAGAACTTATTCTAGCATATAGAATATCAAATAAGAAGCAGTTGAAGTATGCCATTGTAATATATTATGATGCCCACATGATATATATCACATACAGACAGAATATTATAAAAAATCGGTTCATTCCTTAAAATGATTTACTTAGTTTTCTATGATATTATGATATATTATTATATACCGATAGAGTATCATAGAAGACTTGACAGTTTATTCCTTCAAGGAAAATATGCAGTTGACATGATATCAAAGATGTTAGATTTATTCCTTATAAAAAATAGGTCAAATTCATCGATAGCCCCTTAAGTATGCACGATCTTTTATTTAGGTATCTCAAGTAGATATTGGTTTATTTTGACACCTCAAGCGACCTTAAAGTGTGTCACTTTGACATCTTTTGCTGAATCAGCAAATTTATACTGTGTGCGTATTACACGCGCCTGATTATGTGGAAAGTGACAAATAATATGCCGACACGTGTCATTTTTCTAAAAAATAATTTTTCAATTATTAATTAATTTTTTGTTTTTTTAAATCAATAATCACCCCCCCCCCCTTCCCTTCCCCCACCCCAACATTATCTTCTCCAAAATGTTCTGCAACAATGCCGCCGCCCCTCTCCCCCTACCCCCATCCTCCCCAAAATCATCTTCTAAATGCAGTAGTGTCACCCCTTCCATCCCCATACCCCACCCCCAACATTGTTTCTCTAACCCACCCTATCCTCTAAAATTCTAAATTCTTGAAATTTCAAATTTCAACAAGGAAGCCATTGATGGATCTTCAATCAACACACACAAAATTTATTTTCTCCTCTTTGTGATGATTATGGCAGGCACCAAACACCATTAATACCCCTGTTGTCCCTCCATTTTTGTACACCATTAATAACATTTTTTTTCAAGCAAATAATAATACCATTAATAACATCAAATAACACCATTAATCTTTTCAAGTACATTTTTTTAAGCAAATAATAGGCAATTTCAACAAAAATTTTGCCTCGAATTCCTTCAATTGTTGACAATTCGATTGTGGATATTTCCTTTAATTGTGAAATCTCAACAAAATTTTAATAAAGAATGTTTGAAATCTTGAGCATTCTTAAAAGATTTCCTCCAATTGTTGACATTCCATAATGAAAATTTTCTCAAATTGTGAAGAAGAGCGATGTTAATGGTGTTATTATTGAAAGAGTGAAGAAGAAAAGAGAATAAAAGAGAACAAAGATAAAAAAAAAAAATCGAAAATGCCCCTCAAACGCGCCTTCAATGCGTGTGTCACACGTACCTTGTCAACTTAGCAAAAAGTGTCAAAATGACATACTTTATACCTACTTGAGGTGCCAAAATGAACCAATGTCCACTTGAGGTGCCTAAGTGAAAGATCGTACGTACTTAAGGGGCCTGGCGATGGGTTTGGCCTAAAAAATAATTCATTCCTCTATGATGCCCACATAATATATATCATATACTCTCTCCGTTTAAAAAGGAATGACTTATTTTTCTTTTTAGTCTGTTTCAAAAAGAATGACCCATTTTCTTTTTTTACAATACTTTAATTTCTACTTTCCACATGAAATGTTTAGGACCACAAGATTAAAGGATATTTTGATACATTTGACACAACTTTAATTGAAGGCCACAAGATTCAAAAGTCTTCTTTATTTTCTTAAACTTTGTGTCAAGTCAAAATAGATCATTCTTTTTTAAACGGGGGAGAACTGAAAAGGTTTCATAAAAAAAAACAGTCCGCAGTCACCAGTGATGTACTAACATGATATAAATTATACTCCTTTCGTTTCAAAAAGATGACCTACTTTCCTTTTTAGTCCGTTTAAAAAAGAATGATCTCTTTCCTTTTTTTGGCAATACTTTAATTTCTATTTTCTACATGGCATATTTAGGAGCACAAGATTAAAGGGCATTTTTGTATATTTGACACAATTTTAATTTAAGGCCACAAGATTCAAAAATCTTCTTTATTTTTTTAAATTTTGTGTCGAGTAAAAGTAGGTCATTCTTTTTTAAACAGAGGAAGTATATTGATAGGGTATAATAGAGAACTTGTTCACTCATTAAAAAGTGCTTGCCCCTCTATAATCCCAATCTGATATACTCCATATTATATATTGATAGGGTATCATAGATGCCTAGTTCATTTCTTCACAAAAGAGTGCAGTACACCAACCTAGTATCATACCAAGCAATTTGTAAACTTTTTCCTGAATTGATAAAATACAGAATTTTCCTTCTTACGATATCCGGTGTTGAACGTAATATAAGATGATTCTGATGAGCAACATCTTCTTTCTAGTGTGCAAGTGGAATCAGAACATATGCATCAATAATAAACTCAAGCCCTCGTTTGTACAGACATAAACTCTAAAATTTGTACAAGTAGACGACAACAAACATTTTTGATATGAAAGTACATTTTTATTGGCCAAGTTTCTTCTCTAATCCTTCTTTATGGTTAAAAATAATAATTTAAAAAAACAATCACATTAGTTTCTTATATATTGGCTTCGCAGATCTTTATTTGTCAGATCCTCCATATAAAGAGCAATGTTCATTAGATCAGAAATTTGTTAGAGAATTATAACAAAGAGACAAAAAAACAACTGAATTGGGAGCTAGCTATCATACAACTGTCATCGAGTTAGTTAAGCTATGTGTTAGTGGAGCAACAACTAGTTAGTAGTTAGTGAGCTGTTAGAAGATTCTTGATATTTTTTTCAAGAGAGTCAGTTACAATTGTATATAAATAGAAGTTGAGTGCTTGTATAGATAACACTAGAAAATTTTCATGTACTGATTTTCCTTTTCTCTGTAATTCTCTTCAATGTATATGAAATGAGGATCATTGATTCTTCTATATTCATTCTTGTTGTGTTTAATAATCAAATTAACATGGTATTAGAGATGATCGTGTGATCCTGAGGATTAAAAGTTTTAATTTTTTTATTTCCTCACAATTTTTCTCACTTTCTGTCACGATTCAATTGAGTGTTAGTGACACCCACCCCATTCTCTGTTGGGAGAACCAACAACCTCAAAACCATTAACCAACACTTAGAGGAAAAGAAAAAAACTGTCTCATTAATAGTTTAAGGATCATCCAATCTAACAACTTACGAAAATGCGAAATTAGTATTAAATCAAAAATACCCCTAGAATTCAAAAGGTGTGTACCAAAACATACTAAGAATGTCAAGAAGAGGATGCAACTCCAAAAACCAAAGAAAAGTGCATAAGTTCAAATAAAGGAAAATGCCATAAAAGAAACATTCCATGGTAGCCTGGCTACTCACCTGTGAAATCTGGATCACAAGTTAGAGTCACAAGAGAGGTTGTAACAACTTGAATTTTGGTGATTCATGTAAAAAGTGTATTTCTGTGTGATTTCATCATTTTACTCCCACCCCCACCCCCTTTCGTGGTTGCTTTGTGGTATTTTTGGGGTGTGAGAATGTTTGGTACGGTTCCCGATGCATTTTGGTATGATTTATGTAATATTGTTGTTTTTGGTGGCTTTGAGAGCCTTATAGTAGACTTCGATCAATGGTTATTGATCTATGCGTTAGATGAAAAAACGGACTGCGCCAACAGATCCAGAACATCGATTTTAGGATGGTAACATGGTTGGTCTGATTTTATGGCTTTATATCTCATTTCGATCCTCGGTTTGGAAAGTTGTGAAATTTGGTTTCGGGGGTCAACTTTATAAAAATCATATTTTTTCAAAAAACTAATACCGTCATTTAGTTCGGAGCGTCAAATTTGATAGGGTAGCATATTTCTTTTGCGTTCACGGGATTCCGAATGAATCCCGAGGGGACCGTAGAAACTTGGACACTATATATACCCATGTTTCGCCATTCTTCCCCATTTTTGAGACTGGGAGCTTAGGGTTTCATACTTTTGAGTTATTTCTTCTATTTCTAAGCTTGGGTAAGCTTCTAAACACCTATTTCAACTATTTTTACTCTAATTTTATCATCTAATTCTTGTTTTAACACGGATTAATGTGAAAAATTTGGAATTTTGGCCCGAAAGACGTAAAAGTTGTATTTCTTTGATTCAAGCCCCATTTTCAATCTTTTTTTACTTGGGTAAGTTTCTAATCTTATAATTATCAGTTTTCTCTCAATTTCATCTTCTAAACAACTTTGGATTCTTGATTTCAAAAAGGATTTTTGGAGATTTTACCAATAAAGCTTAAACTTTCTTCAATTTGAACCTCGCTTTTAACTCATTTTCACTTAGATGTTTAGCTGTAGACTCCTAAAAATATGGAAAACATGCTTCATAGATAAAATTATGATTTTGCCTTATTTTTGAAAACCTGTTTCTAGGGTTCATTTTGACCCTGACTTAAAAATAGACAATATGGGTATCATTGGGTTTTTTTATGCATAGATTCTATATTTTCATATTTTAATTGATTTTTCAAGTTCGTTTGGGCAAAGTAAGGCTTTAGAGTGAAGACTTGCGGATCAGTTTTCAAAATTTGGGGTAGGTTATGGCCTAACTTTCTTCAGATTGGGTTGAACAGTTAATGTTGGTACAAAAGCATGTTACGGGTGTGAGAATTAATCATGAAAATAAATTTATTATCATGTTGTACCCGTGTGGGGCCTATATAATGATATTATTTGATGGTCTTGATATCCTATTTTACTATGTGTGATCGTGTGGGGTCCTATATGATATTATTGGTCTTGTGTATATGAAATTAGTTGTGTCTTAATTTATGAAAAATCCTAATGTGGTATCAATGGTATATTTTTATATGTTTCATTCTGTTGGCATACAATTTATGTTAAAATTCATGGATGGTTGAAAATATTGAGTGGACTGTTGGCTCACTTGGTTAGTATATTAGTTGGATATAAAAAAACTCATTGTGGTTGATTATGAGTATTACAGACTTATATCATATACATTTATGAAACAATGGTACCACCGTGAAAATACTAAAAATACTGAAAACCTTTACTTTTTCTGACAGAAAATGTGATAGCTTTAAAACCCTATACCAAAGGATGTGTTAGTGAGGAAATATGAATATGGATTGTATAAGGGTTGAAAAACTCTCCATGGATCCTACATCGGAAAACTTTTGCTCTGTAGGTGCATACGAAAGTTGTGCGGCAACCTCGTGCATCACATCATCATTATCATCATTACCATTATCATCATTATCTCCATTGTATTTGTTTAACATTGTGCCTTTATTTGCGTTGTATTATCTCTCTTGATATATGTTTTTCTATGTATAATACCTTCCCTAGTACTTGAATATGTGATATTGGCTTACTTATATTCCTTTCTCATATTTGGTATGGTGTATGTGAATATTGTTGAACTGTTAGTGGAAATGGTGTAGGCAACCATTATTGGACATTTTTTTTATTTCAGGTGATGTGCCCTTAGTATGTATTTTGTATGCTTTATTTCTTCTTTGCTCAATCGGCCTATGATACCTACTGAGTACAAGTAGACTGTACTCACCCCTACTATGTCCTTTCGGTGCAGACCCTGGTTCGAGTCTTCCTTATAATGGTTGATTCAGGCTACCTTTTGAGCTATTCTAGGTAGAGTTTGGATTTTTTACTTTCTAAGTTTACTACTACTTTTCTTTATTTAGACTATGTTTTTATTTGTATTTAGAGACAGAGTATTCCTATTTTGGATATCTTATGTATTTGATCTCGAGTTGTACTAGTGATGTTCTTACACTATGACACCAGGTTTTTGGATTATGGTATTTATTGATTATATCTTTCTCCTTTACTATATTGTGTGGTTCAGCTTTATTCTAGAAGCCTTACTTGGGTTATTGTTATTATTTTTTCTTTTTATATTGATTTGTGTGATAGGCTTACTTGTCAAAGGTTCCTGTGACAAGTGACATCATGACCCTTGGTTTTCGCATAAATGGTGATGACTAGATCTCGTGAGATTAGAGATACGGAGCCTTCATCCGTGGAGAGAGCCTAGTTAAAAAGGCAAGTTGCAAGTTATGAATGGGCTTGAGGTAGTGGACGGGCACATGGATCTGCTTCGTCTAGAAGTAGTGCGAGGGGGCTCTCCCCTGCACCTCGTGTTAGTGTGTTGGAGATGTGGGTCCTACTTTGACTTTATTGAGTTTTTATACCCTATTAATAGAGAGGTTGTTAATTTTCTTGTTGACTTATTTGTAGGGTGCTCCTTCGAGTGAGTCTAGTGTTCCCCTAGCTCCAAGTATTTCACCTCCGTCTGTGTCAAAATTTACTTATAGTGTTTCTCCAGCCCCGAGTGTGGACCTTCAGATGGTACCTACTTATACTTTTGGTACTCGACAGACTCCGAGTGTTATTCCTCCTTCAACGCCTGCATTTGAGTATGGTATTTCAAGATTAGGAGTTCATCCTTCGTCTACGTTACCTCCCCAGGTAGGATCTCAGCCTACCAGATTCACCATGCCTTCTCTTATGACGAGTACAATCATGTCTTCTGAGGATCAGGAGAGGTTTGAGAAATTCACTTATTTGGGCCTCCCTAGGTTCAGTGGTGTTATGGGCGAGATGCGTATGAGTTCTTGATCGATTATCGTAAGAAGTTGTATAACCTACATTTACTTAAGTCACAAGGTGTTGTGTATACTACTTATTAGTTGAGGGATACCGCTGGAGACTGGTGGAGGTCACTTGTTGGTTGTAGGCCCCTTTATTCTCCTGAGATGTCTTGGATTAGTTTGTTGAGGCCTTTTTAGAGAGGTTCATGCCTTACAGTCTGAGGGATCGGATGAGAGATGAGTTTGATCACCATGAGAAGGGCTTCATGATTATTGCAGAGTATGAGTCATGATTTCATACCTTGTCTAGATATTCTTATGCCAATATTTCCATCGAGTCTGAGAAGATTCAAAAGTTTGTGAAGGGATTGGATGTTTCTATGCAGTTAGCTATGTCTCAGATGGTAGTGTTTGGAGCATCATTTTAGAATATAGTGGACCATGCGAAGATGATTAAGGTTATTGAGTAACTCAGGGAGGCGCCAAGAAGGTGCATTGTATGGGTGAGTTCAGAGGTCATACATCCCAAGGTAGGGATTCCAGAGGTTTTTGTGGGTGTCATGGTAGTCTTGTTGTAATGCCCCAAATCTGGTACCCAAAACGCCACATGGTGCTCATGACCCCGAAGGACCACAAGCTAACCAATGACTGATATCTATACCTGAACACTGCATAATATACTGTATAAATGCGGAAATGGTAGGCTAAAACATGCCATAAGGTTCAAAACTGATAAACATCTGATAAAACCATATCTGAATAATGTGGTACGACAATACCAAAACTTAAACAATATCTAAAAATATCTAGTCTAAAAACATTGTATTCTGAAAGCCTCTAAACTGTCTGAATAAGGAGTTGATGGGACATGTCCCCAACTAACTCCAACTACTGAAATAAACTAAATAATGAAGAAATAAGGTAATGATCATGTCCTCAAAAAATAAGGACTCACTGCTAACTCTGACTGCTGAAACTGGAATGCTACTAATTCTTTAGAGCTCGTGCTTCTGAACCTATGGAATAAAATACCATAGCGCAAATGCATCAGTACATTTGAATGTACTGGTATATAAGTGAGGTAGGCTGAATGCAAAGGGTTCAAATGCATAAACAATGCTAACTGACTGTATAACATGAACATGAGAATACATGCATGAATAAGAGACTATAACTGAATTCATGATAGCATGATTACTGAGTCTGATTACTGATAACATGAGTCACTGATAACTGATATAACTGATACTGAGCGACTATATCTAATATTCTAGGTTATGATCAAACTAACTGAGTTCCGTACTGTTCTGAGTTGACTGTATCTACAGTCCTGAAATTCTGAAGAACTATCTGAGTTCTATTACTGAGTCAGAGTCTGAAACTGTAACTGTGGGAGTAGTCATCTAACCGACATACCCCAAATAAAGCAATATAGCTAGATTGGGGTCCAATCTGTAACCCCAATTGGAAGGGTGTCAATACCACGCCACTGGTAAAGACGAGTTGTGGGTGACCCTCATCTGACAGAGTCCCCAAAAGAGAACAGTGGGACCCTTATCTGACAGTGTTTATCCTCTTCATCAACCCTCATCTGTCAGTGTTGATGTCTCAACCTATGTTGGCTACATAGTTTTTGAACGCAAGGATTATTTCTAAGGATCACACCCTCAACTGTCAGTGTGTGTCCTCATCCTTGGGTTCACTCGGTGCTAAATCCTACTCCCATCTGAATAGACACTGAACATGATTAACGGAACTGAACTGGAATGAGTTCATTGAGTTCCGTTGACTGACAAAATACTAGTGAGATTACTGAAGTATTGAGATTTCTGAGATTTCTGGGATTACTGAGTTTACTAAGTTTTCCTGAGTCACATGACTGACTGAATTCTACTGAACATGGCTTGACTGAGGATATCGTGAAAACATGACACTGGCTCTAGGCACACAGCTAAATTATCGGGTATTAGATACCCCCAGGACTCGATAGCATAATATGTAAATCATGACACAAGCCTAAAAGCCCATCAATGGCTATATACTCACGATTCATTCATTATGACATTTCAACGAACACTTGGGGTGTATCACTTGTACATGAATGGGGAATACATAATTGCATACTATATCGTGGCATTAATCCATTCTCATGGACAATTTATCAAACACATAAACTAATCATGGCATAGTTTCTTCTCTTATTAGTTCACTTAGGCAATTCATCAATCACATAATGCACATAGTATATGTAGACAACATTGCACAACAAGTAAACATCATGATTCAATTCTAATTTCACAATTCAAGGGTTTAATCATAGGTTCACATGAATCTATTCATATAATAACTTATTTCACATAAAATTTATCACCAAACATGGATTAGAATTCAATTGGTCATTATCAACATGAACAAAAGCAAACCCAACATGGGATTCATAAAAATCCATATACTTGAACTTTGAAAAAGAGATTCTTGAGCTTCATGGGTGAAAGGGGTCTATGAATCAACACTTCACATACCTTGATTGTAAGTTTCTTGAAGTTCTTGGAGAGATTCTCGAAATTGGCTTTGATTTCTTGAAAGCTAGGGTTTTGTTTCTTGGGAGAGAATGTTCTTGATTTGGGAAAAAATGAGTAAATAATGATTTGAAATATTTTTAGGGATTAAATCCCGCACCTGGACGTGTTAAAACTTGGGGAAAAGATCAATTTATCCCTGGACAAAATATTTATTTTTTGTCAAAATTTCCCGGAATTTGACAACTGAAAAATTAGGAGATGGCGCGATGTGGAGCTATCGCGTTGCCACTTTGTTTGCGATCAGGAAGTTTGGCGCGATGCGGAGACATCGCGGAGGTTCACTGGAAATAGGACAATTGAGATTTAGGATCCCTCCACGATACGGTGTAATAGCAGAGTCTTACTAGAAACTGACAAATGTCATTTTGGCTTATGGCGCGTTGCGCCACTGGCTGAAATGATGGTGTTTTACGATTGAAACTTTAAATCGACATTACTTTTTACCCGGTTATCGGATTTAGGAGAATTTGGTATCGATGAGAAGCTTATTCAATTTCCCACACAACAAAGAGTGAAAATATTGAAAATTCTACATATATAAAAGTGTATTAATATTTAATGAATGTCTTTGCCATCTTCAAGATGAATTTAAGCTAGGTAGAAGTACGGGGTATTACAATATCTTCCCCTTGGGAACATTTATCCTCGAATAAAACTGACTGAGACAGGAGAAATGATAGACTGAAGTACATGCTGAACATGAATAATTGAAACATGATTTCATGACTGATATAACAGATAAGATGAATGTATTAAGCTGAATATGCATATCTGATGCATGAATAACGGATTTATGACTGCATGACTGAATTACTGAAAAGATGAGTTTCTCATTAAACTGAAAATGCATATCTGATGCATGAATACATGACTGAACTGATACATGAATGCATGACTGACTATGAAATGGTAATTGATACCAAGTTTATAATAGAATTCTGAAAATGAACTGGACACCAAGTTGTAACTAAAATTTGAACATGAAACTGAAAGGCTTAAGAAAAGCAGTTACCTTAGGCTGAGTCTAAATTAGCGGAGAAGAGGTGAGGATACTTGGTATGCATTTCTGCTACTTCTTCCCAAGTAGCTCTCTCAATGGATTGGTTTTGCCAAAGGACTTTGACTAGAGGGACTCCTTTGTTACTCAGTTTGAGAGTCTGATAGTCAAGAATTTTGAACGGAATCTTTTCAAAAAAGAGATTATTCTGTATATTTATACTCTGAATAGGGAATACAACTCCTGGGTCGCCTATGCACTTCTTGAGCAAAGAGACATGGAAGGATGGATGAACTGAGGCTAAATCTGAAGGCAATTCGAGCACATAAACTACTTTGCCGAAGGAACTGAGGATTTTGAAGGGAACGACATATCAGGGATTGAGCTTTCCGTTCTTGCTGAATATCTTCACTCCCTTCATGGGAGAGATATTTATATGAACATAGTCACCAATCTCAAACTCGAGATCTTTTCTACATACATTTGCATAAGACTTTTGTCGGCTCTGACCAGCCCAAAGTCTTTCTCTGATCAACTGGACTTTTTCTAAGGCATAGAACACTAAGTCAGGCCCTATAACTGAGGCCTCACTAACTTTGAACCAACCGACTGGAGATTTGCACCTCCTACCATAAAGAGCTTCGAATAGAGCCATCTTAATACTGGAATGATAGTTGTTGTTGTATGCAAACTCAATCAAAGGAAAATGGTCATCCCAACTACCCTTGAAATCAATTGCACACGCTCATAGCATATCTTCTAAAGTATGAATAGTCCTTTCTGCTTGACCATCTGTCTAAGGATGAAAGGCTGTATTGAGATGAACTTGGGTACCAAGACCCTTTTGGAACGCTTTCCAGAAATGAGAGGTGAACTGGGTACCTCTATCCGAGATAATAGATAAGGGAACACCGTGCAATCTGAACAACTCTCTGATGTAGAGTTTGGCATAATCCTCGGCTGAATAAGAAGTATGGACTGCAAGGATAAGAGCTGATTTGGTCATTCTGTCTACAATGATCCAAACTAAATCATGTTGATGACGAGTATGAGAAAAACCCGTCACAAAGTCCATGTTTACTTCTTCCCACTTCTAAGTAGGATTATTGAACTCTTGCATGGACCCGCTAGGCTCCTGATGCTCTATCTTAAACTGCTAACATGTAGAGCACTTAGCCACAAACTCTTCCATATCTCTCTTCATCCCACACCACCAATAGATCTCCTGCAAGTCATGGTACATCTGTGTCCCCTGGATAAATAGAATAGTGCACACCATGTGCTTCTGCAAGAATTCACTACCTCAAGTCATCTACACTTGGAATACACAGACGACTCTGACACTGCAATACACCATCTCCCTCTTAGGAGAAAACATCAACCTTCTGATCCTTGATTAACTCTTTCAACTTGACTAGACTGGGATCTCTATCTTGCTTTTCTTTTACATCGAAAACTAGAGATGATTCTAAACTACTCTGAACCCATATATCACCCTCCTCTATATCGACTAAGCGAACACCTAGTCTGGAAAGCTGATGGACTTCCTGAGCTAACTTCTTCTTACTGTCCTCAACATGAGAAATACTACCCATAGAGAGTCTACTGAGAGTGTCGGCCACTACGTTGTCCTTGCTCAGATGATAAAGAACACTTATGTCATAATCTTTCAAGAGATCTAACCACCTTCTCTGACGAAGATTGATATCATTCTAAGAAAAGACATACTGAAGGATTTTATGATATATGAACACATCTACATGAACTCTGTATAGATAATGCCTCTAAATCTTTAAGGCAAATACTACGGCTGCTAACTCAAGATCATGAGTAGGATAATTATTCTTATGGGGTTTAAGTTATCTGAAGGCTTAGGCTATGACCATACCATGTTGCATGAGGACACAGCCCAAACCTACTTTGGATGCATCACAATACACTACAAAACCATCTAAACCATTTAGAAGAGCCAAAACTGGAGCTGAGGCGAGTCGAGTCTTCAACTCCTAAAAACTCTTCTCGCAAGGATCTGATCACTAAAACTTAACTTTCTTCCGAGTCAATATAGATATAGGGGATTCAATAGAATAAAATCCCTCAAAAAATCGTCTGTAATAGCCAGCCAAACCCAAGAAACTCCTGATATCTGATGGAGAGATAGGTCTGGGCCAGTTTTTTACTGCTTGGGTCTTTTGAGAATCTACTCTAATGCCATCACCGGAAATGATATGACTAAGGAATGCTACTGACCTTATCCAAATTTGCACCTGCTAAATTTGGCGAATAGCTGATGATCTCTGAGAGTCTGAAGTACGATTCTAAGATGGTCAGCATAATCACGTTCACTGCAGGAATAGACAAGAATATCATCTATGAAGACTATGATGAATATATCAAAGTACTGCTTGAACACACGGTTCATCAAGTCCATGAAAGTTGCAGGGGTATTGGTAAGACCAAAGGACATGGCTAGGAATTCAAAGTGACCATACCAAGTTTGGAAAGTTGTTTTCGGAATGTCACATTCCCTAACTCTGAGTTGATGATAGCCTGATCTGAGGTGTATCTTAGAGAAATAGTTGGAACCCTAAAGTTGGTCAAACAAGTCGTCAATTTAGGGTAGTGGATACTTATTTTTTACCGTGACTTTATTGAGCTGACGGTAATCAATGCACATTCTAAGAGAACCATCTTTCTTGCTCACGAATAAATCTAGTGCACCCCACGAGGACACACTGGGTCTGATGAATCCCTTATATAGGAGATCCTTCAACTGCTCTTTCAGTTGTTTGAGTTCTACTGGTGCCATTCTGTATGGCAGAATAGATATAGGCTGAGTATCTGGAAGAAGATCACTGTCGAAGTCTATTTCCCTTTCGGGAGGAATTCCTGGAAGATCTTCGGGAAAGACATTAGAATATTCACTTATGACTGGGACTGATTCAAGACTGGGAGTCTCAGAACTAAAATCCTTAACATGAACAAGATGATAGACACATCCCTTAGATATCATTTTTCATACCCGAAGGTAGGAAACAAGTTGACCTCTGAAAGCTGAAGTACTACCCCTCTATTCTAGGACAGGTTCATTCAAACACTGGAAATGGATTATTCTGTTTCTGCAGTCGACTATGGCATAGAAGGAATGAAGCCAATCCAGGACGAGAATGACATTAAAATCAATCATCTCTAATTTGACTAAGTCTGCGGAGGTGACTTTCTGAAATATCATAACTGGGCAGTTCCTGTATACCCTTTGGGCTATGATGGTTGTACCCACTGGGGTAGATACTGAGAAGGGATTTATTAGAATTTCGGGACTGACTCTGAAATCAACTGTTATATAAGGAGTAATAAAAAACAAGAAAGCTCCTGGATCTAGCAAATCGTAAACATGCAAGTGAAAGATATGTAACATACCAGTAACTACATTAGGAGAATTTTCCTGATCTTACCAGGACTGAATAGCATAAAGTTTGTTTAGGCGTTACCCACTAGTAGCACTGGAAGTGGCACCCTACTGATTTGGGCGACCGAACTAGGCTGAGGAACGATTCTACTGACCTTGATAATCTCACTGGGGATAATCTCTGACTCTGTGGCCTATCTTTCCACATCCGAAATAGACATCACTGCTAGCTCTGCAAGTACCCTTGTGGTTCTTACCACAAGTCTGACAAAGTGGATTAGTTTGGGCATTGCTGACACTGCTCTAAGACTTAGATCCTGGCGCCCTATCTCTATTACCATCCCTGAACTTAGGATATGGAGCACTAGATGAAGAAAGAGATGGAATGGATTACTTAGGATTGAACTAAGAATGGTTTTCTCCTTCTGACTTAGGCTGAGTAAAGTTGAAACTACCTATCCTTGCTCTGTTATTCTGCCTCTCTCTCATCTTAATCTTTTGCTCTTCTATCTCTTGAGCATGGGTCATAAGACTTACTATGTTCATATCACTATTCAACATCGCGGACCTGCACTCATTAACCACACTATCATTCACCCCAGAAACAAACTTACTCATCTTGGCCCTGCTATCTGCAACTACATGAGGAGCGTATCTTGGTAATTGAGTAAACTTAAGAGAATACTTTTTCACCATTATGTTGACCTGCCTGAGGTTGATAAATTCTAACACCTTAGCTTCCCTCAGCTCTTGGGGAAAGAATCTATCTAAGAATGCAGTGACAAACTCCTCCCACTCAATAGGCCCTACATCAACTGACCTCTCAGAATTCCATTATTTGAACTAAGTATGAGCAACATCCTACAACTGATATGAGCTAGCTCAACACTCTCACTATAATTAACCCCCATGATGTCCGTAACTTTCTGAGACTAGTCTAGGAACTCCTGAGGATCCACTTCTGGCTTAGACCCAAAAAGGGATGGAGGATTCATTCAGGTAAAGTCTCGAATCCTGGCTATAGCTGAATTGGCTACTGGGTTGGCTGGAACGACAGCTAGTCGTTCATTCTAAGCAGTAACTAAATTAGCAAGAGTGGTGAATGCAGCTTTAAACTCTATATGGGAAATGTGTTCGTCTAAGGTATCTACTTGGATGGGCTGACTGATTTTTGTTTCTTCTTTTGGGATCCATGTTCTGTAAGAGAAAGGGAGAAATGGATTAGACTAAGATTTAAATTTTAGCTCATGCTCACTGGCATGACATGAATACTGAAAGAAGGGAAACTATTCCTAAGACATCTCATAGCCTCCTGCATATAAATGTGGTGCATAATACACCCATGTAAAAGACTCTACTAGATACGGGTTTCAGGCTTTCTAGGACTCTATTGAACCTTAGGCTCTAATACTAGTTTGTAACGCCCCGAATCTGGTACCCAGAATGCCACACGGTGCTCATGACCCCGAAGGAGCACAAGATAACCCATGACTAATATCTGTATCTAAACACTACATAATATACTATATAAATGCTAAAATGGTAGGCTGAAACATGACATAAGGTTCAAAAGTGATAAACATATGATAAAACCATATCTGAATAATATGTTACGATAATACCAAAACTAAAATAATGTCTAAAAATATCTAGTCTGAAAACACTGTAGTCTGAAAACCTCTAAACTGTCTGAATATGATGGGAAATGTCCCCAACTAACTCCAACTACTGAAATAAACTAAGTAATGAAGAAATAAGGTAATGATCATGTCCTAGAAAGATGAGGACTCACTGCTAACTCTGACTGCTGAAACTCGAATACTACTGATGATCTGGAGCTCGTGCTTCTAAACCTATGGTATAAAACACCATAGCGCAAATGTGTCAGTACGTTTGAATGTACTGCTATGCAAGTGAGGTAGGCTGAATGCAAAGAGTACAAATGCATGAATAATGCTAACTGATTGTATAACATGAACGTGAAAATACATGTATGAATAAGAGACTGTAACTAAATTCATGATATCATGATTACTGAGTGTGATTACTGATAACATGAGTCACTAATGACTGATATAACTGATACTGAGCGACTGTATTTGATAGTCTAGATTCTGATGGAACTAACTGAGTTTCGTACTATTTTGAGTTGACTGTATCTGACAGTCCTAAAATTCTGAAAAACTATCTGAGTTCCATTACTGAGACTGGGTCTAAAACTGTAAGGGTAGGAAATAGTCATCTAACCAATATGCCCCAAATATAGCAATATAGCTAGGTTGGGGTCCAATCTGTAACCCCAATTTGTAGGGTGTCAATACCGTGCCACTGGTAAAGATAAGTTGTAGGTGACCCTCATCTGACATTGTCCCCAAAAAGAAAACAGTGGGACCCTCATTTAACAGTGTTTATCCACCTCATCAACCCTCATCTATTAGTGTTGATGTCTCAACCTATGTTGGCTATATAGTTCTGGAATACAAGGATTACTTCTAAGGATCACACCCTCAACTGTCAGTGTGTCCTCATCCTTGGGTTCACTCGGTGCTAAATCCTACTACCATCTGAATAGACGCTGAACATAAATAACTGAACTGAACTGGACTGAGTTCATTGAGTTTCATTGACTGACGAAATACTACTGAGATTTCTGAAGTATTGATCTTTCTGAGCTTTCTGGGATTATTGAGTTTACTGAGTTTTCCTGAGTCACTTGATTGAATGAATTCTACTGAACATGGCTTGACTGAGGATATCGTGAAAACATAACATTGGCTCTAAGCACATAGCTAAATTATCGGGTATTAGATACCCCCAGGACTCAATAGCATAATATGTAAATCATGACAAAAGCCTAAAAGCCCAACAATGGCTATATACTCACGATTCATTCATTAAGACATTTCAACAAACACTTAGGGTGTATCACTTGTACATGAATGGGGAATACATAACTGTATACTATATCGTGGCATTAATCCATTCTCATGGACAATTTATCAAACACTTGCACATAAACTAATCATGGCATGGTTTCTTCTCTTATTAGTTCACATAGGCAATTCATCAAGCTCATAATGAAAATAGTACATGTAGACAACATTGCACAACAAGTAAACATCATGATTCAATTCTAATTTCACAATTCAATGGTTTAATCATGGGTTCACATGAATCTACTCATATAATAACTAATTCCACATAAAATTTATCACCAAACATGGATTAGAATTCAATTGGTCATTATCAACATGAACAAAATCAAACCCAACATGGGATTTATAAAAATCCATATACTTGAACTTTCAAAAAGAGGTCTTGATCTTCATCGGTGAAAGGGGCCCATGAATCAACACTTGACATACCTTAATTGTAATTTTCTTAAAGTTCTTGGTGAGATTCTCGGAATTGGCTTTGATTTCTTGAAATCTAGGGTTTTGTTTCTTGGGAGAGAATATTCTTGATTTGTTGAAAAATGAGTAAATAATTATTTGAAACATTTTAAGGGATTAAATCCCACACCTGAACGTGTTAAAACCTGCGGAAAAGACCAATTTATCCCTGGACAAAATATTTATTTTTTGTCAAAATATCCCGATTTCGCAGACTGGCATGACGCGGCGCTATCACGTCGTGTCTCTAGAATTTGACAACTGGAAAATTGGGAGATGGCGCGATGCGGAGCTATCGCGTTGCCATTTTTTTGTGACCTGGAAGTTTGGCGCGACATGGAGACATCGTGGAGGTTCACTGGAAAAAAGATAATTGGGATTTAGGAGCCCTCTGTGATGTGGTGTAATCACAGAGTCTTACTGGAAACTGACAAACATCATTTTGGCTTATGGCGCGATGCGCCACTGGCCGAAATGATGGTGTTTTATGACTGAAACTTTAAATCGCCATAACTTCTTACCCGGTTATCGGATTTAGGCAAATTTGGTATTGATGGAAAGCTTATTCAATTTTACATACAAAAAAAGTGAAAATCTTAATAATTCCATATATATAAAAGTGTATTCATCTTTAAAGTATGTCTTTTCCATCTTTGGGATGAATTTAAGCTAGGTAGAAGTACAGGGCATTACACTTGTGCAGGCAGCCTTGCAAAGCTCAAGTAGTGAGTCTTCTAGTTCAGCAGTTTAGGGAAACCATTCCAATCCAGACGTACCTCCTCCTATCGAGTCGATTCATAGTGATTGTTATGTGTGTGATGAGACTGGTCATTTGGCCAAAGACTGTCCCTTTTGTGTGTTTAGAGCTACTCTTATTTCAGTTATGAAGGTTGGATTTCTACCAGGGGTTCACAAGGTGGAGGTAATGGTGCCCATGGTAGTGTTCATAAGACTACTTAGGTAGTTGGTGGTCATGCACAGTATTATGCTATACCCGCTACACCAGAGGCCAAGGCTTTCGACGCTATTATCACAAGTATCATCCTCATTTGTTTTAGACCAGCATCTGTGTTATTTGACCTGGAATTGACCTTATCCTATGTGTTTGCATATTTTTCTTTGGTTTTTTACTTTGTTAGTGAGCATTTTTCCATGCCTATTCATGTATCTACCCCTGTAGGATATTCTTTAGTGGTGGATCAGGTGTATCGATCTTGTATTGTGACTTTTTCTAGGAATGAGACTTAGGTAGATTTATTTTTCCTAGATATAGTTGATTTTGATGTTATTTTGGGTATGGATTGGTTGGCTCCATACCATGCTATCCTATATTATTATGCTAAGACTGTGACTTTAGCATCATCGGGTGCATCGAGGATAGCTAGGAAGGGTGCACTTCATTTTGGTTCCAAGAGGATTATATCTTATGTTTAGGCTTATCTTTTGGTTGAGAGGGGATGTTTATCCTATTTGGCTTATATTCATGATACTAGTGTTGCTTCACCTCCTTCTTCATGTGGTTCATGAGTTCACGAATGTGTTTTTGATAGATTTCCCTGGTATTCCTCTGGATCATGATATTGACTTTGGTATTGATATTGAGTCAGGCACCAAGACCATTTTTATTTTTACTTATAAGATGGCCCCAGCTGAGTTGTAGGAATTGAAGGATCAGTTACAGGAGTTGTTGGATAAGGGATTTATCTTGCCTAGTGTATCAACTTGGGTTGAAGCTATCTTGTTTGTAAATAAGAAGGAGGGTTCTATGCATATGTCTATTGATTATCAGCAGTTGAACAAAGTGACGGTTAAGAATAAGTATCCTCCTCCTCATAATGGTGATTTATTTGACCAACTTCAGGGTGCTTAGATGTTTATGAATATTAATTTGAGATTCGAGTATCACCAATTGAGCATTTGATCATTGGATATTTCAAAGACAACTTTTTGGACTCGATATGGTCACAATGAGTTTTTAGTCATTTTCTTTGGGTTGACCAATGCCCCAGCCGCATTTATGAAGTTGATAAACCAGGTATTTCGACCATATCTTGACTCTTTTGTAATTGTATTTATAGATGATATCTTGGTCTATTCCAAAAGTGAGGCCGATCATGGGGAGCATTTATGGATTGTGTTTCTGAGATTAAGGGATGAAAAATTGTATGCAAAGTTTTACAAGTGTGAGTTTTGGTTGGAGTCTATCTCTTTCTTGGGTTATTTGGCAACTAAGAAAGGTATTATGGCTGATCCAATCATGATTGCAGCATTTTATGATTGGGCTAGGCCTACTTTACCTACTAAGATTCAGAGTTTTGTTGGCTTGATGGGTTACTATCGGCATTTTGGTAAGGTTTTTTCATCTACTGCAGCCCCATTGACCAATTTGACTCAGAAGAAGATTTTCTTTCAGTGGTCCTATACTTGTGAGGCGAGCTTCCAAAAGCTCAAGGATTTGTTAATGTTAACTCTTATCTTGACCATGCCCAAGGAGGGCGTGGGTTTTATCATCTTTTGAGATATTTCAGGTATTTCTTTGGTGTTGTAATAATGCAGGAGGGTAAGGTAATTGAGTATTCTTCTTGTCAATTGAATCTCCATGAGAAGAATTACCTTACCCACGACTTGGAGTTGTGTGCGGTTGTTTTTTCCTTGAAGTTATAGAGGCACTACTTTTATGGAGTCCGTTGTGAGATTTTCTTGGATCATCGTAGCCTTCAATATTTCTTCACCCAATGAGATCTTAATATGAGAAGGCTCTATTGGCTTGAGTTGCTTTAGGATTATGACTTAGCTATTCTCTACCATCCGAGCAAGGCTAATATGGTTGTGGATGCCTTGAGATGGAAGTAGACTAGCATGGGTAGCTTGGCGCATATTTTGACCTACGAGAGGCCTTTGGACTTAAAGTTTTAATCTTTGGCTAACCAGATAGTTAGGCTTGATATATTAACACTCGAGTGTGTTTTGGTATTCGTGGAGGATAGGTATTCTTTGATGGAGCAGATTTGAGCTCATCAGTTTGATGATGTTGGATTGAGATTGATTCAGGAAAAGGTGTTGAGTGGTGAGGCAAAGGAAGCCTCACTTGACTCAGATGGTGTTTTTAGGATTGGAGT
The DNA here is from genome assembly GCA_030864215.1 of Capsicum pubescens. NCBI lineage: Eukaryota > Viridiplantae > Streptophyta > Magnoliopsida > Solanales > Solanaceae > Capsicum > Capsicum pubescens. Next base: position 93,408,772 of record CM061543.1, read on the forward strand.
TCGAGTTTGTGTACCGAGAAAGGGTGATTGGATTATATTGATTTTGGAAGAGGCTTATTGTTCCAAGTATACCATCCATACGGAGTGATTAAGATGTATAGTGATTTGAGGAAACATTATTGGTGGGGTGGATGATGAAGGGTGTAGCATATTTTGTAGCTCGTTGCCTTTGTTGTCAGCAGGTAAAGGTCGATCATTTGAGATCTGGTGGATTGCTTTAGTGGTTACCTATTCTCGAGTGGAAATAGGAACAGATTACGATAGACTTTGTGACTAGATTACCTCATACCTCTCATAGTTCTGATAGTTTTTGGGTCATCATGGATAGATTGACCAAATATTTTTACTTTATTCCAGTTTAGGGTTCTTTTAGTGATAAGAGGTTGGCCCGTATCTATATTCATGAGATTGTGCGTCTTCATGGTGTGTCAGTGTCTATTATCTCAGATCGAGGTTGTGTATTCACATATCACTTTTTGAATACTTTTCAGGAAGATTTAGGTAATCGAGTTGATCTTAGCATATCATTCCACCCCAAGACTGATGGTCAGTCAGAGCAGACTATTAAGGTTTTGGAGGATATGCTCCACACTTGTGTGATGGATTTTGGTGGTCCATTGGAGCAACATCTAGATTTTACAGAGTTTGCATATAATAATAGCTACCATTCTAGTATTGATATGGCTCCTTCTGAGGCTTTGTATGGTAGGCGTGGTCGCTCCCTATTTGGTTGGTTTGAGTTTTTTGAGATTAGACCTCGGGGTAAGGGCTTACTTCTTGAGTCATTGGATAGAGTTTGGATCATTCAGGACAGACTCAAGTGGCTCAGAGTAGGAAGAAGTGCTATGTTTATAGTAGAATTCATGCCTTGAGATTTATTGTTGGTGATTGATTTTTCCTTCAAGTTTCTCCCATGAAGGGTGTGATGAGGTTCAGGAAGAGGAGAAATCTAAGACCCAAGTATATTGGCCCATTTGAGATTCTTCAAACTATGGTGATGTGGCTTATAAGTTGTCTTTGCCCCAAAATTTATCAGCTGTTCATCCAATTTTGTATGTCTCCGTGTTTCGTTGTTACATTTTGGATAACTCTCATGTAATTCATTCAAATTCAGTTCAGTTAGTTGAGAGGTTGTCTTTTGTTGAGAAGTCGGTCTCCATCTTGGTTAGGGATGTTAGGCGGTTGCATTCTAGAGTCATTCCAGTGGTTAAGGTCCAGTGGAGACATCGACCTATAGATGAGGCTACTTGGGAGGTCGAGTCTGATAGATGTAGTTTATATCCCCATCTCTTTCTTGATTCAGCTATTTCCCTTGCCTTTAGTTTGAGGTTGAACTAGATTTTAGTGGTGGATGATGTAGCCACTTGAATTTTGTTGATTTATGTGAAAAGTGTATTTCTGTATGATTTGACTATTTTACCTCTACTCATGGTTGCTTTGTGGTATTTTTGGGGTATGGAGATGTTTGTCATGATTCCCAATGCATTTTCGTCTGATTTATGTGATATTGTGGCTTTTGGTGGCTTTGAGAGCCTTATAGTTGTCTTCGGTCAACATTTATTGATTTGTGCGTCGGATGGAAAAAATAGACTGTGCCAACAGATCTGAAACGTTGATATTAGGGTGGTAACTTGGTTGGTCTGATTTTATGGCTTTTATATCTCATTTCGACCCTAGGTTTGAAAAGTTGTGAAAATGGGTTTAGGGGGTCAACTTTGTGAAAACGATGTTTTTTCAAAAATCTTATATCTCCATTAAGTCTGGAGCATCAAATTTGATAGGTTAGCATATTTAATTTGCGTTTCATGGGATTTCGGATGAATCCCGAAGGGTCCGCAGAGACTTAACCCTATATATACCCATGTTTCGGCATTTTCCTAATTTTTGAGACTTGGAGCTCAGAGTTTCACACTTTTGAGCAATTTCTTCCATTTTTAAGCTTGGGTAAGCTTCTAAACACCTATTTCAACTACTTTACTCCAATTTTATCAACTAATTCTTTTTTTAACATGGATTAAAGTGAAAATTGAGAATTTTGGCTCGGAAGGCCTAATACTTATATTTCTTTGATTCAAACCCCGTTTTCACTTCAGTAAGTTTCAATTCTTATAATTATCAGTTTTCTCTAAATTCATCTTCAAAACAACTTCAGATTCTTGATTTCAAAAAAGATTTTCGGGGAATTTGTCGGTAAAGCTTAAACATGGTTTTTCTTCAATTTGGACCTTATTTTTAGCTCATTTTCACTAGAGTTTTCATTTGTAGACTCCTAAAAATATGGAGAATATTTTTCATATATAAAATTATGATTTTGTCCTTCTTTTTTTTGAAAGCCTATTTCAGGGGTTCATTTTGACCCCGACTTAAAAAAAGGCAATATCGGTATCGTTGGCTTTATTTTGATGTATAGATTCTATGTTTCCATGTTTTAGTTGATTTTGAGTCCGTTTGGGAAGAGTAAGGCTTCTGAGTAAAGGCTTGCGGGCCAAATTTTGGCATTCGAGGTAGGTTACGGCTTAACTTTCTTCGAGCTAAGTTGGGTAGTTAATGTTGATACAAAAACATGTTAAGGGTGTTAGAACTAATCATCAAAAGGGATTTATTATCATGTTATGCCCGTGTGGGGGCCTATATAGTGATGTTATTTTATAGTCTTGATATACTATTTTCTATATGTGACCGTGTAGGGTCCTATATGGAATTATTGTCCTTGTGTACATGAAATTAGTTCTATCTTGATTGATAAAAAATCCAAATATGGTATCAATTGTGTATTTTTATATGTTTCATTCTGTTGGCATACGGTTTATGTAAAAATTCATGGATGGTTTGAAACATTGAATGGATTATTAGATCACTTGGTTGGTATATAGTTGTTGGACATGGAAATACTCATTTTAGTTGGTTATGAGCATTATATCCTCATATCATAGACCTTCATGAAACATTGGTACCACTGTAGAATACTGGAAACACTAGTTTTTTCAGACAGAAAATGCGACATCTTTAAAATCCTCTACTGAAGGATATGTCGGAGAGGAGATATGGATTGGATATAAATTATATATGAGTTGAAGAATCCTCCATGGGTCCTATGTCATAAAGCTTTAGCTCCATAGGTGTATATGGAAGTTGTGTGACAATATCGTGCATCACATCATCATTACCATCATCATCGTCATTATTTTCATTGTATTTTTGTTACATTATGCCTTATTTATGTTGTACTATCTCTGTTCATGTATACTTGTCTATGTATAATCTCTTCGCTAGTACTTGTATGTGTGATATTGGTTTACTTGTATTCTTTCCTCATATTTTCTATAATGTAAGTGAATATTATTAAACAGTTAGTGAAAACAGTGTGGGCTACCACTGTGGGACATTTTTTTATTGCAGGTGACGTGCCCTTAGTATGAATTTTGTATGCTTTATTTTCTACTTTTCTCAGTTGGCCTATGATATACCTACTGAGTATAAGTGGACTACACGCACCCTACTATGCCCTTTTTAGTTCAGACCCTGCTTTGAGTATGCCTCGTTGTGCTTAATTCGAGCTACCTTTGGAGCTATTCGAGGTAGCAGTTGGATTTTTTCTTTCGAAGTTTACCACTACCTTTCATTATTTAGACTTCGTCTTTATTCGTATTCAGAGACAGAGTATTCCTGTTTTAGAAATCTTATGTATTTGATCTCGAGTTGTACTAGTGATGTTCTTACTTTGTGACACCAGTTTTTGGGATTATGGTATTTATTGATTATATCTTTCCACTTTGCTTTATTGTGTTGTTCGGCTTCATTCTAGAAGCCTTACTTGGGTTATTGTTATTATTTTTTCATTTTATACCAGTTTGTGTGATAGGCTTACTTGTTAAGGGTTCTCGCGACAAGTTCTATCATGACCCTTGGTTCTTGGGTTGTGACAGAGATCTTATAGGAGCCATTGGAATATGTGTTGCACTCAACAAAAGTAAGAGCAGGTGTTGTACAAATATACAAACACAATAGTGTAATGTTACAGTCATTTGACTAGCCCAATATGAGAATATGAACACGTAACCAAAACGGAGTAATCCATGCTCATTATAACTGTAACGCTCCAAAATTTGATCTCGAGACGTCACATTGTGCTCAAGACTATGAGTAGCCTTAAGCTAACCATGTCTGCCTTCTACTAGATATAAATCTCATAATCAAGGTAATATAGACATGAAAGTCATACTGAGTGCGGAAACTGTATGAAATAACTAAGAATAATCTGAACATAATGTATGAAACATACATACTGAATAAGCTGAATCACAATTAGTAGTCTGACAAGCCTCTACTACTAACATATAGAGTGTCGTAGGGACAAACCCCCAGCTAACTCGAACTGTCGGAAAAGAATACCAAATCATGTAAACGGATAAGCTGCAAAATCTGAGTGAATAAGTCCTCAAACTATGAGAACTCACCAACTGTAGGATGTAGATGGAGATGCTTGGACTACTCATGCTGCTGATACTGAGCACCTGAACCTACATTATGAGACAATGTAGCACATAGATATATATGTGGATCAGTACTTTGAGGATGTACCGAGTATATGGGGGTGAAATACATAAGTAAAACACCATCTCATCATCATAATTTATAAAACAATGCATGCTAAATGTAAATGACTCACATAAACTAAATATCTGAAATACTAAGATCATGAATAATAAATCAATCATACTTTATAAATCTAGTGAGTCATCACATTTAGTTCTGAAAGCTATACTTGCATTCTGTTTGTAAATCATCTGTCTAAGTGTAGAAAGAGCTCACTTCTGAAATATGAAATCAAAAAGTTGAAGTCTGTAACTGTTATCTTTCTGTAAAGCATAATCTAAGTAAATTGTAAGCCTTTCACTTAGTTTTCTATAAAAATTTTACTTTAATTAGTAGGGAGGTTCTCTTAACCGACATAAACCATGCAAGCTATATGTAGTCCAACGTCTCATCCTCCTAAGAAAGAAACCTCACGTTAGGGAGAGGTGTCATACTCTTGCCAGGGAGTATAACCACAGCTTAAGTGATCTCTATCTCAGCCCACTATGGGCCCTTTAATCTCAAATCTATGGTGGCACGTAGATCGAAGGTATGAGACCTTGGAATCATACCTAACTCGGTGCTAAATACTACTCCCTTTTTATTTTCTACGCTCATCTTATTGGAAATCCACTTTAAAACTAGCATAAGGGTTTTTTATGAAACCAGTTATGCATTTATCTGAATCAATCTGTAAATAAAGCTATTTTACTTTCTGTAATCTGTAATAAATCTGTAGAGTGGATTCCAAAACTTATCTGAGGATCAAAAGATCAAAACTTTATCATAAATCTGATATAATCAGCTCATAAGATGCTTAAAGCATCATCTTTCTCAAAATCTCAACATATAAATTTGGGGCTTAATAACCCATGTATCAAACTCATGTCAAAACATCATAATAATCATGCTTGAAAATGAAAACAATGATAATTCATCTCAAAATCTGTAATTTACTACAATAGGCATGAAAATATAAAAATATACATGCAATTCACCTTCAAAATATCTCAGAAACTCATAACTTTGCAAATAGCAATAATGTGTAAGAACCTTAAATCAAAACTCTTCAATAATCATTCAAAATTATATGAATTTCAAATAAAAGCTTGGTTTTGGGCACAAGGATGGAAAAAGATCCTTGTTCATAAACCCCGCATACCTTGATAGATGATTAGATGAAGAAACTTGAATTACTGATTCCTAATTGAGATCTTGGAGATGGATTCTTGATTATCTTGTCTTGGGAATCCTCAATCTTAAGTTTTTTTGGAGAATCAAGGGAGGATTTTGATTTCTTGGAGAAGAGGTTTTAGCTAGGGTTTTGCTTTTGAAGAGAATGATGAATAATGAGCACAAAGTGCTTTGAATATGATTAATCTTGTGTTTTGGATGGATTGGGGCCTTGGGATTTAACCAAAATACCCTTTTTAAACTTCTAAACAGAACTAGAAAAGAGCAATATTTTTTTATTTGGCTGGCCACCGCGACGCGCCACTATCGCAGTGGCTTACTTGAAAATGATGAGTGGGAACTGGGCTTTCTCCGTGATGCAGAGCTATCGCGGTGCCCTATAGTTTTGCCATTTTGTCCACTAACACGACGCGCCAACATCGCGTTGGGTTACTGGATTTTGACAAATGGGAAATTCGGATTCCTCGCGATGCGGGGCTATGGCGGAGGGCCACTGGAATTTAACAATTATGAATTTTCTCACCTCCGCGATGCGCCAAGTGCTCAGGTGGCATGCTATCTTGCTAAAAATGCTCTAACTCCTTCACCGAGTTCGGAATTGGGCGAATGTGATATCGATGGAAAGCTTATTTAATTTCCCATATAATAGGAAGTCTAAATCTAAAAAATTCAATATGAAATAAATATTATTCATTTTGGAAGCTATTTCTTGATATTCTAGGAATGAATTTAAGCTAGGAAAAGTGTGGGGTATTACAATATCTCTCCCTTGGGAATATTTATCCTCGAATGTGGCTAGATAAGATGAAAATACTGAGGAATCTGAGGCTATAAACTATCAAGCACAACTAAAATAAACTGAATAACTAAATCTCAATTAAAATAAGCTACTGAACTGATCTGAGAGTGCATGAATTCTCATGAAGATAACTATATATAGCTGAATCTGAAACTAGAAAAGAACTAATGAAGGAAAACTATTACCTTCGGCTGAATATGAGTTCGTGGAGAAGAGATGTGGATACTTGGTACGCATGTCTGCTTCTGCGTCCCAAGTAGCACCCACAACGGACTGATTTCGCCACAGAACTTTGACCAAGGGAACTTATTTGTTCCTTAGTTTACAAATCTGATGATCAAGAATCTCTACTGGGACTTCTTCGTAAAAAAGGTTATTCTAAATATTTGTGCTTTCTAGGGGAACTATAACGGCTGAATCGTCCGTGCACTTCTTTAACAAGGACACATGAAATACATGATGGACTGAGGTTAAATCTGCGGGTAGCTCAAGCTCATACGCTACCTTCCCAACACGACTCAAAATAAAGAAGGGACTAATATAGCGGGGACTAAGCTTCCCATTATTGACAAATCTCTTCACCCCTTTCATAGATGAAACCTTTAAATACACAAGATCATTAACCTCAAACTCAAGATCTCTTCTTCTCACGTCGGCATGAGACTTCTCATGACTCTGGGATTCTTTCAATCTCTCTCTAATCAACTGAACTTTCTCCATGGCATCAAACACCATGTATGGCCCAATCAAAGCGGCCTCACCCACTTCGAACCAACCAACTGGCGATCTATATCTCCACCCAAAAAGAGCCTCAAATGGAGCCATCTGGATACTAGCATAATAACTGTTATTATAAGCGAACTCAATCAGTGTCAAATACTCATCCCAGCTACCTTTGAAATCAAGAACACATGCCCTCAACATACCCTCTAAAGTTTGAATGTTCCTCTCTTCCTGACCATCTATTTGTAGATGAAAAGCTGAACTAAGATGAACTTGGGTACCAAGACCCTTCTGAAAGGCTCTCTAAAACTGAGAGGTAAACTGAGTACCCCCAGCTGAGATGATAGACAAAGGAACTCCATGCAATCTAACTATCTCTCGAATATAAACTTAGCATAATCTTCAGCTGTGTAAGACGTGTGAACTGGCAATAAATGCACTGACTTAGTCAATCTATCTACAATTACCCAAATCGAATAATGTCTCCAGATTTTCAAAGCAAACACAACAACAGCTAACTCAAGATAATGGGTTAGGTAATTCTTTTATGAGGCTTAAGCAGTCTAGAGGCATAGGCTATGACCTTACCTCTATGCTTCAAAACACAACCCAAACCAACTCTGGAGGCATCACAATAAACCACATAACCATGTGTACCATCAGGTAATGCTAAAACTGGGGCGGAAGTGAGTCAAGTCTTCAACTCCTGAAAACTCTTCTCGCAGAAATCTGACCACTAAAACTTAACTTTCTTTTGAGTCAATTTAGACATAAGAGACGCAATAGATAAGAAACCCTCAATAAAACGTCTGTAATAACCAGCTAGACCCAAGAAACTCTTATTGTCTGACGGGAAAATAGGTCTAGGCCAATTCTTTACAGCTTCTATCTTTTGGGGATCAACTCTAATACCTTCGTTGGAAATGATATGACCAAGGAAAGCTACTGACCTTAGCCAAAATTCATAATTGCTGAACTTGGCGAACAACAGGTGGTCTCTAAGGGTTTGTAACACAATTCTAAGATGATCTACATGATCATTCTCACTACGAGAGTAGACAAGAATATCATCGATAAAGACTATGACAAACATGTCCAAATACTATTTGAACACTCTGTTCATCAAGTCCATGAAAGTTGTTAGGATATTTGTTAGAATGTAGGACATGACTAGAAACTCAAAATGACCATAATGGGTCCTAAAAGCTGTCTTTGAAATATCATATTCCCTTATTCAAGATGATGATAGCCGGATCTAACGTATATCTTTGAGAAATAATTGGCACCTTGGAGTTGATCAAATAAGTCATCGATTCTAGGAAGAGGGTATTTGTTTCTGACTGTAACTTTATTCTACTGAGGATAGTCAATGCACATATGCAAAGAACCGTCTTTCATTTGCATGAATAGGATCGGAGCGCCCTATGGATAAACACTAGGCCTTATAAAACCTTTATCTAAATGATCTTTGAGTTGCTTTTTCAACTTTTTAAGCTCAGCGGGAGCCATACGATATGGAGGTATAAAAATAGGCTGTGTATCTGGAAGAAGGTCAGTATCGAATTCTATTTCTCTATCGAAAGGTACCCCTGGAAAAATCTTTGGGAAAGACATCAGGAAACTCATTAACTACGCTGACTGAATGAACTATTAGAGTCTCAGACTTAGTGTCTTTAGCTCGAACAATATGATAGATACACCCTTTTGAAATCAACTTTATAACTTTAAGATAAGATATGAAATGACTTTTTGGAGACACTGAATTACCTTTCCACTCAAGGACTGGCTGATCTGGAAACTGAAACTTCACCACTCGGGTACGACAATCTATAGAGGCATAACAAGAATGGAGCTAATCCATACCAAGAATAATATCAAAGTTCACCATATCTAACTCTATTAGGTCTTCTAACTTGACTTTATGAAGGACAGTGATAGGACATTTTCTAAAGATCTATTTAGCAATAACTAACTCGCCTACAGGGGTAGACATCAAGAAAGTCTTAGGAATCTTTTCAAAACTTATCTCAAAATTTACTGCAACTAACAGTGTCATATAAGAAAAACTCGACCCAGGTTCTAACAACACATAAACATCAAAATGAAAGACACGAAGCATACCAGTAACAACATCTGGTAAATCCTCCTGCTCCTGACGGGATGGTAAAGCATAGAATAAATTTTGGCGTTGACCACCACCGGTACTGGATGATGCGCCCTGAGAAGGGACTGGGAGACCTAAAGGAGCTGGTGCACTAGCAGTCGGAGTCTGGGGACGATCATCTCTATTTCCCTTCTTAGCATGCGGGCACTCTTTAATTCCATGACCCGACTTACCATAACCAAAACAACCCTTCTGTCCAGCAAAACACTCCCTGTGGTGATTCCTACCACACTTAGCACAGGGAGGATAATGAGGTCTTTTACTTACACTATTTCAAAATCTGGACATAGAAGACTTACCCTACTGCTCCTGTCTACCTCTGGGAATGGGAGCACTAGATGAAGATAGTTTTGGCATAGATGAACGATTCTAAAACTGCGAACAATTTCTTCTTTGAGACCTATTCTGACCATACTCAAACTTTCCTGTGCTTGCCCTCTTATTATTTCTATCTCTCCCCTTCAACTTCTCTGCCTCAATCTGCTGAGCAATATCATCAATCTCGCAAGGTCCATGTCTCCAATGAGCATGGAAGTCGTACACTCCTTGACTACCAATCTAGATACTCCAGTAACAAACTTACTCATACTAGACCTAGGATCAACCATCGTATCAGGGGCATACTTAGACAATTGATTGAACTTAAGGCAGTACTCTTTCACTATCATCCAGCCCTACCTCAAATTCATAAACTATTCTATCTTAGCTTCCCTCATCTTATGTAGGAAGAATCTATCTAGAAAAGTATCCTCAAACACCTACCAACTCATAGGAATAGCATTCTCACCTCTACCATTCTTCCACATCACTCCCCAATCATACTCTACATCCTTTAAACTATAGAATGCTAACTCTACAATCTCCTCCTCAAAAATATGTATAATCTAGGTAATCTTCTTTACCTCATCTAAATAAAGTTATGGGTCCTCACCTTCCTTTGACCCAAAAAACTCTGGCATATTCATTCTCATGAAGTCTCTAATTCTAGCTGCTACTAAATCCCTATTTTCCAGAAATGAGACCGCAGCCTGATTCTAATAGTTGCCCTAAACTTTAGCAGTCACAGCTTGGGACAACGCCGGAAAGGCAACCCTAAACTCAGCATAATATACATTTTCATTCAAAGGATATGCGGACTAAGGAGGTTGGTTATAATTTCTATGGGAATTAGCTTAACAAGGAGGCTTATTCAACTATCACGTAAGAGCATAAATTAAAACTAGATAGAGATACTGTAAGTATGATAGATCATGAAAGAAAGAGATGATTTCCTAAGAATATTTCGTAACCTATTGTTCATAAATATGGCGCGCTTCACACCCATGACCAAGACTCTATGTAATGCAGCTTGTTTGACTCCCTAGGAGTCTTAAAAACATGGCTCTGATACCAAGTTTGTAATGCCCCAAAATCGGATCCCAAGACGTCATACAGATCTCAAGACTATAAGTAAACTTAAGCTAACCCTGTCTTCCTTCTACTAGATATAAATCTCATAATCAAGGTAATATATACATGAAAGTCATACTGAATGCGAAAACTATCTGAAATAAATAAGAATAATCTGAACATAATGTATGAAATATCAAAACTGAATAAGATGAATCACAACTAGTAGTCTGACAAGCCTCTACTACTAATATCTAGGGAGTCATTGGGACAAACCCCCAGCTAACTCAAACTATCTGAAAAGAATACTAAATCATGTAAACAGATAAGCTGCAAAATCTTAGTGAAAAAGTCCCTAAACTATGAGGACTCAATAACTGTAGGATGTAGATAGAGATGCTCAAACTACTCACACTGCTGATACTGAGCACCAAAACCTACAATATGAAACAATGTAGCTCATAGATATATATGTGTATCAGTACTTTGAGAATGTACTGAGTATATGGGTGTGAAATACATAAGTAAAACACTATCTCATCATCAATTTATAAAACAATACATGCTAAATGTAAATGACTCACATAAGCTAAATATCTGAAATGCTGAGATCATGAATAATAAATCAATCATACTTTATAAATCTAGTAAGTCATAACATTTAGTTCTGAAAGCTATACATGTATTTGTTTGCAAATCATATTGTCTAAGTGTAGAAAGAGCTCACTTCTGAAATCTAAAATCTAAAAGCTGAAGTTTGTAACTGTTATCTTTCTGTAAAGCATAATCTGAGTAAACTGTGAACCTTTACACTTAGTTTTCTAAAATATTTTTTGTAAATTTTTTAATTTAACTAGCAGGGAGGTTCTCTTAACTGACATAAACCATGCGAGCTACATAGATTCTAACGTCTCGTCCTCCTAAAGAAGAAACCTTACGTTGGGGAGAGGTGTCATACTCTTGTCAGGGAGTATAACCTCAACTTAAGTGATCACTATCTCAGCCCACTATGGGCCTCAAATCTATGGTGGCACGTAGTTCTGGGGTATGAGACCTTAGAATCATACCCAACTCAGTGCTAAATACTACTCTTTGTTTATTTACTACGCTCATCTTGTTGGAAATCCACTTTAAAACTAGCATAAGGGTTTATTATGAAACCAGTTATGCATTTATCTGAATCAATCTGTAAATAAAGCTATTTTGCTTTCTATAATCTATAATAAATCTATAGAGTGGATTCCAAAACTTATCTGAGGATCAAAAGATCAAAATTTTATTGTAAATCTAATATAATCAGCTCATAAGATGCTTAAAGCATCATCTTTCTCAAAATCTCAACATATAAACTTGGGGCTTAATAACCCATGTATCAAACTCATGTCAAAACTTCATAATAATCAGGCTTAATAATGAAAACAATGATAATTTATCTCAAAATCTGTAATTTACTGCAATAGGCATGAAAATATGAAAATAGACATGCAATTCACCTTCAAAATATCTCAGAAACTCACAACTTTGCAAATAGCAATAATGGTTATGAACTCTGAATCAAAACTCATGAATAATCATTCAAAATCATATGAATTTCAAATAAAAGCTTGGTTTTGGTCACAAGGATGGAAAAAGATCCTTGTTCATAAACCCCACACACCTTGATAGGTGATTAGATGAAGAAACTTGAATTATTGATTCCTAATTGAGTTCTTCGAGATGGATTCTTGATTATCTTGCCTTGGGAATCCTCAATATTAAGCTTTTTTGGAGAATCAATGGAGGATTTTGATTTCTTGAAAAAGAGGTTTTAAAGCTCTAGGGTTTTGCTTTTGGAGAGAATGATGAATAATGAGCTCAAAGTTCTTTGAATTTGATTAATCTTGTGTTTTGGATGGATTGGGACCTTGGGAATTGACCAAAATACCCTTATTAAACTTTTAAATGGAACTGAAAAAGAGCAATATTTTCTAGTTTGGTTGGCCACCACGATGTGCCACTATCGCAGTGGCACACTGGAAAATAACGAGTGGGAATTGGGCTTTCTCCGCGGTGCAGAGCTATCGCGGTGCCCTATAGTTTTTCTATTTTGTCCACTAACGCGATGCGCTAACATCGCGTTGCATTACTGGATTTCGACAAATGGAAAATTAGGATTCTTCATGATGCAGGGCTATCGTGGAAGGCCACTGGAATTTGACAAATATGAATTTACTCGCCTCCGCAACCCGCCAAGTGCTTAGGTGGCACGTTGTCTTGCTAAAAATGCTCTAAATCCTTCACCGAGGGTCGGAATTGGGCAAATTTGGTATTGATGGAAGGCTTATTCAATTTTCCACACAATGGGAAATCTAAATCTAGAAAATTCAACATGAAATAAATATTCTTTATTTTGGAAGCTATTTCTTGACATTCTAGGAATGAATTTAAGCTAGGAAAAGTGTGGGGTATTACAATATCTCTCCCTTGGGAATATTTATCCTCGAATTTGGATATATAAGCTGAAAATACTAAGGAATCTAAGGCTATAAACTATCATGCACAACTAAAATAAACTGAATAACTAAATCTCAATTAAAATGAGCTACTGAACTAATCTAAGAGTGCGTAAACTCTCATGAAGATAACTATATATAGCTTACTCTAAAACTAAAAAAGAACTGAATGAAGGAAAACTATTACCTTCGACTGAATCTGAGTTCGTGGAGAAGAGATGTGGATACCTGGTATGCATGTCTAATGTGCTAGCCATCTGTTAACACATTTAAGACTTTTAACTTGAAATAATTGTAAGTTCTTAAGTAATTACTGTTGTTTTTTATTATGTTTCATATGATTTTGTAGGAAAGTCAAGATGCATGAACATATATGAAAGCTACATTAAGAAGGATGATTTTTGGTGAAAGAGGCAAGAAATTAAGTTCTGGAGATTTCATCTGACGACTTGGTCTGAGAAGCTATTAGATCTGTGATAAGATATCAGAACATGTCGTCACACATAGGCAGAGAACAAGAAAGGTAAAGCATTTTTGATGATATTTTCTGATAAGTTATCAGATTTGTGATAAGTCGTCACACATGTCATCACACATGTTAAGCATTTCTAAAGACATTTTCTGATAAGTTATCAGATTTGTGATAAGTTATCACACATTTTGTCACACATGGGTAGAAGGTCAGAAGACATTTTCTGATAAGTTATAAGATTTGTGATAAGTCATCACACATGGGCAGAAGGTCTGAAGACATTTTTTGATAAGTTATCAGATTTGATAAGTCATCACATATGTCGTCCCTCATGGGAAAAAGGTCTAACGATATTCTCTGATAAGATATCATATTTGTGATAAGCTTTCAGACATGTCATCAACTAAAGGAGCAAAAAGCTGAATTTTTAACTTTGAATATTTCTTAAAGTACGGATATAAATAGTAGCTTTTAGGGTTTCAGGGAAGAGATGGAACTTATTCCAAAGGCTAGTTTACTTCTTTTCTGGGTCTCTTAATTTTGAATTTAATTTTCAATTCTTTGATTGAGTTGTGGAATATTCTTCTTGAAATTGAAAGAGTATCAACCTCAGACTTCATCTTTTGTAAGTTTAATTGCTCTGAATGATGAATACAATTGTTGCTATCTCTTTTTTTCTCATGTGGAACTAAAACCCATAACTAGGGTTGTCGAATCTATGATTATTCCTCTATGGATTTAATAGTTGGTCAGGGTTTGAGTGATTGTGGGAACATCTTGATAATTCCTTTGTAATGATTGTTTTCTATTGGTTGCAAACAATAGATATAGCCTTATATTTGTTTGCTCGAACTGAGAAATAAACTAAAGGTAGTGAATTATCAACGAGGATTTGGTAAGGTTAATTTTTTATCTAATGATTAATATTGTAACAAGATTAATCAACTCGAGATAAAATCATTGCGAATAGAAGGTTTTCCTAAGTTTGAGAGAATTAGGGAGCACAACATCTAGGTAGGTTGAGAAATACTTAGATGGACTGTCGATACTGATAATTTGGTGTTTCTAATAAGTCATGAGAATCCAGTACTACAACTATTATTTAATAAGGGTTTAATAATCATAGTGATCATAACCCTAGTTTCTCTCTATTATTGATTTGAACCATTGAAATTTTAGCTTTGAGTTCTGAATCAAGTCAAAACTTTTATCAACCATTAAAAATCCTTTATTTTATCTTTTTGTATCATTTATTTGAAGTTAACTTATCTCTATAGTTTCAAATTAGTTTAATCTCCACTCACATTGTTCCTCGTGGATTCGACCCCGACTCCAAAGTTGAGTAATTATATTGACGACAACCACCTTGCACTAAATTGATGTGTAAGTTGAGCGTTATAAAAAGTGGCGCCGTTTCCAGGGAACAATTTGGCGTATTGAGTTGGTTTAGAATTTTAGCTTACTTGTTTGAATTCAAATTTGTAAATATTTGTTTGTAATTTTCTTTTATTTCTTGTGTTAGGTAGATTTTTATTTTAGTTTATTTATTATTATGGCGTCTTGGAATGAATGTGAGTTTTATGGTTGTAAATCCTACCTTGATGATCCATGTCCACATAGTGATGGACCTCAATTTTGGCAAGATTGTAGATATGCTCCCCGGAGAGAGATGTGTGCACCATCTTCATCCTACTTGGAGGATGATTGTTTTATGTGGTGGTCAAGATGGACATTGGAATGATTGTTCAAATGCCCCCTCCCCCAGTTATGGTAACCCAAATTCTAGTTCTTTTTATGATTTTAATAGGTCTTATGGTCAAGAACAGGAAGAATGAAGCATCGAAAAGAATCGCATTGAATTTATGTTTCAACGACTTTTGGATAGCCAGGAAGAAATGGTTCAAGACATGAGGGAATGGAAAAATGAAAGAAAAAGGATAGAGGAGATGGATATAGAGGTCAATCATTCAAATCACTTTTCAACATTATGTTTAGATGATATCTTGTCTTTGGAATCATTTATAATAATTGAAGAGTGTGAAGATGAGGAGTAAGAATCCTATATTGATGTTGATCTTGACGATGAGAAACCCTCGGTGATTTCCCAACCAACCGAACCAACTATGAGAGATGATGCCAAGATTGAGGAAATGGTGCTAGAGGCAAAAGAAGAAACCAAGCCAATCTCTTATAAAGACTCTAGCCCAATTCGGGGTGAAAAGGTCGAGAAGGATGAAACTCTAAAATTAGGGAGAAGACCTCACTCGAATCACTTTTCAACATTATTCTTGGTGGATGTGATGAAAGTTGAATCACCCAAGAAAATGATGAATTTTTGAAATGAGGAAGAAAATTCCTACATTTTGGAGTTTGTCTTTTTGAAAGGGTATAATACAACCCCAATCTTAAAGGCCAAGAAGATTAAATATCGATGTCCATTTAGTGGCTTTTGAAGATTCTCACTGTTGCCAAATGAGCCCACACAAAAGTTCGATGTAAAATTGGGCAAGCGGTTTAAGTCTTCGAAGTGGCGTGATAGAACTTTCCTTATCATGCTCTCACATTTGGCCAACGCACCTAAAAGATGTAAAGATCGAAAGATGGGCTGACGATTCAAATCATCTAAGTGGAGGGATAAAGGATGAAGCACTTTCAAGGTATCTTGATGAATTCTGAGTAGTCAAGATAACCTAGTCGTTCTACGACACTAAATCAGGCGCTGCTTGGGAGGCAACCCAAGGCATTTTGTTGTTTGTATTTGTATTATGTGATTGACATCAGATCTTTGCACCTATGGTGCCACAGGTATGTTTCTAACTCTCTTATTTTAGTTTGATGCATTGGGGACAATGCATAATTTTAAGTTGGGGGTGAGACTATTTGTGGGTGTTAATGTCCTCTTGGAGTTTTTGTTGTCGTGCCTCTTTTCCCTGGATCTTGTTCCTAGTAGAGCCGGTATATTTCGGCGTACTGTGTTTTATTTTGTGATGTGTTGTGGTTAATTGGGAGAAAAATAAATATCTGGAGCAGTTGACATATTTTTTTAGTGATCTTCGAGTATGATAAATACCTCTCCAATTGTCTATTTTGTAACTGTGTGATGTGCATCTATATGCGACTACTGTGAATCTTTTTATGGCATTGGTATTAGGACATGATAATTATTGCTAACAATTACATGAACCGGATAGGTAGTATCTTGTGACGTACCTTTGTGCCATGTGTTTGTGAGCTACTACCTAGTTCCCATTGTGTGTTAAATCCAGAACTTGCCTGGTTGGTCTTTCCTTGGTTGTAGGAGAGTGGTTAGGAAAGGATCATAGGTCACTTTTTATATTAGTCCACTTTTAGCCTAAATGACCTTCCATGTTTGAATAATATCCCTTGATCCTAATTTTGAGCCTGAATGGCTATATATATATATATATATATTTGTTATACCTATCACCTTCCCACTTGTATCATAATGAACCTGTTTTGGCTCTGGTCCTCCTTGGGCATTGTGCACTTTGACTTAGGCAAATTGCCTAAGTTGAGGGTGGCTATTATAGGGGTGTGTGATGTAAAGTGAGTAAGAAGAAGGGTAAAATAAAATAAAAAAATGAAGGCTGGGTGTGGTAGGAAAAAGAATAATAAAAAAAAATTGTAAAAAAAAAATAAAATGAAAGACTAAAGGACCGCATCCAGCCTGAATTTACTTCAATAAAGAAAGGGAGAAATAAGTTAAAGGTTGATAAGTGAGACCCCAAAAATAGTGTAGTGTCAAGTAGGCTTACTCACTTTAAATATCCTTGCGTATCATACCAGCCCCAAGCCTACATTACAAGATGAAGAAAAGTCCTTTAGTGATCCTAGCTTAACTGTCTGAAAGCCTCAGTGATGAAAATAAAGGCAAGCTTATGGTTTTTTTTATACATTGACTGGATCTTCTTTTTGAGAGTGGGTGTCTCTTGACCGTCCCTGCATTTACGTGCTTGATTTCATATATGAGTAAAGAGTGACTTCTTTGTTGTAAGGGCATATCGGTTGCATTGCTAGCTGCTTACTTGTTTGGGTAGTGTAACTTGTACATATGCATGGTTATTGTTGCTAATTTGATGCCATAGCTTGATTCCTTTGTGTCACATTGTTGATTTTCAATGATATACAAAGTCGGGTTTGAAGGTGATTGAAATTGGAGAGGGTAATGTGTTTTGAGCGAAAATTGATAATCAACTGCCGTAGGTATTTTATGTTTCTCTTGATTAAACATCGGAGTATGGTGTTATGTAGTTTCTTGAGGACAAGCAATGGTTTTGTTGCTTGAGGACAAGCAATGGTTTTGAGTTGAGGGTGTTGATGTGCTAGCCTTCTGTTAGCACATTTAAGACTTTTAACTTGAAATAATTGTAAGTTCTTAAGTAATTACTGTTGTTTTTTATTATATTTCACGTGATTTTGTAGGAAAGTCAAGCTACATGAACATATATGAAAGCTCCGTTAAGAAGGATGATTTTTGGTGAAAGAGGAAAAAAATTAAGTTCTGGAGATTTCATCTGACGACTTGGTCTGATAAGCTATCAAATCTTTCATAAGCTATCAGAACATGTCATCACAGAGAGGCAGAGAACAAGAAAGGTAAATTATTTCTGACGACATTTTCTGATAAGTTATCAGATTTGTGATAAGTCATCACACATGTCGTCACACATGTGAAGTATTTCTGAAGACATTTTCTGATAAGTTATCAGATTTGTGATAAGTGGTCACACATGTCATCACACATGGGCATAAGGTCTGAAGACATTTTCTGATAAGTTATCAAATTTGTGATAAGTCGTCACAATGTCGTCACACATGGGAAGAAGGTCTGAAGATATTTTCTGATAAGTTATCAGATTTGTGATAAGTCATCACATATGTCGTCACACATGGGTAGAAGGTCTGACGACATTCTCTGATAAGCTATCAGATTTGTGACAAGCTATCAGACATGTCGTTAGCTAAAGGAGCAAAAAAGAGATTTTTTTAACTTTGAATTTTTCTTAAAGTACGGATATAAATAGCAGCTTTTAGGATTTTATGGAGGAGCTGGAACTTATTCCAAAGGCTAGTTTACTTCTTTTCTGGGTCTATGAACTTTGAACTCAATTTTCAATTCTTTGATTGAGTTATGGGATAATCTTCTTGAACTTGGAAGAGCATCAGCCTCAGGCTTCATCTTTTGTAAGTTTAATTGCTCTGAATGATGAATACAATTGTTGCTATCTCTTTCATTCTCATGTAGAATTAAAACCCATAACTAGGGTTGTAGGATCTATTATTATTCCTTCATGGATTTAATAGTTGGTTAGGGTTTGAGTGATTGTGGAAACATCTTGATAATTCCTTTGTAATAATTGTTTTCTATTGGTTGCAAACAATAGATCTAGCCTTATGTTTGTTTGCTCGAACTGAGAAATAAACTAAAGGTAGTGAATTATCAACGAGGATTTGGGAAGGTTAATTTTTCATCTAATGATTAATGTTGTAACAAGATTAATCAACTCGAGATAAAATCAGTGTGAATAGAAGGTTTTCCAAAGTTCGAGAGAATTAGGGAGCACAACATCTAGGTAGGTTGAGAAAAACTTAGATGGACTGTCGATACTGATAATTTGGTGTTTCCCACAAGTCATGAGAATCCAGTACTACAACTATTATTCAATGAGGGGTTAGTAATCATAGTGATCATAACCCTAGTTTCTCTCTATCATTGATTTGAACCATTGAAATTTTAGCTTTGAGTTCTGAAGCAAGTCGAAACTTTTATCAACCATTAAGAACCCCCCATTTTATCTTTTCGTATCATTTGTTTGAATTTAAATTGTAGCTATAGTTTCAAATTAATTTAATTGCCACTCACATTGTTCCTCGTGGATTCGACCCCGACTCCAAAGTTGGGTAATTATATTGACGACGACTGCCTTGCATTAAATTGACATGTAAGTTGAGCGTTATCAATGTCTACTTCTGCTTCCCAAATAGCACCCTCAACGAACTGATTTCGCCACAGAACTTTGACCAAGGGAAAAAAAAAATTCCTTAGTCTACGAATCTGATGATCAAGAATCTTTACTGGGACTTCTTCGTAAGAAATTCTTTTCTGAATATCTGTGCTTTCAAGAAGAACTATAACATCTGAATTGTTCATGCACTTCTTTAACAAGGACACATGAAATACTGGATGAACTGGGGATAAATCTGTGGGTAGCTCAAGCTCATACGCTACCTTCCCAACACGGCTCATAATCCATAAAGGACCAATATAACGGGGACAAAGCTTCCCCTCTTTGACAAATCTCTTCACCCCTTTCATGGATGAAACTTTTAAATACATAAGATCATCAACCTCAAACTCAAGATCTCTTCTTCTCACGTTGGCATAAGATTTCTGACGACTCTGGGCTGATTTCAATCTCTCTCTAATCAACTGAACTTTCTCCATGGCCTCAAACTGTAAAGCCCCAATTTTTCTGAACCGGAATGCTACACGATGCTTATGACCCCAAAGAATCACAAGCTAACCCATAACTGATATCTGTACTTGTACACTGCAATATATAACGTAATAACACGGAAAACATAAACATGTAGGCCATAAGGTTCAACTGAATAAAGAATCTTTCAAAACATAATATCCATAGGGGTGAAAGATATCCAAAATAGCTGAAAACTGAATCAAATCTGAACATAAGTCTGAATACTGAATCTGAAAGCCTCTAAGTACTGTATGAATAAGGAGTTGAAGGAACATGTCTCCAACTAACTCAGTAAACTGATAACTGTCTAAAATAATAATGAATAAATCAAATCGTATTGTCCTCAAATAAAGAGGACTCACTGAATCTCTGCGACTGGAAATGCTACTGCTACTGCTGATCTGGAGCTCGTGTCTCTGAACATATGGTGTAACATGAAAAGAAAGCACCATAGCGCGAATGCATCAGTACGAGGAAATGTACTGAGTATACGAGTGAGGTAGTCTAAATATAAACAGGGTTTACATGCATGAACAATGCTAACTGTATGACTGATATGAACGTAAGAGTACAAATATGCATACATAGTAACTGAAATCGTGGGTGCATGATAGCTAGTCCTGTATACTAATACATGGTTTACTGATGGCTAACATGACTGATACTGAAATTTTGATAACATGGGCGACTGTATCTGACAATCCTGAATCTGATGGAACTATTTGAGTTCCATAATGTAACTGAGTCTGACTGTAACTGAGTCTGACTATATCAAACACCTTGCATGCATTCTTTAAGGCATAGGTGGGTTTCATACTTGCACCATATAAACCACCTAAAGTTCATGGTTTTCAATTAACAAACATATATATTCCATGAAAACACCTTTAGACATCACATTGAAACTTAAACAACAATCGTCAACATGTACATACTCATATCACTACAAAAAGTTTACAAAACAATATTTAAAACATGGTTCTTGAGCTCTATTAATGGATTAGATCCATAGATGAACACTACGCATACCATAGAAAGGAAACCTTGATTATTTGTTGGATAGTTCTTGGATTGGGAAACTTAATTCTCGATTATCTTGGAAAAAGGCTTGAATCTTGCTTTTGAGAGATGAGTTTGATGGAAATCCTAATCTTGTGGTTGAGAGCGTAAGAGAAGGTTTTTTAGATGCTTAACTGAAGAAAAATAGGAAAAATTATGCCTCTTTAGGGTTATAAGTCATGGAAGGTGAAGGAAATGATCTAAATAACCTTATGAAATAAATTCCTAGTTGCTGAAAAATCATAGCTGACGACCTTCGTGATAGGGCGTCACAAATGTGATAAGCTATCACAAATGTCGTCACTTAGGAGTTGGTTTCTGCCTAAGGATGACGACCATCGTGATAGGGCATCACAAATATGATAAGCTATCACGAATGTCATCACTTAGGATATGGTTTCTTTCTAAGGCTGAAGACCTTCGTGATAGGGCGTCACAAATGTGATAAGCTATCACGAATGTCATCACACTGTTTCCAGCCTGACATGCTGGAGTAAAATAGGAATAACTCTTTGCTCCGATATCAAATTTAGGCGAAATTGGTATCGTTGGAAATATAATTAAATTATCTATCTTTTGATAGGTCATGAGCTCAAAAAATCCAAGTATAATGATAGATATGCTCATTTGAAGTTGACTATACCAATATCCTTCTCAAGAATTCAATCGGTAAGGAATGCTTTGATTCGTCTGATAGCTGGGAGTTATTTGAAGCCTTAATATACATATAAATTACTCATAAAACTATAAAAGAACCATAGTGTACTATACATGATCTTGGTGCATGGCTCTAATGTTGGTTTGGATTTTTTGGGGTATTACAATATCTCCCCCTTGGAAACATTCATCCTCGAATGATAACTGCTTGAGAGGGGAGAAAAGATAAAACAACACATACACTGATCATGCTCAACTGGCACATGATTTTAGGACTGAATTGAATTCTAAACTGAATATAGCCCAACTGAACATGCATGACTGATAAGCTGAACTCATTAATGCATGACTGATGTTTGGATGAACTAAAATTTCTCACAATGAGAATGCATATCTGATGCATGATCGCTTGACTGAACTGATACATGATTTCATGATAAGCTATGCACTGATTTTTTATACCAATTTTATACTGGAATTTTGAACATGTAACAAAATAAGCTTGAGCAAAATGGTTACCTCGAGCTAAGTCTGAATTAGCGGAGAAAAGATGAGGGTACTGGGTTCGCATGTCTGCTTCTGTATCTCAAGTAGCTCCCTCCATGGACTGATTCCGCCAAAGAACCTTAACTAGAGGGACTTCTTTGTTCCTCATCCTACGAGTCTGATAGTCGAGGATTTCAACTGGAATCTCTTCATCTATGTACTTCTTAAGCAAAGAGACATGGAAGAATGGATTAACTGAGACTAGATCTGAAGGCAATTTGAGCTCATAGGATACCTTACCGAAGCGACTGAGAATCCTGAAGGGACTGACATATCAGGGACTGAGCTTTCCCTTCTTGCCGAATATCTTCACTCCCTTCATGGGAGAGATCTTGAGATAGACATAGTAATCGACCTCGAATTTGAGATCCTTTCTATGAACATCCGCATAAGACTTCTGAAGGCTCTGAGCAGCCCGAAGTCTTTCTCTGATCAACTGAACTTTCTCTAAGGCATCGAATACTAAGTCAGTCCCATGATTGCATCCTCACTAACTTTGAACCAACCGATCGAAGACCTACATCTC
This sequence comes from Capsicum pubescens, assembly GCA_030864215.1. Lineage (NCBI taxonomy): Eukaryota > Viridiplantae > Streptophyta > Magnoliopsida > Solanales > Solanaceae > Capsicum > Capsicum pubescens. The sequence goes on from CM061543.1 coordinate 93,431,868, forward strand.
CTACCATAGAGAGCTTCAAATAGAGCCATATGAATACTGGAGTGATAGTTGTTGTTGTATGCGAACTCAATCAAAGGAAAGTGGTTATCCCAGCTTCCCTTGAAATCAATTGCACACGCCCTTAGCATATCTTCTAGAGTATATATGGTCCTTTTTGGTTGACCATCTTTCTGAGGATGAAACGTTGTACTGAGATGAACTTGGGTACCAAGACCATTTTGGAATAGTTTCCAGAAGTGAGAGGTGAACTGGGTACCTCTGTCTAAGATGATAGATAGTGGAACACCGTGTAATATGACTAACTCAATGATATAGATTTTGGCATAATCCTCGGCTGAGTAAGAGGTATGAACTGGAAGGAAATAAGCGAACTTGGTCATTGTCTACAATGACCCAAACAGAATCATGTTGATGACGTGTTCTAGGCAAACCCGTCACGAAGTCCATGTTCACTTCTTCCCACTTCCAAGTAGGAATAGTGAACTCCTGTATGGAACCAATAGGTTTCTGATGCTCTATCTTAACTTGCTGACATGTAGAGTACTTAGCCACAAACTCTGCAACGTCCCTCTTTATCCCACTCCACCAATACATCTCCCGCAAGTCACAGTACATCTTAGTGGCCCCTGGATGAATAGAGTATCATGCACTTCTGCAAGAATTCGCTGCCTGAAGTCATCTACACCGGGAACACACAGACGACCCTAACAATGAAGAACACCATCTCCCCCTTGGGAGAAAACCTCTACATCCTGACTCTGAACTGACTCTTTTAGATTGACAAGGCTAGGATCCCTGTCTTGCTTCTCTTTCACCTCAGAAACAAGAGATGACTCTGAACTACTCTGAACACATACCCCACCCTCTGAAGAGTCGACTAAGCGAACGCCTAGTCTGTCAAGCTGATAAATCTCCTGATCTAATTTCTTCTTACTATCATCAACATGGGAAACACTACCCATGGAAAGTCTACTGAGTACGTCGGCCACTACATTGGCCTTGCTAGGATGATAAAGGACACTCATGTCATAATCCTTCAAGAGCTCTAACCACCTTCTCTGATGAAGATTGAGATCTTTCAGAAAAAAGACATACTGAAGGCTTTTATAATCTGTGAAGACGTCTACATGAACACCGTATAGATAATACCTCCAAATCTTTAAGGCAAAGACAACTGCTTCTAACTCAAGGTCACGAGTGGGATAATTCTTCTCATGGGGCTTTAACTTTTTGGAGGCATAGGCTATGACACTACCATGCTACATGAGGAGACAACCTAAACCTACTCTGGATGCATCAAAATATACTACGAATCCATCGGAACCATCGGGAAGTGCTAAAATTGGAGCTGAGGTGAGTCGAGTTTTCGACTCCTAAAAACTCTTCTCGCAAGGTTCTGACCACTGAAACTTGACCTTATTCTGTGTCAATATGGACATAGGAGATGCAATAGAAGAAAATCCCTCGACAAACCATCTGTAATAGCCAGCCAAACCCAAGAAATTCCTAATATCTGATGGAGAGACAAGGCGAGGCCAGTTTTTTCCAACTTTGGTTTTCTGAGGATCTACTCGAATGACATCACCGGAAATAATGTGGTCAAGGAATGCTACTAATCTTAGCCAAAATTCGCACTTACTGAACATGGCGAACAACTAGTGATCCCTGAGAGTCTGAAGAACAATTATGAGATAGTCTGAATGATCACGCTCTGTGCGAGAATAGACCAGAATATCATCTATGAAGACTATGACGAATGTGTCCAAGTATTGCTTGAACACTCGGTTCATCAAATTAATGAAAGCTGCAGGGGCATTGGTAAGACCAAAGGACATGACTAGAAATTCAAAGTGACCATACCGAGTACGAAAAGCTACCTTCGGGATGTCACATTCTCTAACTCTGAGTTGATGATAGCCTGATCTGAGGTCTATATTGGAGAAATAACTGGCACCCTAAAGTTGGTCAAACGAGTCATCTATTCTAGGCAGCGGATACCTGTTCTTGACCGTGGCTTTGTTGAGCTGACGGTAATCAATACACATTCTGAGAGAACCGTCTTTCTTGCGCACGAATAAGACTGGCTCACCCCATAGGGATACACTGGGCCTGATGAATCCCTTATCTAAGAGATTCTTCAACTGATCTTTCAGTTCCTTAAGTTCTGCTGGTGCCATTCTGTATCGCAGAATAGAAATAGGCTGAGTATCTGGGAGAAGTTCTATGCCAAAGTTTATTTCCCTTTCGGGAGGAATGCCTAGAAGATCTTCGGAAAAGATAGTTGAATATTCATTAACCACTGGGACTGATCTGAGACTGGGAGATTCAGAACTGGAATCCTTAACATGTACGAGATGATACACACACCCCTTAGAAATTATTTTCCTTGCCCAAAGGTAGGAAACAAGCTGACCCCTGAAAGACAAAGTGCTACCCTTCAACTCTAGGACAGGCTCATTCGGGAACTGAAACTAAACTATCCTGTTTCTGCAGTCGACTATGGCATAGCAGGAATAAAACCAATCCATGCCGAGAATGACATCAAAATCAGTCATCTCTAACTCGACTAAATTTGCTGACGTGGATTTCTAAAATATCATAACTGGGCAGTTCCTGTATACCCGCCGAGCTATGATAGTTTTACCCACTGAGGTAGAGACTGAAAAGGGCTCTGCTAAAATTTCAAGACTGATTCTAAAATCGCCTTCTATGTATGGAGTGACAAAAAACAAGGATGCACCGGGTCTAGCAAAGCATAAACATGAACATGGAAAATCTGTAATGTACCAGTAACAACATTAGGAAAATTTTCCTGATCCTGTCGGGTCTGAAGAGCATAGAGTCTATTTGGGTGTTGCCCACTAGTAGCACTGGAAGTGGCACCCTGCTGGTTCGGGCGACCGGACTGAGCTGTGGAACGATTCTTCTGACCATGAGGGCCTGGCTGAGGACACTCCCTAATCTTGTGGCCTGGATTACCACAACCAAAACAGACATCACTACCGGCTCTGCAAATACCCTTGTGGTTCTTACCACAAGTCTGACAAAGGGGATTTGTTCGGGCACTGCTAACACTGCCCTGAGATTTAGATCCTGGTGCTCTGTCTCTATTGTCGTCCCTGAACTTCTGCACTGGGGCACTAGCAGAGGAACGGGCTGGAATTGCTGACTTAGGATGAAACTGCAAATGATTTTCTCTCTCTAATTTAAGCTGAGCAAAACTGAAACTGCCTGATCTTGCTCTCTTGTTCTTCCTCTCCCTAGTCTTAACCTTTTACTCCTCTATCTGTTAAGCGTGGGTCATGAGCCTTGCTAAAGTCATATCACTATTCAGCATCGCAGACCTACACTCATTTACCATGCTATCATTCATCCCTTACACGAACTTGCTCATCTTAGCCCTGTTGTCTGCAACCACATGAGGGGCATATCTGGATAGCTGAGTAAATCTAAGAGAATACTCTCTAACCATCATATTTTTGTGCCTGAGATTGATGAACTCAAGAACTTTGGCCTCTCTCAACTCTTGTGGAAAGAATCTGTCTAAGAAAGCCGTGATAAATTCTTCCCACTCAACAGGACCTGTATACTCTAACCTTTTTACTAACCACTTCTTGTACCAAGTGTGAGTGACATACTACAATTAGTATGCGGCTAACTCGACACTCTGAGAAGAAGTGACTCCCATTATATCAATGACCTTTTGTACTTGGTCAATGAATTCCTGAGGATCCTCGTCTGGCTTAGACCCAAAGAAGGATGGAGAGTTCATTCGGGTGAAGTCCCGAATCCTAGTTGCTGCTAAATTGGCCACTGGGTTGGCCAGAACGACTGTTGGTCATTCATTTTGGGTAGCTACAGACTGATCAAGAGCGGTAAATGTGGTCTTGAACTCCGTATGAGAAATATATTGGCCCAAAGGATCTTCGGGATGAGGAGCTGACTGATTTCTTCTCTTTGGAGGCATGTTTCTGAAATAAGAGAAGAGCGGATTAGACTGAGAGACTAACTTGAAATTATGTTTACTAGCACGATATGAATACTGAAGAAAGAGAATGGTTAGTAAAACATCTCATAACCTCCTGTACATAAATGTGGCGCACAACACACCCATGTACAAGACTATACTAGATGCGACTTTCAAACTTCCTAAGACTCTATTGAACCTTAGGCTCTGATACCAAGTTTTTAACTCCCCAATTTTTCTGTACCGAAATGCTACATAGTTCTTATGACCCCGAAGGATCACAAGCTAACCCATGACTGATATTTATACCTGTACACTGTAATATATAACATAATAATGCGGAAAACATAAACTTGTAGGAGATAAGGTTCAACTGAATAAAGAATCTGTCAAAACATAATATCCATATGGGTAAAAGATACCCAAAATAGCTAAAAATTGAATCAAATCTGAACATAAGTCTGAATACTGAATCTGAAAGCCTCTAAGTACTACCTGAATAAGGAGTTGAAGGAACATGTCTCCAACTAACTCCGTAAACTGATAGCTGGCTAAAATAATAATGAATAAATCAAATCATATTATCCTCGAATTAAGAGGACTCACTGAATCTCTGCGACTGGAAATGCTACTGCTACTGCTGATCTAGAGCTCGTGTCTCTGAACCTATGGTGTAACATAAAAAGAAAGCACCATAGCTTAAATGCGTCAGTATGAGGAAATATATTGAGTATACGAGTGAGGTAGGCTAAATATAAATAGGGTTTACATACATGAACAATGCTAACTATCTAACTGATATGAACGTAAGAGTACAAACATGCATACATAGTAACTGAAATCGTGGGTGCATGATAGCTAGTCCTATATGCTAATACATGGTTTACTGATGGATAACATGATAGATACTAAAATTCTGATAACATGGGCGGTTGTATCTGACAATCCTGAATCTAATGGAACTATCTGAGTTCCGTACTGTAACTGAGTCTGACTGTATCTGACAATCCTGATAAACTGAAATCTGAAGACCTATCTGAGTTCTTTTACTGAGACTAATTTTGAAACTGTGGGAGATAGTTGTCTAACTGACATCCCCAATAACGCATATAGCTAAGTTGGGGTCCAATCTCTGCCCCGACTGGAGGGGTGTCAATACTGCGCCACTGGTAAGGACAGTTGTGGGTGACCCTTAGCTGGTAGGTATTCAAAAGGAGAACGGTGGGAACCCTAAACTGATAGGTTAAGCCACTTCATCAACCCTAATCTGACAGGCTAAGATGTCTCAACCTACGCTGGCTACGTAGTTCTGGAACACAAGGATGACTGCTAAGAATCACACCCTAAACTGGTAGGTGAGTTCCCATTCTTAGGTTCACTCGGTGTTAACTTCTACTCCCATCTGAAGAGACTAAACATGATTCAACTGACTGTACATTGACAGATTAACTGACTTCTGTTGACTGACGGAGTAGTACTATTATTTGAGAGTTAACTGAGATCATGAGATTTTTGAGGTTTGTTGAGTCATATGACTGACTGGGTTCTATAGATTATAGCTTGACTGAGATTATCGTGACAACATGGCATGGCTCTAGGCACACAGCTATGTTTTTCGGGTACGAATACCCCCAGGATGCGATAGAAGGAAACTGACACACATGACATGACTTGATCATAAGATTTGAGTCCACAATTCATAATACCATAAGTAGGGGATATCATATTTCATATAGTTATTCAACATGTTAAACATTGTAGGGAATGCATGGATATATTTCGTGTACATATTGTATATCTCCATTATCTTACATGTTTCATACCACCACGATAGCAATACATGAAAAGCATGGAATTCATATTGAAGTATATAGCTAACATGGACTTGTCATTTAGACATCATAGAACCATACAAACATGAATTTCTAGCATTCTAAGCATTTTATCAAACACCTTGCATACATTCTTTAAGGCATAGGTGGGTTTCATACTTGCACCATATTAAACCACCTAAAGTTCATGGTTTTCAATTAACAAACATATATATTCCATGAAAACACCTTTATACATCACATTGAAACTTAAACAACAATCGTCAACATATACATACTCATATCACCACAAAAAGTTTACAAAATAATATTTAAAACATGGTTCTTGAGCTCTATGAATAGATTGGATCCATAGATGAACACTACGCATATCTTAGAAAGAAAACCTTGATAATTTGATGGAGAGTTCTTGGATTGGGAAACATAATTCTCGATTATCTTGGAAAAAGGCTTGAATCTTGCTTTTGAGAGATGAGTTTGATGGAAACCCTAATCTTGTGGTCTAGAGAGTAAGAAAGGGTTTTTGTGATGCTTAACTGAAGAAAAATGGAAAAAATTACGCCTCTTTAGGATTATAAGTCGTGGAAGGTGAAGGAAATCACTAAAATACCCTTATGAAATAAATTCCTAGTTGCTGAAAAATCATAGCTGACGACCTTCGTGATAGGGCATCACAATGTGATAAGCTATCACGAATGTCGTTACTTAGGAGCTGGTTTCTGCCTAAGGTTGATGACCTTCGTGATAGGGCATTACAAATGTGATAAGCTATCATGAATGTCTTCACTTAGGAGCTGGTTTCTGCCTAAGGCTGACGACCTTCGTGATAGGGCATCACAAATGTGATAAGCTATCACGAATGTCATCACACTATTTCCAGCCTGACATGCTGGAGTAAAATAGGAATAACTCTTTGCTCCGATATCGGATTTAGGCTAAATTGGTATCGTTGGAAAGATAATTAAATTATATATCTGTTGATAGGTTATTATCTCAAAAATTCCGAGTATAATTATAGATATACTCATTTGAAGTTGACTATACTTATATCCTTCTCAAGAATTCAATCGGTATGGAATGTATTGATTCATCTGATAGCTGGGCGTTATTTGAAGGCTTAATATACATCTAAATTACTCATAAAACTATAAAAGAACCATGATATACTATGCATGAGCTTGGTACATGGCTCTAACATTGGTTTGGATTTTTTGTGGTATTACAATATCTCCCCCTTGGAAACATTCGTCCTCGAATGATGACTGCTTGAGAGGGGAGAAAAGATAAAATGATGCATACACTGATTATGCTCAACTGGCACATAATGTTAGGACTGAATTGAATTCTAAACTGAATATAGCCCAACTGAACATGCATATCTGATGCATGACTGATAAGCTGAACTCATTAATGCATGATTGATGTTCGGAAGAACTAAAATTTCTCGCAATGAGAATGCATATCTGATGTGTGATCAATTGACTGAACTGATACATGATTGCATGATAAGCTATGCACTGATACTTGATACCAATTTTATACTGGAATTTTGAACATGTAACTGAATAAGCTTAAGGAAAATGGTTACCTCGAGCTAAGTCTGAATTAGCGGAGAAAAGATGAGGGTACTTGGTTCACATGTATGCTTCTGCTTCCCAAGTAGCTCCCTCCCTGGACTGATTCCGCCAAGGAACCTTGACTAGAGGGACTTCTTTGTTCCTCAGCCTACGAGTCTGATAGTCGAGGATTTCGACTGGAATCTCTTTATAAGAGAGGCTATTCTGAATGTCAACACTCTGAATAGGGACTACAACTGCTGGGTAACCTATGCACTTCTTAGGCAAAGAGACATGGAAGACTGGATGAACTGAGGCTAGGTCTGAAGGCAAATCGAGCTCATAGGCTACCTTTCCGAATTGACTGAGAATCCTGAAGGGACCGACATATCGGGGACTGAGCTTTCCCTTCTTACCGAATCTCTTCCCTCCCTTCATGGGAGAGATCTTGAGATAGACATAGTCATCAACCTCGAATTCGAGATCCTTTCTATGAACATCCGCATAGGACTTCTGTCGGCTCTGAGCAGCCCGGAGTCTTTCTCTAATCAACTAAACTTTCTCTAAGGCATCGAATACTAAGTCAGGCCCTATGACTGCGGCCTCACTAACTTCGAACCAACTGATCGAAGACCCACATCTCCTACCATCGAGAGCTTCGAATGGAGCCATCTGAATACCGGAGTGATAGTTGTTGTTGTATGCAAACTCAATCAACGACAAGTGGTCATCCCAACTTCCCTTGAAATCAATTACACACGCCCTTAGCATATCTTCTAGAGTCTGAATAGTCCTTTCTGCTTGGCCATCTGTCTGAGGATGAAACACTGTACTAAGATAAACTTGGGTACCAAGACCCTTTTGAAATACTTTCCAGAAGTGAGAGGTGAACTGGGTACCTCTGTCTAAGATGATAGATAGTGCAACACCGTGTAATCTGACCAACTCCCTGATATAGAGTTTCGCATAATCCTCGGCTGAGTAAGTGCTATGAACTGGAAGGAAATAAGCTGACTTGGTCATTCTGTCTACAATGACCCAAACTGAATCATGTTGATGACGTGTTCTAGGCCAACCCATCACGAAGTCCATGTTCACTTCTTCCCATTTCCAAGTAGGAATAGTGAACTCCTGCATGGAACTACTAGGTTTCTGATGCTCTATCTTAACCTGCTGATATGTAGAGCACTTAGACACAAACTCTGCAACGTACCTCTTCATCCTACTCCACCAATAGATCTCCTGTAAGTCCTGGTACATCTTAGTGGCCCTTGGATGAATAGAGTATCGCGCACCATGCACTTCTGCAAGAATTTGCTGCCTCAAGTCATCTACACCGGGAACACACAGACGACCCTGATAATGAAGAACTCTATCTCCCCCTTGGGAGAAAACCTCTACTTCCTGAATCTGAACTGACTCTTTTAGATTGACAAGGATAGGATCCCTGTCTTGATTCTCTTTCACCTCGGAAACTAGAGATGACTCTGAACTACTATGAACACATACACCACCCTCTAAAAAGTTGACTTAGCAAATGCCTAGTCTGTCAAGATGATGAATCTCCTAAGCTAATTTCTTCTTACTATCATTAACATGGGAAACACTACCCATGGACAGTATACTGAGTGCGTCGGCCACTACATTGGCCTTGCCATGATGATAAAGGACACTCATGTCATATTCCTTCAAGAGCTCTAACCACCTTCTCTGACGAAGATTGAGATCTTTCTGGGAATAGATATATTGAAGGCTTTTATGATCTATGAAGATGTCTACAAGAACACTGTATAGATAATGCCTCCAAATCTTTAAGGCAAAGACAACTGTTGCTAACTCAAGGTCATGAGTAGGATAATTTTTCTCATGGGGCTTTAACTGTCTGGAGGCGTAGGCCATGACTCTACCATGCTGTATGAGGACATAACCTAAACCTACTCTGGATGCATCATAATATACTACGAATCCATCGGAACCGTCGGGAAGTGCTAAAATTGGAGCTGAGGTGAGTCGAGTCTTCAACTCCTGAAAACTCTTCTTGCAAGGTTCTGACCACTAAAACTTGACCTTCTTCTGAGTCAATCTGTACATAGGAGATGCAATAGAAGAAAATCCCTTGACAAACCATCTGTAATAGCCAGCCAAACCTAAGAAACTTCTGATATCTGATGGAGAGACAGGGCGAGGCCAGTTTTTTACCGCTTCGATTTTCTTAGGATCTACTCTAATACCATCACTGGAAATAATGTGGCGAAGGAATTCTACTGATCTTAGCCAAAATTTGCACTTACTAAACTTGGCGAACAACTGGTGATCCCTGAGAGTCTGAAGAACAATTATGAGATGGTCTAAATGATAACACTCTGTGCGAGAATAGACCAGAATATCATCTATGTAGACTATGATGAATGTTTCCACGTACTTCTTGAACACCCGGTTCATCAAGTACATGAAAGCTACAGGGGCATTGGTAATACCAAAGGACATGACTAGAAATTCAAAGTGACCATACCAAGTACGAAAAGATGTCTTCGAGATGTCACATTCTCTAACTCTGAGATGATGATAGCCTGATCTGAGGTATATCTTTGAGAAATAACTAGCACCCTGAAGTTGGTCAAACAAGTCGTCTATTCTAGGTAGTGGATACCTATTCTTGACCATGACTTTGTTGAGCTGATGGTAATCAAAACACATTATGAGAGAACCTTCTTTCTTGCGCATGAATAAGACTGGCGTACCCCATGGGGATACACTGGGCCTGATGAATCCCTTATCTAAGAGATCCTTCAACTGATCTTTCAGTTTCTTGAGTTCTGCTGGTTCCATTATGAATAGCGAAATAGAAATAGGCTAAGTATCTGGGAGAAGGTCTATGCCAAAGTCTATTTCCCTTTCGGGAGGAATGCCTGAAAGATCTTTGGCAAATATATCTGAATATTCATTAACCACTGGGACTGATTCGAGACTGGGAGATTTGGAACTGGAATACTTAACATGCACGAGATGATACACACACCCCTTAGAAATCATTTTCCTTGCCTGAAGGTAGAAAACAAGCTGACCCTTGAAAGATGAAGTTCTACCCTTCCATTCTAGGATGGGCTCATTCGGGAACTAAAACTGAACTATCCTATTTCTTCTTTCGACTATGGCATAGAAGGAATGAAGCCAATCCATGCCAAGAATGACATCAAAATCAGTCATCTCTAACTCGACTAAATCTGCTGACATGGATTTCTAAAATATCATAACCGGGTAGTTCCTGTATACCCACCGAGCCATGATGGTTTTACACACTGGGGTAGAGACTGAAATGGGCTCTGCTAAAATTTTGGGACTGATTCCAAAATCGCCTGCTATGTATGGAGTGACAAAAGACAAGAATGCACCTGGGTCTAGCAAAGCATAAACATGAACACAGAAAATTTGTAATGTACCAGTAACGACATCATGAGAATTTTCCTGATTCTGTCGGGTCTGAAGAGCATAGAGTCTATTTGGGTGTTGCCCACTAGTAGCACTGGAAGTGGCACCCTGCTGGTTCGGGCGACTGAACTGAGCTGTGGAATGATTTTGCTGACCCTGAGGGCCTGACTGAGGACACGCCCTAATCCTGTGGACTGGCTTACCATAACCAAAATAGACATCACTACCGACTCTACAAATACCCTTGTAGTTCTTACCACAAATCTGACAAAGGGGATTTGTTTGGGCACTGCTAACACTACCCTGAGATTTAGAGCCTAGTGCTCTATCTCTGTTGCCGTCCCTGAACTTCGGCATTGGGGCACTAGCGAAGGAAGGGCCTGGAACTACTGACTTAGGATGAAACTGTGAACGATTTACTCCCTCTTATTTGGGCTGAGCAAAACTGAAATTGCCTTATCTTGCTCTCTTGTTCTGCCTCTCCCTAGTCATAACTTTCTTGTCCTCTATCTGTTGAGCATGGGTCATGAGTCTGGCTAATGTCATATCACTGTTCAGCATCGCAGACCTACACTCATTTACCACGCTATCATTCACCCCTGACACGAACTTGCTCATCTTAGCCCTATTGTCTGCAACCACATGAGGGGCATATCTGGATAGCTAAGTAAATCTAAGAGAATACTCTATAACCATCATATTTCCCTGCCTGATATTGATGAACTCACGAACTTTGGCCTCTCTCAGCTCTTGGGGAAAGAATCTGTCTAAGAAAGCCGTGATAAATTTTTCTCACTCAACAGGACCTGCATCCTCTAACCTTTCTGCTAACCACTGCTTGTACCAAGTGTGAGTGACATCCTGTAATTGGTATGCGGCTAACTCGGCACTCCGAGAAGAAGTAACTCCCATGATATAAATAACCTTCTAGACTTGGTCAATGAATTCCTGAGGATCCTCGTCTGGCTTAGACCCAAAGAAGGACGGAGGGTTCATTCGGGTGAAGTCCCGAATCCTAGCTGCTGCTGAATTGGCCACTGAGTTGGCCGGAATGACTGCTAGTCATTCATTCTGGGCATCTACAGACTGAGCAAGAGTGGTAAATTCGGTCCTGAACTCTGCATGAGAAATATGTTCGCCCAAAGGATCTTCTGGTCTGATTTCTTCTCTTTAGAGGCGTGTTTCTAAAATAAGAGAAGAGAAGATTAGACTGAGAGACTGACTTGAAATTATGTTTACTAGCATGACATGAATACTGAAGAAAGCGAGCTATTTGTAAAACATCTCATAACCTCCTGTACATAAATGTGGCGCGCAACACACCCATGTACAAGACTCTACTAGATGCGGCTTTCAGACTTCCTAGGACTCTATTGAACCTTAGGCTCTGATACCAAGTTTGTAATGCCCCGATTTTTCTGAATCGGAATGCTACACGGTGCTTATGACCCCGAAGGATGACAAGCTAACCCATGACTAATATTTGTACCTATACACTACAATATATAACGTAATAATGCGGAAAACATGAACATGTAGGCCATAAGGTTCAACTGAATAATGAATCTATCAAAACATAATATCCATATGGGTGAAAGATACCCAAAACAGCTGAAAACTGAATCAAATCTGAACATAAGTCTGAATAATGAATCTGAAAGCCTCAAAGTACTGTCTGAATAAGGAGTTGAAGGAACATGTCTCCAACTAACTCCGTAAACTGATAACTGGCTAAAATAATATTGAATAAATAAAATCATACTATCCTCGAATGAAGAGGACTCACTGAATCTCTGTGACTGGAAATGCTACTACTACTGCTGAACTGGAGCTCGTGTCTCTGAACCTATGGTGTAACATGAAAATAAATCACCATAGCGTAAATGCGTTAGTACGAGGAAATGTACTGAGTATACAAGTGAGGTAGGCTAAATACAAATAGGGTTTATATGCATGAACAATGCTAACTGTCTGACTGATATGAACGTAAGAGTACAAAGATGCATACATAGTAACTGAAATTGTGGGTGCATAATAGATAGTCCTGTATGCTAATACATGGTTTACTGATGGCTAACATAACTGATACTGAAATTATGATAACATGGGCGACTGTATCTGACAATCCTAAATATGATGGAACTATCTGAGTTTCGTACTGTAACTGAGTTTGATTGTATCTGATAGTCCTGATATACTGAAATCTGAGGACCTATCTGAGTTCTTTTACTGAGACTGATTCTGAAACTGTGGGAGGTAGTTTTTTTAACCGACATGCCCCAATAACACATATAGCTAAGTTGGGGTCTAATCTCTACCCCGACTGGAGGGATGTCAATACCGCGCCACTGGTAAGGACAGTTGTGGGTGACCCTTAGCTGGCAGGTATTCGAAAGGAGAATGGTGGGAACCCTAAAATGACAGGTTAATCCACCTCATCAACCCTAATCTGACAGGATAAGATGTCTCAACCTACGCTGGCTACATAGTTCTGGAACACAAGAATGACTGCTAAGAATCACACCCTAAACTGGTAGGTGAGTTCCCATCCTTGGGTTAACTCGGTGCTAACTTATACTCCCATCTGAAGAGACTAAACATGATTCAACTGAATGTACATTGACAGATTAACTGAATTCCGTTGATTGACGAAGTAGTACTATTATCTGAGAGTTAACTGAGATCATGAGATTTCTGAGGTTTCCTGAGTCACATGACTGACTGAGTTCTATAGATTATAGCTTGACTGAGATTATCGTGACAACATAACATGGCTCTAGTCACACAGCTATGTTTTTCGGGTACAAATACCCCCAGGACTCGATAGAAGGAAACTGACACACATGACATGACTTGATCATAAGATTTGAGTCCACAATTCATAATATCATAAGTAGTGATATCATATTTCATATAGTTATTCAACATCTTAAACATTGTAGGGAATGCATGGATATATTTCGTGTACATATTGTATATCTCCATTATCTTACATGTTTCATACCACTATAATAGCAACACAAGAAAAGCATGGAATTCATATTAAAGTATATAGCTAACATGGACTTGTCATTTAGACATCATAGAACCATACAAACATGAATTTCTAGCATCCTAAGCATTTTATCAATCACCTTGCATACATTCTTTAAGGCATAGGTGGGTTTCATACTTGCACCATATTAAACCATCTAAATTTCATGGTTTTCAATTAACAAACATATATATTCCATGAAAACACCTTTATACATCACATTGAAACTTAAACAACAATCATCAACATGTACATACTCATATCACCACAAAAAGTTTACAAAATAATATTTAAAACATGGTTCTTGAGCTCTATCAACGGATTTGATCCATAGATGAACACTACGCATACCTTAGAAAGGAAACCTTGATGATTTGCTAGAGAGTACTTGGATTGGGAAACTTAATTCACGATTATCTTGGAAAAAGGCTTGAATCTTTCTTTTGAGAGATGAGTTTGATGGAAACCCTAATCTTGTGGTTGAGACCGTAAGAGAGTTTTTGAGATTCTTAACTGAAGAAAAATGGGAAAAATTACGCCTCTTTAGGGTTATAAGTTGTGGAAGATGAAGGAAATGACCAAAATACCCTTATGAAATAAATTCCTTGTTGCTGAAAAATCATAGTTGACGACCTTTGTGATAGGGCATCACAAATGTGATAAGTTATCACGAATGTCGTCACTTAGGAGCTGGTTTCTGCTTAAGGCTGACGACCTTCGTGATAGGGCATCACAAATGTGATAAGCTATCACGAATATCGTCACTTAGGAGCTAGTTTCTGCCTAAGGCTGACGACCTTCGTGATAGGGCGTCACAAATGTGATAAGCTATCACGAATGTGGTCACACTGTTTCCAGCCTGACATGCTGAAGTAAAATAGGAATAACTCTTTGATCCGATATCGTATTTAGACAAAATTGGTATAGTTGGAAAGATAATTCAATTATCTATCTGTTTATAGGTGATGAGATCAAAAATTCCAAGTATATTGAGAGATATGCTCGTCTGAAGTTGACTATACCAATATCCTTCTCAAGAATTCAATCGGTAAGGAATGTTTTGATCCGTCTGATAGCTGGGAGTTATTTGAAGCCTTAATATACATCTTACTTACTCATAAAACTATAAAAGAACCATGATATAATATGCATGAGCTTGGTACATGGCTCTAATATTTGTTTGGATTTTTTGGGGTATTACACAAACACCATGTCTGGCCAAATCAAAGCAGCCTCACCCACTTCGAACCAACCAACTAGAGATCTACATCTCCGCCTGAAAAGAGCCTCACATGGAGCCATTTGGATACTAGGATAATAACTGTTATAATAAGTGAACTCAATCAGGGGCAAATTCTCATCTCAGCTACCTTTGAAATCAAGAACACATGCCCTCAACCTATCCTCTAAAGTCTGAATGTTTCTCTCTGCCTGACCATCTTTTTGCGGATGAAAAGCTTAACAAAGATGAACTTGGGTTCCAAGACCCTTCTAAAAGGCTCTCCAAAACTGAGAGGTAAACTGAGTACCCCTATCTAAGATGATGGACAAAGAAACTCCATGCAATCTGACTACCTCTCGGATATAAAACTTAGCATAATATTCAGCCGTGTAAGATGTGTGAACTAGAAAGAAATGTGATGACTTAGTCAATCTATCTACTATTACCCAAATCTCATCATTGTGACGACGCGAACGGGGTAAACCAGTCACAAAATCCATATTCACCATTTCCCACTTCCAAGTGGGGATACCAAACTCTTGCAACATACCACCAGATCTTTGGTGCTCTACCTTAACCTATTGACAAGCTTCACACTTAGCTACGAACTCTGGTATATCTCTCTTCATACCACTCCATCAATAGATTTCCCACAAGTTGCGGTACATCTTGGTGACTCCGAGATGGATAGAATAACGCGCACCAAGCGCTTCCACCATAATCTGCCACCTCAAATCATCAACATAAGGCATTCACAATCAACTCTGGTATCTCAATACACCATCTCCCCCTTGGGAGAAAACCTCTACCTTTTGGTATTTATTGACTCCTTCAGTTTGAACAAACTAGGATCCTTATCTTGTTTCTCCTTTACTTCCAAAACTTGGGAAGATTCGGAACTACTTTGAAACCCAAACATTCCCTTCAGCTGAGTCAACCAACCTAACACTCAATCTAGATAATCGATGAACTTCTCAAACTAACTCTTTCTTTTCTTTCTCCACATAAGCAATATTGCCTATAGACAATCTACTAAGGGCGTCTACCACTACATTGTCCTTGCCCTGATGATACAACACACTCATATCATAATCTTTCAACAATTCTAACCATCTCCTCTTCCAAATATTCAAATCCCTCTGAGTAAACACATATTGCAATCTTTTGTGATCCGTGAACACATCAACATGCACACAATATAAATACTGTCTCTAGATTTTCAGAGAAAACACAACAGTAGCTAACTCAAGATTATGGGTTAGGTGGGTAATTCTTTTCATGAGGATTAAGATGTATAGAGGCATAGGCTATGACCTTACCTCTCTGTATCAAAACACAACCCAAAACAACTATGGAGGCATCACAATAAACCACAAAACCATCTGTACTATCAGGTAACGCTAAAACTTGGGCTGAAGTAAGTCGAGTCTTCAACTCCTAAAAACTCTTCTCGCAGGAATCTGATCATTGAAACTTAACTTTCTTTTGGGTCAATCTAGACATAGGAGATGCAATAGACGAGAAACCATCAACAAAACGTCAGTAATAACTAGATAAACCCAAGAAACTCCTATTATCTAACAGGGAAATAGGTCTAGGCTAATTCCTTACGGCTTATATCTTTTAGGGATCAACTCTAATACCTTCATTAGAGACGCTATGACCAAGGAAAGTTACTGACCTTAGACAAAATTCACACTTGCGGAACTTGGTGAACAACTGGTGGTCTCTAAGGGTTTGCAATACAATTCTAAGATGGTCTACATAATTATCCTCACTACGAGAGTAGACAAGAATATCATCGATAAAGACTATGACAAATATGTCCAAATACTATTTGAACACTCTATTCATCAAGTCTATAAAAGTTGTTGGGGCATTTGTTAGTTCGTAGGACATGACTAGAAACTCAAAATGACTATAACGGGTTCTGAAAACTGTCTTTGGAATATCACATTCCCTTACTTTAAGCTGATGATAGCCGGATCTAAGGTCTATCTTTGAGAAATAAATAGAACCTTGGAGTTGATTAAATAAGTCATCGATTCTAGAAAAAGGGTATTTGTTTTTTACTGTAACTTTATTCAATTGACGATAGTCAATGCACATACGCAAAGAACCATCTTTTTTTGCACAAATAGGATGGGAGCACCCCATGGAGAAATACTAGGCCTTATAAGACCTTTATCTAAATGATGTTTGAGTTGCTTTTTCAGCTTCTTAAGCTCGGCGGGAGCCATACAATATGGAGGTATAGAAATAGGCTGAGTATCTAGAAGAAGGTCAATTCCAAATTCTATTTCCTTATCGGGAGGTACCCCTTGCAAATCTTTGGGAAAGATATCAGGAAACTCATTAACTAAGCTGACTGACTGAACTGTTGGAGTTTCAAACTTAGTGTCTTTAACTCGAACAAGATGATAGATACATCCTTTTGAAATCAACTTTCTGACTTTAAGATAATATATGAAATGACTATTTGGAGACACTGAATTACCTTTTCACTCAAACACTGGCTCATCTGGAAACTGAAACTTCACCACTCGGGTGCGACAATCTATAGAGGCATAACAAGAATGGATCCAATCCATACAAAGAATAATATCAAAGTCCACCATATCTAACTCTATTAGGTCTTCTAACATGACATTATGAAGGTCAGTGATAAGACATTTTCTATAGATCTATTTAGCAATAACTGACTCGCTTACTGGGGTAGACACCAAGAAAGGCTCAGGAATCTTTTTAGAACTTATCTCAAAATTTACTGCAACTAACGGGATCACATAAGAGAAACTCGACCCAGGGTCTAACAACACATAAACATCAAAATGAAAGACACGAAGCATACCAGTAACAACATCTGGTGAATCCTCCTGCTCCTGACGGGATGGTAAAGTATAGAATCAATTTTGGTGTTGACTGCCACCGGTACTAGATGATGTGCCCTGAGGAGGGACTGAGAGACCTAAAGAAGCTGGTGCACTAGCAAACTGAGTCTGGGGTCGATCATCTCTATTTTCCTTCTTAGCATGCGGGCACTCTTTAACTCTTTGACCTAACTTACCACAACCAAAACAACCCTTTTGTCCATCCAAACACCAACCGGGGTAATTCTAATCACACTTAGCACAGTGAGGATAACGAGGTCTTCCACTTACACTATTCCAAGATCTGGACATAGAAGACTTACCCTGCTGCTTCTGTCTACCTCTAGGCACGGGAGCACTAGCTGAAGATGGTGTTGGCATAGATGAATGATTCTGAAACTGTGAATGATTTCTTCCTTAAGACCTATTCTGACCATACTCAAACTGTCCTATTCTAGCCCTCTTAGTATTTCTATCTCTCCCCTTCAACTTCTCTACCTTAATCTGCTGAGCATGCATCATCAATCTCGCAAGGTCCATGTCTCCAATAAGTATGGCGGTCCTACATTTCTTGAATACCAAGCTAGACACTCCAGTAACAAACTTACTCATACTAGCCCTAGGATCAGCCATCGTATCAGGGGTATACTTAGACAACTAATTAAACTTAATGCAGTACTCCTTTACTATCATCGAGCCCTGCTTCAAATTTACAAACTATTCTATCTTAGCTTCCCTCATCTTACATGGGAAGAACCTGTCTAGAAAAGTATCCTGAAACACCTACCAACTCATAGGAACAGCATTCTCATATCTAGCATTCTTTCATATCACTACCTAATCATACGTTACATCCTTTAATCTATAGGATGCTAACTCTACACTCTCCTCCTCAGAAATATACATAATCTGGGTGATCTTCTTCACTTCATTTAAATAAAGTTATAGGTCCTCACCTGCCTTTGACCTAAAGAACTCTGGCGAATTCATTCTCATGAAGTTTCTGATTCTAGCTGTTGTTAAATCCCTATTCTACTGAAGTGGGACTACAGCCTGATTCTGATGGTTGCCCTAAACATTAGCATTCATAGCTTTGGCCAACGCCTGAAAAAGTAGCCCTAAACTCAGTGTGGGATACATTTTCATTTAAAGGATCTGCGGACTAGGGAGGCTGGTTATTATTTTTGTGGGCGTTAGCTCAACGAGGAGGCTTATTCAACTATCAGGCTGGTTATTATTTTTGTGGGCGTTAGCTCAACGAGGAGGCTTATTCAACTATCATGTAAGAACACGAGTTAAAACCAGATAGAGATACTGTAAGCACGATATATCATGAAAGAAACAGATGATTTCCTAAGAATGTTTCATAGCCTCTTGTTCATAAATATGGCACGCTTTACACCCATGACCAAGACTCTACGTAATGTGGCTTGTTTGACTCCCTCGGACTCTTAAAAACCCAGCTCTGATACCAAGTTTGTAATGCCCTAAAATTTTATCTCGAGATGTCATACGATGCTCAAGACTATGAGTAGCCTTAAGCTAACCCTTTCTGCCTTCTACTAGATATAAATCTCATAATCAAGGTAATATAGATATGAAAGTCATACTGAATGCGGAAACTTTCAGAAATAACTAAGAATAATATGAACATAATGTATGAAACATCAATACTGAATAAGCTGAATCACAAGTAGTAGTCTGACAAGCCCC
Source organism: Capsicum pubescens (assembly GCA_030864215.1). Lineage (NCBI taxonomy): Eukaryota > Viridiplantae > Streptophyta > Magnoliopsida > Solanales > Solanaceae > Capsicum > Capsicum pubescens. The sequence continues at coordinate 93,451,491 of CM061543.1, forward strand.
TACTACTAACATCTAGAGAGTCACTGGGATAAACTCCCAACTAACTCGAACTGTCTGAAAAGAATACCCGACAAGATGCAAAATCTTAGTGAAAAGGTCCCCAAACTATGAGGACTCACCAACTGTAGGATATAGATGGAGATGTTTGGACTACTCACGCTGCTGATACTGAGCACCCGAACGTACATTATGAGACAATATAACCCATAGACATATATGTGGATCTGTACTTTGAGGATGTACTGAGTATATAGGGGTGAAATGCATAAGTAAAACATTATCTCATTATCATAATTTATAAAACAATGCATGCTAAGTGTAAATGACTCACATAAGCTGAATATCTGAAATACTGAGATCATGAATAATAAATCAATCATACTTTATAAGTCTAGTGAGTCATAACATTTAGTTCTGAAAGCTATACGTGTATTCTATTTGCAAAACATATTGTCTAAGTGTAGAAAGAGCTCACTTTTGAAATCTGAAATCTAAAAGTTGAAGTTTGTAAATGTTATCTTTTTATAAAGCATAATCTGAGTAAACTGTGAGCCTTTAAACTTAGTTTTCTAAAAGCTTTTCTGTAAATATTTTACTTTAACTAGCAGGGAGGTTCTCTTAACCGACATAAACCATGCGAACTACATGGAGTCCAATGTCTCATCCTCCTAAGGAAGAAACCTCACGTTGGGGAGAGGTGTCATACTCTTTCCAGGGAGTATAACCTCAGTTCAAGTGATCACTATCTCAGCCCACTATGGGCCCTTTGATCTCAAATCTATGGTGGCACATAGTTTTGGGGTATGAGACCTTGGAATCATACCCAACTCGGTGCTAAATACTACTCCCTTTTTATTTACTACGCTCATCGTTTTAGAAATCTACTTTAAAACTAGCATAAGGGTTTATTATGAAACCAGTTATGCATTTATCTGAATCAATCTGTAAATGAAGTTATTTTACTTTCTGTAATCTATAATAAATTTGTAAAGTGGATTCCAAAACTTATCTAAGGATCAAAAGATCAAAACTTTATTATAAATCTTATATAATCAGCTTATAAGATGCTTAAAGCATCATCTTTCTCAAAATCTCAACATATAAACTTGGGGCTTAGTAACCCATGCATCAAACTCATGTCAAAACATCATAATAATCATGCTTGATAATGAAAAAAATGATAATTCATCTCAAAATCTGTAATTTACTACAATAGGCATGAAAATATGAAAATAGACATGCAATTCACCTTCAAAATATCTCAGAAATTTATAACTTTGCACTGAAGTGGGTGAAGCTGTAGTGATTGGACCTGATGCGGTATTCAAGGCTATAGAAAAGGTGAAGTTGATTAGAGAAAGGTTGAAGAAAGCTCAGAGTCGTCAAAAGTCATATGCAGATATGAGGAGAAGCGATCTTGAGTTTGGGGTGGGTGATTTGGTGTACTTAAGGATTTCACCCTTGAAAGGGGTGAAGAGGTTTGGTAAAAAAGGAAGATTAGTCCCCGTTATGTGGTCCCCAATAGAGTCTTAAGTCGTGTGGGTAAAGTAGCCTATGAAGTTGAGTTGCCCACAGAGCTATCAGTCGTTCATCCTATTTTTCATGTCTCCATGCTTAAGAAGCATATTGGTGATTCCGTTGTAGTGGATCCTTCGAAGAGTACTGATATTTAGAACAGTCTTTCATTCGATGAGATTCCTGTTGAGATCCTAGATTTTTAGATCTGTAGACTGAGGAACAAAGAGGTTCCCTTCGTCAAAGTTTTATGGTGGAACCAGTCAGTTGAGGGAGCTACTTGGGAGGCAGAAGCATACATGCAAGCCAAGTACCCGCACCTATTTTTCGCGAGTTCAGATCAAGTCGAAGGTATTATTCTTCCTTACTTCAGCCCTTCTAAATCTAAAGTTCATCTATATATTTATTTTTGCATGAGTTCTTGCAATTTTCGAAGTATTCAAGAGTTTAGAAAGATTTTGAGCCATTCAGCAAATTGCTTCAGCTATGTGTACTCAGTTTTTCCTGTGTTCTTGGTCTAACAAGCGATATTCGAGGACAAATATTCCCAAGGGGGAGATATTGTAAGACCCTGCAAAAGTTCCCTCGTAGTCTGAGCCTTAGAGCGTGTCAAGTGAAGTGTAATTCTGGCCCTAAAAGATTGAAAAGGGACTTTCCAAGTGATTAGTGTTTTAACCTTGATTGAATTTCCCTAATATCGACTTTTTTTCATGTAGAGAATTGAATTATATTTCCAACGATACCAATTTCGTCCAAATCCAGTATCGGCGTGAAAAGTTATGTCCGTTTTACTGAGAGTTGTCAAAACCGCCCAGGTGCGACGGACAGGTTAACGGACCATCGCTCGGACCGTTAAAACCAAGGCAGTGACTCCCTCTTCTGGCCCAAGTGCGACAACCAAGACGAAGGACCTTCAAGATAGCGACGGACCGTCGCTAGGACCGTCGCAACTAAGGCAGTGTGGCCTTTTTTTTACCAACGTGCGATGGACCATCAGACTAGCGACGGACCGTCACTTTGATCATCGCAAATCCCGTTCATTATTTTTAAGTCATTTTAAAAGGACTTTTTGGCCTTTTTCCCTTTTTAACACTTAGATATATTCAAAACGAAGCATATGACTTCATTATCTCCCAAAATATCTAAAGGCTAGGGTTTCTTTCTCAAGAACAAACCCAAAACCCTTCTCCAAGAAATTCAAGAACTCACCATAGATTCCATAAATTGAGTTGAGACTCGAATTTCCCAAGTCCAAGGCTTCAAGAACCCTCTCTCAAAAAGTGAGAAGAAGAGTTTTAAGCAAGCTTGTTCATCTAGTTTCACAATCTAAGGTATGTGGAGTTTGAACAAGGACAATTCTTTCATCCTTGTGCCCAAAACTTGTTTTAAATTACAAAGATATATGACTTTATGAGTTCTCCTATGAATTTAAAGTATGGGTTCATACCCAATATTACTATGCATGATATTTTGAGATTACCATTTATTATATACTAATCTTACTTTTAATGTAGAATCGATACGTTCAAGCAATTGAAGAGCTCAAAAAGAATCGGTCGATAGATGATCAAGGCAATCCAATCATGCTATCAGAGGAAGAAACTCTCTCATGTTGGCTGGATGTAGTTGGCAGCGTGTACAAGAGAAGGGCATACGACCTTTGCTCAGAGAAGAACTTTCATCGCCTCCAATATGGATTACAAGGTATGAAGGGGTCTGCCACCATGCCAGATGAACAGCTTGTGGAGATGCAACAGGAAGTTTAGGAGCTTGCTAGGAAGTACGAGGAGGAACGAAAAAGAAGGATGGATGAGGAGCGACGTAGGATGACACTTAAGTCAGACGTCCAAGAACTCAAGGCTCAAATAAATACGTTAATCAAGCTTCCTCGTTCTCCGCCCCCTAGCTTTGATGATGATGGTAAAGAGGATGAGGATGATGGAGAGGATGAAATGGATTATTAGGTGGTGTTTTAGTTTTTTATTCTGTTAATTTGGAGAGTTTGAAAGAATTTGTTTTGCTACTTGTTTGCATACTTTTTTTATACTTGTTTGCATATTATTTAAGTTGGATGAATATGTATTAAGTTTGGTTGCTTAGTTTTAATGTTTGAATTGTTTCAGAAGTATTTTCTTATTGTTTTGCTGGTTGTTATTGGTTGTATGTTGATTTTCTATTGAAATATTTAATTTTGGTGCAGTAAAATGTTAAAAGTAATATCAAATTAGCAAGGAATTTAGGGAGGAATATCTCCCAAAATATCAAAATATCAAAATATCAAATTATTTTTTAATTTAACTTAGCGAGGAATATCCCTCATTATATATAAATTTATAATTTTTTATTAATTTTTACATACCAAGGGTAGTCCCTCACTAAATAATAAATTAATATTATATATATTTTTAATATAGCAAGGGGCGTCTCTCACTAAATAATAAATTGATATTATATATATTTTTAATATAGCAACGGACGTCTGTCACTAAATAATAAATTAATATTATATATATTTTTAATATAGCAAGGACGTCCCTCACTAAATTATTAATTAATATAATATATATTTTTAATATAGCAAGGGACATCCCTCACTATATTATATCGGAGTCCGTCAGTACTTTGTGAGGGTCTCCCTCACTAATAATTAGCAAGGGTCAAATTAGCAAGACACCTTGTAGTGATTGCTGCCCTCACTAAATCTTAATTAGTGAGGGACTTTCTCACTAAATCACATGGTTAAACCAAGATTTTTTAGTAGTGATGCATTGCATGTGTATTTTGCATATTAAATTAAATAAAAAAATTGACAAAAATTTAGATATATAGATAGATAGATAGATAGATAGATAGATAGATAGATAGATAGGTAGATAGATAGATAGAGAGAGAGAGATCAAAAATAAACTTCAAATCACCAAATAATTAAATAAAAATATTTTTATTTATCAAGATTGCGAGACAATTTTGTAGTTTTTTTAATTCTTCTTTTCTAATTTTATTTTTTTCGTGACTTCAGAACTTAGAATTTTGGACCTCACCATGATTTGTTTGATCGTCAAACTTGATATATCAAGTTGATCTCAAGAAAATTCACCTTTTGATCACTCTTTGATCGATCCAAGTTTTAACTTTTTTCATATTATGTTCATTCCGAACTGAACAAAAATTAAAACTGATTCTGAATTTGGATGGGTTTTGACAATGGACAATTTAATTTTTTAATAATTCTCATTATTCAGAATTTTTTGATAGAAAGTAAATAATAAATTATTATTATTCTAATATTACAGATATTAATTTCTCTAAAATTTAAAATATTAGTATTTAACAAGTTTACATATTAATATAATTTTAGCTTAATTTATTTTTAAATTGATATTATCATGTTAATTCAAAATTCAAAAAATTTATACTTAAAAATTAAATTATTTTTTAAGATTTCAAAGAATAAAAAACGAACATGCATTAATTATTTGTTTAGATAATCATGTATTGGACTATGAGTCATTTGTGGAATGCCCTATTTTGGGGTGATTTTAATTTTTGTCCTTTAAATTAATGGTCTTTAATTTTTGTCAAGTTGTCACATTTTATAAATAAGTAAAATCTAATGGTTGTAACTTTAATTAGGTACAATCCACCCTCCAAGGATTCTTTCTATCTTCACCATTATGTCTTTTAGCTTGTTATATGTATATAAATATTTTTTTCGTTTAAAAAAGAATGACTTGTTTTGACTTACATGGAAATTAAGAAAAAAATTGAATCTTGTGGTATTGAATTAAAATTATATAAAATGAACTAAAACGCCTTTTAGCTTGTGATTTTTAAACATGTCATGTGAAAAATTAAAATTAAAATATAGTCAAAAAATAAAAGAATCATTTTTAAGCAGATTAAAAAAAATTAGGTCATTTTTAAAAAACGGAGGAAGTGGTTATTATATTAAGGAAATTGGTAATTGTTTCCAAAGTAAATCTATAGCTTCATAAAATGTCAATAAATCTGTAACTCTAGAAACTATTAAGATGTTTGAGGACTTAAAGTCTTTGTATATGTCTGGTTTGTCACTTTCATGGAGGAAGGCGAGACCTTTTGATACTCGAAAAAAGACATCAAAATCATCCTAAGTTATATTTGAAAGTCAATTCCATACCTAAATTAATGTTGTGAAAATAGGATCAATTTCTAAACCATGATTTTGTGAACACTATGATACAATTCATCTATTTATAGCTCTATATTCAGAATTTACTTTGAAAAGAGAAAGAATAACTCACTTTTAAATATTTCATTCGTTTCATTTTAGTTGGTCTTCTTGCTAAAATATTTGTTTTAATTTAGTCGTTTCATTTAGAAATCAAGAGAATTTTATTATATTATTTCAATACTATCTTTATCATCAAAAGACTACATAAACAATATATACTCAAAATTTATATTTATAAAATATAATTAACAAGACTAATTTAATAAAATAAACTCTTAATAAATATTTTTCTTAATGTAAGTATCAAGTTAACTACTTTAGGTTGCTATTACACACACAACATTGCATCCTACCTCCGCACCACTTTTGTCTTTCTTCTAGATCTGAAAAAAAAAAAAAAGTATAGGTTATTTGATTGGACTTTTGAATTTTTTAGATTATATATCCGGAAAGAGCAATTGATTAGTTTGTTGGATGAGAAACGGATTGTAGGGTTGGTTGGATTTCTCCCTTTTCAACTACTTCTCGACAACCAAATAAGAGAAAACTAAAAGTTAAATTTTTTTGATAAGTTTGATCAAAATATTACCTTAATAGAATTATAAAAATTTATTTTTAATACAATTAAAATTCTAATTGATTAGAAGTGTTAAATATTAAATTTTTCTACCTAAATTAAATAAAGACGTTAGTTTTCAAAATATGAAAAGAACATTAACGTAAAAGTGTTGAGTTAACTGAAATTCGTGTAATACACGCGGTAAATTCGTTTTTACACGTGTATTGGCGCGTGTATACACGCGTCAACCTCATAGTTACATGTGTCCAAGTGGGCAGATATATGTCATTAAATACGAAAAAAAAGTCTAGGGAATAATAGGACCCCCGCAAAGTTCAGTATGCTTAACTGGAAATTCGGTCAAAGTTTCGATATTTTTATGAGTATTATCCCTAATAATAATAATAATAGTAATAGTAATAATAATAATAATAACAATAATAATAATAATAATAATAATAAATAAGAAAATTAGGCTAATAACAATACAATGCAAAAGTAGGCATATTCACGCCATTCCCTCAACCCTTTTTTTTCAATGGAGAAAGAAACGGTATATTGAAAAAACCCATCTTAAATATATTACTTGCAAATTTAGTCGGCCGTCTTTCTATACAATATACAGAAAATTACATGTCATAGATCCAAATATGAGTGACTTTAGATATTTAATTTTAATAAAAAATATCTTTAAAAATAACCTTCCTTACTTTTAAGTATAGTACAAGTACCATTTTGTCCTTCTACATCTCAAATATATTTTTAAACTTTCCATACTCATTTGTCTCTCAAATTTTATTTTTTATTATTTTTACATTTTATTTTTTCTTTAATTTTATTATTCTATTTTTTATTTTTTCTTTAATTTTATTATTGTATTTTTTATTATTTTCACTTTTTATTTTTTCCTTTAATTTTATTTTCATGTTTTACTTCATTTGTCTGAACCTTTATTTTTTTCTCTTTTTTCTTTTTTTCTCAAGCATTATCTATTTCTTCTTTTTTTCTTTTTTTTAATTCATTTGTCTTTTACCTTTATTTTTTGTTTTTATCAGTTCTCTTCCCCCCCCCCCTCATTTTTCTCAAACTTTATTTTTATTTTTTTCTTTCATTTTTTATTTTCTCAAATTTTTTAATTCTTCGCTTTTTTCTTAATCTTTATTTTTTTCTTGACTTTTTTTTCTCAATTTTTTATATTTCTCTATTTTGTTTCATCATTTTTTTCTTTTTTCAGTTCTTTTTTCCCCTCATTTTTTTCAAACTTTTTTTTTATTTTTCCTTTCATTCAATTTTTTTAATTCTTCGCTTTTTTCTTGATCTTTACTTTTTTCTCAATCTTTTTTTTATTTTCTATTTTGTTTGATCGTTTTTTCTTTTTTCTCAACTTCTATTATATTTTGCTAATAAATAAAAAATTAGATAATCCGCAAAGAGATCTTTTTTCTTTACATCAAAGTAAATTTAAGGGCATGAATTGTTGTTACGAAGTTCTTTGAAATTTTTTTAGATAAGTCGTGTCTCTAAGGTGAGAGTTGTAGAATATCTCATAAATAAGTGGTAGTGTCAATTCTTGTCCGTGGGGCATAATTTATTATTTGAAAGTCCTTGAGCTAAGTCTTTCCTCTAAGGCAAGAGTTGTAGAACATCTCATAAATGAAGACATAACGTGGTAGTGTCAACTCTTGCCCGTGGGGCATAATTTATTATTTGAAAGTCCTTGAGCTAAGTCTTGCCTCAAAGGCAAGAGTTGTAGAACATCCCATAAATGAAGACATAACGCGGTAGTGTCAACTCTTACCCGTGGGACATAATTTATTACTCTCCCCGTTTAAAAAAGAATGACCTACTTTTTTTTTTAGTCCATTTCAAAAAGAATGACCCCTTTCCTTTTTTGGCAATACTTTAATTTTAACTTTCCGCATGGCATGTTTAGGACCACAAGATTAAAGAACATTTTAGTACATTTGACACAAATTTAATTTAAGGCCACAAGATTCAAAAGTCTTCTTTATTTTCTTAAACTTTGTGTCAAGTCAGAGTAGGTCATTCTTTTTAAAATGGAGGGAGTATTTGAAAGTCCTTGAGCTAAGTCTTGCCTTTAAGGCAAGAGTTGTAGAACATCTCATAAATGAAGACATAACGTGTTAGTGTCAACTCTTTCCCGTGGGGCATAATTTGTAGTTTGAAAGTCTTTGGGTTAAGTCTTGCCTCTAAGGAAAGAGTTGTAAAACATCTCATAAATGAAGACATAACGTGGTAGTGTCAACTCTTGCCCGTAGGACACAATTTGTAGTTTGAAAGTGTTTGAGTGCAAGAGTTGTAGAATATCTCATAAATGAATACATAACGTGGTAGTGTCAACTCTTGCTCGTGGGCCATAATTTGTAGTTTGAAAGTCTTTGAGCTAAGTTTTTCCTCTAAGGCAAGAGTTATTGAACATCTCATAAATGAAGACATAACGTGGTAGTGTGAACTCTTGTCCGTGGGGCATAATTTGTAGTTTGAAAGTTTTTGAGCTAAGTCTTGCCTCTAAGGTAAGAGTTGTAGAACATCTCACAAATGAACACATAATGTGGTAGTGTCAACTCTTGCCCGTGAGACATAATTTGTTGTTTGAAAGTCCTTAACTGCCTCTAAGGCAAGAGTTGTAGAATATCCCATAAATGAAGACATAATGTGGTAGAGTCAACTCTTGCCCGTAGGGCATAATTTGTAGTTTGAAAGTCCTTGAGCTAATTAAGTTTTGCCTCTAAGGCAATAGTTGTAGAACATCTCATAAATGAAAACATAACGTGGTAGAGTTAACTCTTGTCCGTGGGGCATAATTTGTAGTTTGCAAGTCCTTGAGCTACGTCTTGTCTCTAAGTCAATAGTTGTAGAACATCTCATAAATGAAAACATAATGTAGTAGTGTCAACTCTTGCCCATGAAACGTAGCTTGTTGTTCGAAGTCATAAGTCTTGCCTTTATAATGTGACAGTGTCAATTCTTGCTCATGTGATGTAACTTGAATGAAAGAAATCAAAGAAAAGAACAAAAATTATAAAAATTGCGGAAAAAGAAGAAAATGAAGAAAAAATATTAAAAAAAACAAAAATCAAAGAAAATGTAGAAGTTGAGAGAGAATAGAAAAAAAAATAAAGGTTGATAAAAAAAAAGATTAAATAAAAATAAAGGTCGAGAAAAATTTAAAAAGATTTTTTTTTTTTATAAAAGTAGGCGTTGAAAGGTGTAAAGAAAAAAAAATAAGGGTTGAGAAAAACTAACAAGAAACAAAAAAAAAGAGGAAAGAAAAAAGAAAAAAGAAAATAATATAAAAGAAAAAAGAAAAAAAAGAAGTTGAGAGGAAAAAAGAAAAAAGGTACGGTTTGAGAAAAAATAAAAATAATAAAAGAAAAAATAAAAAATAAAAAAACAAAGTAAAATTAAAAAGAGAAAAAAAATAAAAGTTGAAAGATATAAATATGGAGTTGTTATCCATTATGAGGATCATTTATGTAATTTACTCCATTAATCAGGGACAATTTCGTCCAAAAAAATATTAATTAATAGGTAAAGGCTATTTTAAGGAAGCCTTTTTATTTGGTGCTAAAATTTGAAAGTCACCCCAATTTGAGTCTATTTTTTAGATTCACCCTACAATATACGTCGGTCGTCTTCCTATATAATTTAGGTTACAACTTTAACTGGACAAAATTAAATTGTTTTTCCTATATTATATTAATAATAATCGAAGAAAAAAATGTGAAAAGACGATTCTGTCTATTGTAGGGTCTTTTAATGAATGACAAAAGATTCAAACGATATTTCTAAGGCTCTTTACACTTTTAATATATTATAGATTATAGATATAGCTTAATAATCTCTTGAAACACTAAATCTAACTATTAATCCCTCTAGTCCAAATAAATAATTTATTGAGCTATTTCTTAATGTCCAAAATAAATAAATTATTCCTTCTTCAAGAGGCATGTTGATAGTTTCTTCCAGTTTTACCTTTTCATTTAATAAGATTCTTAAGTACTTCATATTTTCTAGGAGAATAATTTAAGAATAATTAAAAGGGTAATAGGGAAATTAACCTACAATTTATTTTCTAAGGATTTTTCTTAAGAGGTGTGCCATATTTCAATAATTCATTTATTTTGGACTAGAGGGATTACTATTTTCTGTAGTTATTAATTAATGATGGTAATATGTGAAAAAGGTAATAAAACACTCTTGATTAGCGAAAATTGACAACTAATTTGAAACAAGCATATTTCAAAAAAAAAAAAAAAGGACCAAGTAAAATAAATCGAGGGAGTACATAATCTAGTATTCGTCTTAACCATTCGTACGGTATGTATTTTTACGCTCCGATCCCCTCAAAATAATAGTATTCCTGTCTCCAACAACAATATTTATCCACTATTGATTTGCCAGACAGATTAAGAAACAATTAATAATTGGGGTAATTTCTATATTATTCGTTGAATATAATAAATTTAATGATTTGAAAAATGTATTGAATAATGAATAGTATTTAATAACAAGGATAAAACGGGCAAAATGAAGTAAATTATCAATTGATTTTTCAAACTAGACAAGTATTATTAGACATTTATTTTTAGTAATATGAACAACTATTGTTGGACAGAGGGAATATATTAGATAAATGCTTCATTTACTAAATTTCATGTATTATTACTTATAACTAATCTCATTTAATACTTACTACTCTCCCCGTTTAAAATAGTTAGCCCTTGTTGACTTGACACTCCCATTAAGAAAATATTTATAAGGGATTTATATTTTTACCAAATTATCCTTATTAATTATACTTTGAAAGTATATTTTCAATATATATACTTTGTTTAGTCATTTAATGATAAAGGTAGTATTGGAGAAATAATAAACTCCTCTTGATTTCACGGACAACTAAATTAAAACAAATATTTTTAGAGAAACAAAATGGAGGAAGTATTTTATAATTAGAATTCTATCAACAGAAGTAATGTCGAAACCAAAAATTTCAACTTAAAACTTAGTAATTGGAGCCATAATGTCTAAACATTAATATTGCTTCACCATGATCAGTAAAAGTAATGGCTTTAAAATAATTCTCCCTTGATAATTTTAGGAAGACATTAAACTAAACTCTTTTTCGCATATATTGAACAAGTTTAGAAAACAGGAGTATTAAATAAGTAACTAAAGATTATAATGTTGTTAAAGCAAAACCGAGCAGAAGTAGAGATCAAGATAGATGAGAGTTAACTTTTTATAGAAAATCATCCAAATTCATTGAACTGTAATTATCTGATCATGTAATAACTAGTTTTTTCTTGGAAAATATTAGTCTGGTAGGAAAATTAATCATATGAGAAGCAGTTGCAAGCAATTTTATTTTATATCTATAAAAAGTTATAATTTTTTAAACAATAAACATAAGTTGTTTTTCATTTTTGGAACCTTGCATCTTAGGATATCGGAACAGAGAACAATCCGTATTTGGGCTTTGTGTACACACATCATTTCAAGAGCGAGCCACATTTTTGGCGCATGGAAATATGGCCAGACTAGCTAAAGAGGGCGGAGACCCTGTGTTAGCGCGTATTTGTGGAACCATTGCAGCAGATGAAAAGCGCCTACACAAGAATTATTGAAAAGTTGGTGGAAGTGGATCCAAATGAGACTATGTTAGCCATTACGCACATGATAAAGAAGAAACTCTTAATGCCGATGCATCTCATGTATGACGGGCAAGATCAAAATATATTTGAACACTTCTCTGCTGTTCTCCAAAGGCAGGGGGTTTACACAGCTCGTGATTATGTTGAAATATTAGAATTTTTTATTACACAGTGGAAATTGGAAAAGCTTGAAGGCTTGACTGGCGAAGCAAGACATGCACAAAATTTTGTGTGCGAATTTCCAAATAAGGTTAGAAAGTTGGAAAATCGAGCCAAGAAATTAAAGTCACGTGGACTGAAGTTTAGCTGGATTTTCAACAAAGAAGTGAGTGTTTAGATGAAATGATGTAAAAAGAACCATGTAAAACAAAAGCTCACCCTTTTACTAATAGTCTTTTTGACTAAGATGCTACAATAAACTCAATTTGAGATGTACTTTCCATAAAAAAAAGTATTATTAGAAAAGGTATTTGGAAGATTAGCAGTTTGTAAGTATTTGGCTAATTTATTTGAGAAGTGTTTTCGTTGTTACTGTGTGTTTGGCTAATATTTAAAAAAATATATATTTAAAGTGTCAAATTACGAAAAATTAAAGATATATTACTAGTTACTACTAATTAAAACTACACACATAAATTTTTGATATCATGTAATCTTGTCCTAAAAAACACAAAAGTACTTATCTTTGAGAGAAATTTTTTAATCATCTTTTACTGCTACCTAAAAATATTTGTTTCTCATCAAAAACTTGACAAATACCTTCATTTTTAAATTTTTATTTTTTTTTTAGAAAAAACGTTTGGTGTTTCAAAGTTTTAGTCAAATGGGTTATAAACCAGAGCAAATAAAAGAGATTTTCACAATTGCATTATTTCAATTTACTATCCAATTTAACATTATTTATTTACTTTTTTTAAAGGCAAGAGAATATAGCCATCATCACATATACTCTCCCCGTTTCAAAATAGTAGATCGTTATTGATTTGACACTTTCCTTAAGAAAGTATTTATTAGGGATTTATTTTACTTATTAATTATATTTTAAAAATATAAATTTGAATATGTACACATTTTATTTAGTCATTTAATGAAAAGAATATTATTGTAAGAACATGATAAAATTTTCTTTATTTCATAAAACGGATAACTAAATTGAGATTAATTATTCTGAAATGGAGAGAGTAGTAAGGACCTAAGTTGTCGGTGTAAGTTTCTATGACCCACATAATTAATTTATTTTGATTTAATAATAATTGAATAAGTTAAATCCTAAATCTGTATGGGAAAGTTACCTAGTAGAATTAAAACTACTGACTACTTTGTTAGTGGGATAATTACTGACTGCTAGCGGGATAACTACTGTTAGTGGAGTAATTATGATATTCATAAATCACGTTGATGGAAGGTGAAAACATAGTTGTATATTCCTGTATTATAAAAGGAGTCCTCTCTATGAAAAGAAGAATAAGTTCCATCAAATATTATTCTAAAATGTAAGGTAAGAAGAGAGAAACAACACTTCTATTTTGTGCTTCCGCTAATCTTAATCAACAAGAAGACTATGGAGAATTCACGTAAGTAATTCTTTACTGAATTACTGTAATTTTTATTTATATGAAAATCATGTAGTTTCACGATCCTGAATGATTGGTAGGATTATATATTAGATTATTTAGGTTATACAATCTGTTTAAATCCTTACGGTCGGTACTCTACCAAATCTTTTCTATGTTGTCTGGAGAGTACAAACTTAAATGATGGAAAAATCAAATAAGCTAAAGTAATGGCTAATGACATTTTTACCTTTACTGCAGAAAATTCTTGCACCATAGTAGTATTAGAAGGGCAACGGGTCTAACGGTAATCACTCATTTCTTTGTGCAATCATATGAATACTAGAAAGAGGAACAAATCAAACGATCATTCTCCATTTTTTGGCGCATATAGCGCAGAAAATTTCTTTGCTATGTTAGTTAATAAATCAATTGCATTTTTCTGTAATGATTCTACTTCATTTTGTACTTGATTTGACCTAAAACTGCGTAGCATAAAATTTTTATGTGCTATATAATATCTTTTGTCATATTTTCTGTTCAAAAGCTCATTCGAAGTTTATTTAAATTGAGCTTAAAAGTCATCCAACTCTATATTTGAAAGAATACTTTGATCAAATATATGAAGTTACTAAATGGAACAGCCTGCGTCAACGTGGGCCCAATGTGTCTCAGAATTAGAGAGAGCGATTTGCACCACAACAAAGTGCGAAAATGAGCTTTACTTTAATTTGGCTATACATAATTAGCTAGTGGTAGTACAGGTGCATGTAATAGGGAACCTGTTGCCTTTTTTGTTAGTGCAAGGCGCTTAAAATGAAGGCAAACATAAGGAGAATCTGCATTTCAAAGTAAAACAACAGATAATCATGAATAGTTGAGTCACACATCCTTTTTTAGACCTTCAGTGAACAATAATATATTTGAATTTCAGAGTAGCAAATTTCAAGTGTTGATGCTCATTTCAGCAGATATTAATTGTTGTCACCATCTGAAAAAGGTGCTTGTGTTTAGATTTTCTTTCTTTTTCAATCTATGATAAGAGTTTAAGAAATAACTGAACAAATGAACAGTTGTGATTTTCATCTTGCTATTTTGAACTATCTACATCTTCTTGATGTCACCAATAAAGATTTAACTACCTTAATTATGAGGCAATAAGCATGATTAGATTCAATGGATAAATAGTTCAGGTACCTTTTGTGGAAGAAGTGTAACGACCTGTTTTTGATGAAATATGTGAAATTTGTGAGTTTGTGTGAGTTGACTGTTTTATCCCTCTCCGTAGTTGCATTATGGTATTTCTGGGGTATGAGGGTGATTGACATGTTTCTCGATCCATTTTGGTACCATTTATACGATATTGTAGTTTTTGATGGCTTTGAGAGCCTTATTTTGGATTTATGTGAATATTTTTTTATCCGTGCGACGGATGGCTGAACGGACTATGTTAGTAGCTCTGGAATATTGATTTTAGGCTGGGTAGACCTTTGGTTCGGGTCCCGGTGCACCCGAGCTCATTTTGACCTATTGGTTGGAAAGTTGAAAAATTGGAAATATGAGTGTGGGACCCTCATTTGGTTGAAACGACCTGGAATAAAAAAATTCGACTGCGCTAGCAGCTTCGAAATGTTGATTTTAGGGTGGTAACATGTTTGATGCGATTTTACGGCTTTTAAATCTCATTTCAATCCTTGGTTTAAAAAATTATGGTTCGGGTTTCGAAGGTCAACTCTGTGAAAATAATATTTTTTTTGAAAATCCTACTTCGCCAACGTATTCGGAACATCGAATTAGTAAGGTTGCATAGTTTGTTTGCGTATATCGGAATCTGAACAAATCTCGAACACCCCGTCGAAGTTCGTTTGGACTTAGAAAAATCTGCACTATAACATATTTTTCTGCAATATATAGCAGTTTCTTTTTACGCTTTTTTTTGGCCCATTTTCTCCATTCTTTCACCTTGCCTCTTGAGAGTTAAACCCTAAAATAGTGTGAGAGCATAAAAGTGAAGCTAGTGAGAAGTTGAGAAGCTAGATTAACATTTATTTCTTGATTCCATTACGGATTTAAGGTAGGAATTCACCCTTTATTAGTAATTTCTTATTAATTTTTCAAAACCTCAAAAATCTTAGGGCATGATTTTAAACTCCAGTTTCACTCCTTTTCATTTGAATAATGTTTTTATCTTATAATTACTAGTTTTCATCATTTTAACCTTAAAAAAAACTCCAATTCTTAATTTTAACCCGAATTTCAAAGACTTTACCCGATAAAGTTTAAAAATAGTTTTTCTTTGATTTGAACCTCGTTTTTTACTCAATTTGACTTGGATTTTCATTTGCAGGTTCCTAAAAATATGGAGAATCCATTTTTCGAGTAAAGTTATGATTTTGCTCTTCTTTTTCAAAAATCCATTTCAAGGGTCTGTTCTGACCCCGAATCAAAAGTAGTCAATATGGGCGTCGTTAGTTTTATTTTAATGCTTAGATTTCATATTTGATATTTTTAATAGAGTTCAGGATCGTTCGTGTAAAGTAAGATCATGTGTTCGAAGTATAGCGGACTGATTTTGCATTCGAGGTAGGCTATGACTTAACTCTTTCAGACTAGGATGCGTAGTAAATGATGGTACAAAATGCATATTAAGGGTGTGAACTAATTATGAAAAATAGCTATCTATGCGTGGTACCCATGTGGGGGCCTATATATGATGTAATTGTCGAAATTGAGATATTATCTAATATGTGTGACCATGTGGGGTCCTATGTGATATTGATAACCTTGAATACATGTGAATAACTATATTGTGTTGTTAAAATGCTTAATGTGGTACCATTGGTGTATTATGATTATATTCATACTTTATTGACATATGAGACATGTGAAAATTCATGGATGAAACAGAAATAATGAGTGGATAATGGCTCATATGGTTGTGAAAATATATCATTGTGGTTGGTTGTGGAAATACTCATTGTGATTGGTTGTGAGTATTACATCCTCATATCATACTCATACATGAAATAATGGTACCACTGTGGAAACACCTAAGTAACACTAGCAACACCTTTTTAAAAATCTTTCCCGGGAGATATATCGGAAAGGAGATATTGTAACACCTTATAAAACCCTTTCCTAGGAATGTTCCGAAAAGAATATATGAGATATGTGGATTATATACCGATTGACGAGCCCCCATGGGTCCTGCATTGGGAGGCTTGCCTCCGTAGGTCTATACAGGGATTGTGTGACAATCTCGAAGGTTGTGCGACGACCTCGTGCATTATCATCATCATCATATGCATTGCACTTACTTTATTGTATTTATGTTGTGCCTGTATTTCCATATTGACTTGTCAGCTATCTATTTGTGTTATATTCTTGACTTGTAAATGTTTAATTATTTTATCTTCCTTTATTTATAGTTGATGATCTTGATTATACATGGTCCTCTTTTGTTCTACTTGTATGTGATATTGTGTATATTTGTATCACTATCTAGTGTGCTATTATATTATATGTGGATATTATAGATCTATTAGTGCAAGAAGTGTAGACTACCGTTGTGGAATATTTTCTGATTGCAGGTGACGTGCCCTTAGTGTGTATTTTGTATGCTTTATTTTCTATTTTTTCTGGTCGACCTATGATACCTACTGAGTACAAGCGGACCATACTCATTCCTACTTCACCCTTCTGGTGCAGTTTCAGGTTTGGGTGCGCCTCACGCTGCTTAATTCGGGCGATTATTGGAGTTTTTAAAGTAGTGGGTAACTTTCAAGTGTTCGAATGGGTCCTACTATCTTTCTCTATCAGACCATGTCTTTATTGTATTTCAGAGACAGGGTTTTCATATTTTGAGTTACCTTATGAATTCTCTTTTAGACTCGAGTATTAATAGTTCTTATACTATTGACATCGAATTTTGGGAATGTATGATTTTTTATATGCTCTTTCTGCATTGTTATGATTACTTGTATGGTTTGACTTTGTTGTAGAAGCTTTAGTTTGGGTATTTCTGTCTTTTCTTTTTTCCTTTTTGTATCAGTTTGGGTGATAGGCTTATTTTTCAAGGTATGCTGTGACAAGTACTATCATGACCCTTATTTTTGGGTCGTGAAAAATTAGTATTAGAGCTAGGTTTTATTTATCTCAATAGTGTAAGAACGAAATGTCTAATAGAGTCTGTGGATCGGTACATAGACGTCTGTATTTATCTTTGAGAGGTTATATGACATCTTTAGGAAACTTCCCTTATTTTATTCTTTATCATGAGAAGTTCTTTCATACCTAGTATTTTGAGTTGTGTTTCACTCTTTCTGCACGGATGGTGTTGCTTATACAACTTATAAGTTGAGAGATGGTGCTAGAGATTGGTAGAGGTCACTTGTGAGTTGTAGACCCTCTGATTCTCCTGAGATGACTTAGGATTAGTTTGTTGATGCTTTCTTGGAGGGATTTGTGTCTTTCAGTTTGAGAGATCGTATGCAGGATGAGTTTGATCATTTGGAGTAGGGCTCCATGACAGTTGTTGATTATGAGGCACACTTTTATGCCCTGTCTAGATATTCCTATGATAGCATTTTCATCGAGTTTGAGTAGATTTAGAAGTTTGTAAAGGATTTGGATGTTTTTCTTCAGTTGGCTACTTCTGAGATGGTTATGTTTGGAGCTTCTTTTCAGAGCATTTTGGATCACGCCAAGATGACAAAGGGTATTCTTCGAGTATCTTAGGGTGGCGCCAAGAAGGTGTGCTATTTTGGTGAGTTCAGAGGTTAGTCTTCTTGTGGTAGAGATTTTAGTGGTTCTCTTGGATATTAGGGTGGGCCAGTGCAGACGGCCTTACATAGTTCAGGTGGTGGATCTTTGGGTTTAGTAGTGCAGCGTGGCCATTCGGGCCCAGTGGTACCTTCTCCTGTTGATACGGGTCGTAGGGCTTGTTATGTGTGTGATGAGATAGGTCATGTGGCCAGGGACTATCCCTGCCGCGTGATTAGGGCTACTCTTATTTCAGTTATGAGGGGTAAGAGTGCTACTAAATGAGCGAGAGGTAGAGGTGGTGGAGCCCACGGTGGTAGTTGCCGGGCCACTCAGGCAGTTGGTGTTTATAGACAGTGTTATGCTATACCATCCAGACCTGAGGCAGAGGCTTCAAATGCTATGATCTCAAGTATCGTCCCCATATGTTTCAAATCTGCATCGGTGTTATTTGATCCCGGATCGACTTTCTCCTATGTTTTTGTGTATTTTACTTCGAGTTTAGATTCTGTTAGTGAGCCTCCTGCCATACCTATTCATGTATCTATCCTGGTAGGTAATTCTTTAGTGGTGGATCGGGTGCACCGATCTTGTGTTGTAACTTTTGCCGGGCGTGAGATTTTGGTAGACTTGTTTGTGTTAGATAAGATCGATTTATATGTTATTTTGGGTATGGATTGGTTGGCTCCTTATTATGCTATCTTAGATTATTTTGCTAAGGTTGTGACTTTAGCTTCACCGGGTGTGACAATAATAGCTTGAAAGGGTGCACTTCATTCGGGACCCAAGAGGGTAATATCTTATGTTCAGGCTCGTCGATTGGTTGAGAGAGGATGTTTATCTTATTTGGCTTATATTTGTGATACTAGTGTTGTTTCACTTCCTTCTTTGGATTTTGTCCATATTGTTCATGAGTTTGTGGATGTATTTTCTACAGTTTTGCCTGGTATGCCTCCGGATTGTGATATTGATTTTTCTATTGATGTTGAGTCGGGCACCAAACCCATTTCCATTCCCTCTTATAGAATGGCCCCAGTCGAGTTGAAGTAATTAAAGGATCAGTTACAGGAGTTATTGGATAAAGGATTTATCCGATCTAGTATATCGCCTTGGGGTGCGCCTATTTTATTTATCAAGAATAAGGATGGATCGATGCGCATGTGTATTAATTAGTGACGGTTGAATAAGGTGATAGTTAAGAATAAGAATCCCCTTTCTCGTATTGATGATTTATTTGATTATCTTCAGGGTGCTACAATGTTTTTGAAGATTAATTTGAGGTCCGATTATCATCAGTTGAGGATTAGAGCTTCAGATATTCCAAAGACAGCTTTTTAAACTCGATATGGTTATTATGAGTTCTTGGTTATATCCTTTGGGTTGACCAATGCCCCTGCCGCATTCATGGAGTTCATAAACCGAGTGTTTTGATCGTATCTCGGCACCTTTGTTATTATATTTATAGCTGATATCGTGGTGTTTTCTAAGAATGAGGCTGATCATGATGAGCGTTTGTAGATTGTGCTTCAGAGATTGAGGGATAAGAAGTTGTATGTGAAGTTCTCTAAGTGCGAGTTTTAGTTGGAGTCTATTTCTTTATTGGGTCATGTGGTGACTAAGGAAGGTATATGGTTGATCCAACCAAGGTTACAGCAGTTCGCGATTGGGCTAGACCTGTTCTGCCTATCGAGATTCAAAGTTTTATTTGCTTAGCAGGTTATTATCGATATTTTGTTGAGGGTTTTTCATCCATTGTAACTCCATTCACTAAGTTGACCTAGAAGAAGATTTTCTTCAAGTGGCTTGATTATTCTGAGGTGAACTTCCAAAAACTTAAGGATTTGTTGACTTCAGCTCCCATATTGGCTTTGCCCAAGATGGGCGTGGGCTTTACCGTATTTTGTGATGCTTATGGTGTTGGATTGGGTGTTGTGTTAATGCAGGATGGTAAGGTGATTGAGTATCCTTCTCGTCAGTTGAATCCCCATGAGAGAAATTAACCTACCCATGATTTAGAGTTGTACACAGTTGTACTTACTTTGAAGTTGTAGAGGCTCTACTTATGTGGAGTCTATTATGAGATCTTCTTAGATCATCATAGCCTTCAGTACTTCTTCACCCAATAAGTTCTTAATATTACACAACGCGTTGGCTTGAGTTGCTTAAGGATTATGACTTGACTATTCTCTCCGCTCGGGCAAGGCTAATGTGGTTGCGGATGCCTTGAGCCGGAAGTCGACAAGCATGGGTAGCTTGGTTTATCTTTTGATCCAGGAGAGGTTTTTAGCCTTAAAGGTTCAATCTTTAGCTAACCCGATGGTTAGACTTGATAGTTCAACATTTGGGCATATTTTGGCATTTGTGGAGGCTATATCTTCGTTGATGGAGCAGATTCAACCTCATCAGTTTGATGATGTTGATTCGAGATAAGGTATTGAGTGGCGAGGCGAAGAAAGCCTCACTTAATTTGGATAGAGTTTTGAGGATTGGGGGTTGAGTTTGTACCGGGAGTAGGTTATTGGATTAGGTTGATCTTGGAGGAGGTCTATTGTTCCAGATATTCTATCCATGCAGGTGTGACTAAGATGTACCGCGATTTGAGACAACACTGCTGATGGGATGGTATGAGGTAAGATGTAGCAGATTTTGTGGCATGTTGCCTATGTTATCAGCAGGTGAAGGGCGAGCATATGAGGCCTGGTGGGTTTCTTCAGAGGTTACCCATTCCCGAGTGAAAGTGGGAACAGATCACCATGGACTTTATGACTGGTTTGCCTCATACATATCATGGTTTTAAAAGTATTTGGGTCATCATAGATCAATTGACCAAGTCAGCTCATTTTATTTCGGTTCAAGTCTCATTCAGTGCTGAGAGGTTGTCCCGTCTCTGCATTTATGAGATTGTATGTCTGCATGGTGTGCCGGTGTTCATTATTTAGATCGAGGTTTTGTCTTTACATATCCCTTTTAGAGGACATTTCTAGATTAGTTGGGCACTCGGGTTGATCTTAGTACAATGTTTCACCCACAAAATAATGGCTAGTTATAGCGGACTATTAAGGTTTTAGAGGATATTCCTCATGCTTGTGTGATGGATTTTGATGGCCAGTGGAAGTAACATTTGGCTTTAATAGAGTTTGCCTATAACAATGCTACCATTTCAGTATTAATATGACTCCTTTTGAGGCATTGTACGGCAGGCGTTGTCACTTTCCAGTTGGTTGATTTGATGTTTCTATGGTTAGACCTCGAGGTATGAACTTGCTTCGTCAGTCTTTGGATAGAGTCCGGGTCATTCAGGATAGACTTAGAGCGGCTCAGAGTAGGCAGAAGCGATATGCTAATCGTAGACTTTGTGCCTTGAGCTTTGGTGTTGGTGATCGTGTTTTCCTTCAAATTTCACCCATGAAGGATGTGATGAGGTTGGGGAAGAGAGGCAAGTTTAAACCCAGGTATATTGGTCCATTTAAGATTCTTCGGACTATTGGTTATGAGTTGGCTTTGCCCCCTGATCTATCAGTTGTTCATCCACTTTCATATTTTTTATGCTTCGCCATTACATTCCAGATGAGTCTCATGTTATTCGTTGGGAGTCAGTTCAGTTAGATGAGCAGTTATCATTTGTTGAGGAGCCGATCACCATATTGGCTAAGGATATTAGGCGGTTGCACTCTAGAGTCATCCCTATGGTTAAGGTTTAGTGGTGACATCGACCTGTAGATGAGGTTACTTTGGAGGTCGAGTCTGATATGCATAGTTCTCATCCCCAGCTCTTCGTTAATTCAGGTATTTCTTTGCCTTAGTTCAAAGACGGACTAGATTTTTTTAGTAGTGGAAGAAGTGTAACGACCTGCTTTTTGATGAAATATGTAAAATTTGCGAGTTTGTGTGATTTGACTATTTTACCCTTTCTCGTAGTGACATTATGGTATTTCTGGGGCGTAAGGTGATTGACAAGGTTCTCGATGTATTTTGGTACCATTTATGTGATATTGTGGTTTTTATGGCTTCAGAAATATTATTTTAGACTAATGTGGACATCTTTTGATCCGTATGATGGATGGATGAATGGACTACGCCAACAGCTCCAGAATATCAATTTTAGGCTGGGTAGACCTTTGGTTTGGGTATCGTGCACCCGAGCTTATTTCGACCTATTGATCAGAAAGTTAAAAAATTAGAAATATAGGTATGAGACCCACATTTGGTTGAAACGACCTCAAATAAAAAATTTGACTGCATCAGAAGCTTCCAAATGTCAATTTTAGGGCGGTAATATATTTGGTGCGATTTTACAGCTTTTAAAGCTCACTTTAATCCTCAGTTTGAAAAATTGTGATTTTGGATTTTGGGGGTCCACTCTTTGAAAATGATGTTTCTTCGAAAATTCAAATTTGCCAACGCGTTCGTAATATCGAATTTAGTGTGGTTGCATAGTTCATTTACTTATATCAGACTCCAAACGAATCCCGAGCACCACACCGCAGTCCATTTGAACTTTGAAAAATCTGCACTATAACATATTTTTCTGCAATATAAAGCAGTTTCTTTTTACCTTTTTTTAGTTCATTTTGTCCATTCTTTCACCTTGCTTCTTGAGAGTTAAAACCCTAAAATAGTGTAGGAGCTAAAAGTGAAACTTGTGGGAGCTTGGGAAGCTAGATTAACATATATTTCTTGATTCTATTACGGATTTCAGGTAAAATTTCATCATTTTCTAGTAATTTCTTGATTAATTTCTCAAAACCCTCAAAATCTTAGGGCTTGATTTTAAATCCCAATTTCACTCCTTTTCACTGGAATAATGTCTTTATCTTATTATTACTAGTTTTCATCAATTTAACCTTCAAAACAACTTTGATTCTTGATTTTAATATGGATTTCAAAGATTTTACCCGGTAAAGTTTAAAAATATTTTTTCTTCAATTCGAATCTTGTTTCTGCCTCGATTTCACTTGAGTTTTCATCTGAAGGTTCCTAAAAATATGTGAAACACATTTTTGGAGTAAAATTATGATTTTTTCCTTCTTTTCCAAAAATCTATTTTAGGGATCCGTTTTGATCTCGAACCAAAAGTAGCCAATATGGGTGTCATTGGTTTTGTTTTGATGTGTAGATTTCATATTTAATGTTTTTAATGGAGTCTAGGATCATTCGTGTAAAGTAAATTCGTGGGTTTGAAGTGTATCACACCATTTTGACATTCGAGGTGGGTTTGGCTTAACTCTTTCAGACTGGGATGCGTAGTAAATGATGGTACAAAATACATGTTAAGGGTGGTAACTAATCATGAAAAATGATTATCTATGTGTTATTCCCGTGTGGGAGCCTATATGTGATGTAATTATCAAAATTGAGATATTATGTGATATGTGTGACTGTGTGGGGTACTATGTGATACTGATGACCTTAAATACATGTGAATAATTGTATTATGTTGTTAAAATTCTTAATGTGGTACCATTGGTGTATTGTGATTATATTCATACTTTATTGGCATATGAGACGTGGAAATTCATGGATGAAACAGAAATAATGAGTGGATATTGGCTCACATAGCTGTGGATATGTATCATTGTGGTTGGTTGTGGAAATATATCATGTGGTTGGTTGTGAAAATACTTATTGTGATTGGTTGTGAGAATTACATACTCATATCATACTCATTCATGAAACATTGGTACCACTGTGGCAACACCTGAGTAACATTGACAACACCTTTTTAAAAACCCTCCTCGAGAGATATATCAGAAATGAGATATTATAACACTTTATAAAACCCTTTCCTAGGGGTGTACCGAAAGGAGATATGAGATATGTGGATTGTATACGAGTTGATAAACCCTTCATGGATCTTGTGTTGGGAGGCTTGCCTCTGTAGGTCTGTACAGGGGTTATGCGACGATCTCGGAGGTTGTACGACGACCTCGTGTATTATCATCATCATCATCATATACATTGCACTTACTTTATTGCATTTATGTTGTGTTTGTATTGCCATATTGACTTGCCAGCTATCTATTTGTGTTATATTCTTGACTTGTAAATGTCTAATTATTCTATCTTCCTTCATTTGTACTTGATGATCTTGATTAAAAATGTTCCTCTTTTGTGCTGCTTGTATGTGATATTGTGTATATTTGTATCTCTATCTTGTGTGTTGTTGTATTATACGTAGATACTATAGATTTGTTAGTGCAAGCGGTGTGGGATACCATTGCGGGATACTTTCTAATTGTAAGTGATTGCACTTAGTATGTATTTTGTATGCTTTATTTTCTACTTTGCTCGGTTGGCCTATGATACCTACTGAGTAGAAGTGGATCGTACTAGTTCCTACTTCACCCTTCTGGTGTCGATCTAGGTTCGGGCGCGCTTCACACTGCTTGACTCAGGCGATTATTAGAGTTTTCAAGGTAGTAGATGACTTCCAGGCGTTCAAATGGGTCCTACGATTTTTATCTATCAGACCATGTCTTTATTGTATTTCAGAGATAGGGTTTTCATGTTTTGAGTTATCTTATGTATTCTCTTTTGGACTCAAGTTATATTAGTAGTTCTTACACTATTGACACCGAATTTTGGGAATCTATGGTGTTGGATATGCTCTTTCCGCATTGTTATGATTACTTGTATGGTTTGGCTTCGTTCTAGAAGCCTTTCCTTGAGTATTTCTGTCTTCTTCTTTTTTGTATCAGTTTGGGTGATAGGATTACTTATCAGGGTACGCCGCGACAAGTGCCATCATGACCCTTGGTTTTGGGTCAGGACAAGAAGCATGATAAAGATAGTAGCAGTTAAATAGACTCGAGCCATGCTTTTTTTCATGAAATATGTGAACTGTGTGTTTCTGTGTGGTTTGATTATTTTACCCCTTCCTGTAGTTGCATTATGGTATTTCTGGGTTGTGAAAGTGATTGACATAGTTTTTGATGTATTTTGGTACCATTTATGTAATATTGTGGTTTTTAATGGCTTTGAGAACCTTATTTTAGACTTATGTGGATAAATTTTTGATCCGTGCGATTAATGGATGAATAGACTACACCAGCAGCTCCAAAATATCGATTTTAGGCTAGATAGACCTTTGGTTCAGGCCCCGGTGCACCCCATCTCATTTTGATCTATTAGTCGAAAAGTTTGAAAATTAGGAATATGAGTGTGGGACCCATATTTGATTGAAATGACCTAGGATGAAAAATCCAACTTTGCCAGTAGATCTAGAATATTGATTTTAGGGTGTTAACATGTGGTGTGAATTTACGGCTTTTAAATCACATTTCGACCCTCGGTTTGAATAATCCAGAGATGTCACACCTCTTTTTCCGCCCGAAGGAATCGAGTCGAAGGGTTTTTCCAATTAAAGTGACGATATTGAATATGGATAAATTTATTTACAGAGTCGCCACTTGGAATTGAGTTTTGGTGTTCCTAGTCACCTTTATTTGAATCCCTAATAAAAAAGGAAATGACTCTTTGTTGGTCTGCGAAAATAGAAGACCGAGTAAGGAATTCTGTTGACCGAGGGGAAGGTGTGAGGCACCCCTCGAGTCCTGTGATTCTAGCACGGTCACTTTTATTGACTTATCTTGACTTAAACTATTTTGATAAATTATGTCAAAAGGCCCAAGTTCGCTCATTTTATTATACCAAAAATATTTATCCACATCTCTTATATTAAATTAGTTAAAATTAATTTTTGAGTAAATATTTGTCAGGGTGCATTATTACATCCTTGAATTTTAAAATGTCTCAAAAAGATACGTACACCGCATTCTTAATTTGAGATGGAATTTTAAACGTGTCTAAAATTTACCTAACGTTAAAAGCTTTATTTGGTTTCTTGTAAAATTACAACAATTTGATCTATCCAAAACACTATTTAACTTTAATAATAAATTTAAGCAAAATTTATTTAGGGTGATTAATTAATTATTTTTTTAAAAAAAAGAAAAAAATAATAATTCTCAAAACTTTATTAGTGACAATGAAATATAATAAAACAACAACAACAACAATAAAATAATAAAAAATAAAATAAAATAATAATAATAATAATAATAATAATGATAATAATAATAATAATAATATTACAAATACACAAAACTAACTCCATTATTATTATTATATATTTTTTAAAACCTTATTATAATCCCAAAATATATCACTACCTTTTTTAAAAATTTCCAAATTAACAAAAGTTACTTAACAGAAATCATTTTCCTTAATTTATTAGAATTCTAACGGAGGGAGCCAAATTTATATATATATTTGCTTTGCATCTATGGCCGCTGAAAAAGGGAGAAGAACGATGGTTACCGAATTGGTTCACCGGTGAGATGACGACGTGGGAAAGGGGAAAAGGGAGAGAGGGTGGCAGTGGTGTTTCTTGGTGGGGTTGGGCAGCGGGAGAAGGAAGTTCGCCGGTGTCGGGGAGAGGAGAGAGGAAAGGCGGCGCCATTTGGGCTTCGCTGGTAGTGACGATTCCGGCTAGATTGGGCCCTCCCATGGCGCGACAAGGGCGGGAGAAGGGGAGAAGGGACAGCAGCGGCGATGCCACGCTTGGGTTGTTGGCCAATGACGGCTGAACGGAGAGAGAGATCTGGCGGTTTTGAGTTATTTTCCGACGGGTTTTCGGTGAAAACTCGCCGAAAAATTCAAGAAATTAATTCTTCTCTGTTCACTTCTCTATTTTTTGATCTTTCTCTCATTTGTAATTTGATTTTCTTCTCTGTTTTACTAATTTTCCGTCAATTGTTATTATTGTGTTTGTGCGTGCTACAGTATATGCATGTGTTTTTGGAGAGGTGTGTGTGTATGGCAGTAAAAAATTAAAATATCAGTGATGTAGTGTGTTGTGAATATACAATGTAAAAGATGGATTCTATTAATACATTGTGTGAAATATCAAGCATAAATTATCTCATTATATGCATTCATCCACAGAGAACATATTGAATATTTCATTCATGTTTTCCCCCCCCCCACAAAATTGATAACATAAATGTTTGAATATGAACCTGTAATTAATAAATTGAGTGATGAAATAAAAGATTGTCAACGAAAACTTCAACGGAATCTTGAAATTCTATTTTTTACTCTTTCTTTTCTTTGTTTCCTCCTTCAGAGTTTTTCCTTACTGTGTTTTTCTCTCTGTATTTTCCTCTCTAATTTTCTTTCTGGTTTTCTTTCTGTCTGATATTGTAGAGTTCAAGTACGTAGAAAAATCTCTTTTTTTTCAACTGAGTAGGGAGTCCTTTTATAAAAGAACTTTTGGGAGGGAACGGTTAAAAGTCAGATAAGGGAAAGGGGGAAAAAATTTAAAATTTAAAAATCAAAATCTATATATTATATATTATTTAATTAATAATAACAAATAAAGATAAATAATAAATAGAAGTAAATGAATAAATAATTAAGATAATAGAAAAATAAACAAATGAAATAATAAAATATTAATATAATAGTAATTAATTAATTAATTTTATATTTAATAAAATATAATAATAATTTAAAAATAGATAATAGTAAATATAATTAAGCTAGTACTAAAACTACTAATTTATTTATTTAAAAAGAAATATATTTTTTTAAAATTTTTGTATTATTTTTTAAAATTGATATAAAATAAAATATTATTCTAAAAATAAAATAAGAATTTAAATAATATCAGATCAAATATAAATATTTAATATCAAAAATATATATATATTACACTTGGGGAGGGTCAAAATAACGTGTCTACAATTATGATTTTGGATTTTGGGGGTCAACTTTATGAAAATAATTTTTTTTCAAAAATTTGATATCGCCATAGAGTCCGGGGCGTCGAATTTAGTGTGGTTACATAGTTCGTCGCATATATCGGACTCCGAACGAATCCCGAACACCTCATTAAAGTTCGTTTGGACATAAAAATCTGGTGCACCAGGTTACTGGTGCAACCAAAAAATTTAAAGGGTAAATCGCATTCCCCAAGTGTGATTTATGCTTTATTTAACCCAGTACCCGGGTACAATATAAATAGTCCTTTTTATCTGGTTTTTGCTCATTCTTTCAGCTTTCTCTTTTAAGAGTTAAACCCTAAAATTAGTGTGAGGGCTTAAAGTAAAGCTTGTGGATGCTTGTGAAGCTAGATTAATATTTGTTTCTTGATTCTCGTACGGATTAAAGGTAAGAAATTGAATTCTCAAAAATTCAAAAATCTTAAGGCTTGATTTTTAACCCCAATTTCACTCCTTTTCACTTGAGCGATATTTTAATCTTATAAACACTAGTTTTTCATCAATTTAACCTTCAAAACAACTCTGATTCTTGATTGTAACCCAGATTTTAAAGATTTTGCCTCGTAAAGCTTTAAAATATTTTTTCTTCAATTTGAACCTCTTTTTTTACTCTATTTGACTTGGGTTTTCAGCTGTAGGTTCCTAAAAATATGAAAAACAAGTTTTTGAAGTAAATTATGATTTTACCTTTCTTTTTCGAAAATCCATTTTGGGGGTCCGTTTTGACCCTGAACCAAAAATAGTCAATATGGGTGTTCTTGGTTTTGTTTTGATGCATAGATTTCATATTTGATATTTTTAGTGGAGTTTGGAACCGTTCGTGATGAGTAAGGTTTTGGGTGCAAAGTTTTGGTTGCGGTATTTAAGCTTTTAAGGTAGGTTATGACTTAACTCTTTCAGGCTGGGTGGGTAGTAAATGATGGTACAAAATATATGTCAAGGGTGGGAACTAATCATGAAAAATGGGTATCAATGTGTTGTTCCCGTGTGGGGGCTTATATGCAATGTAATTGTTGAAATTGAGATATGATGTGATATATGAGACTGTGTAGGATCCTATGTGGTGTTGATAGACTTGAATACATGTGAATAATTATATTTTGTTGTTGAAATGCCTAATGTGATTTTATTGGTATATTGTGATATATCCATACTTATTGGTATATAAGACATATGGAAATTCATGGATGAAACGAAAGTAATGAGTGGATATTGGCCACGTGGTTGTGGAATTGTAACATTGTGGTTGGTTGTGGAAATACATCATGTGAATTGGTTATGAAAATACATCATATGGGTTGGTTGTGGAAATACTCATTTTGAATGGTTGTGAACATTGCATCATCATTCTCATGTCATCATAGCATCATTTCACTTGTTTGTTTTATTGCTTTATATATACTTGTTGTCATGTATATGTACTTGAATTGTGTCTTATGTTATGTATGTGCTTTGGAAATACTGGAAACACTGAAATACTGGATATTGGTAGATATTGAATTTTATGGTCCATCCCCGAAGCATCATGCCTAAGAAGAGTTGTGGATATTGGTGATCTTGAGGTTGTGTGCCAAACCTGAGGTGGTGCCAACTTTGGGGCTTTGTGCCAAACTTAAGTTTGTGTGTCAAACTTGAGGCTATGTGCCAAACTCAAGGTTGTGTGCCAATACCATACATACATACATACATACACACACACACACACACACACACACACACACACACACACACACATATATATATATATATATATATATATATATATACATACATACATACATATTGCACCACTTTATTGTGTTATGTTGTGTTTGAATTTCCATATTAACTTGCCATCTACCTATTTGTTCTATATCTTGACTTGTTAACGTCTATTGCTCTATCTTCCTTTAATTGTATTTGATGAGCTTGATTATACATATCCCTCTTTGTTCTATTTGTATGTGATATTGTGTATATTTGTATTCCTATTTTGTGTGTTGTTTTATTATATATGGATATTATAGAACTATTAGTGCAAGCGGTGTGGGATACTGTTGTGGGACATTTTCTAACTGCAGGTGACGTGCTCTTAGTATATATTTTGTATGCTTTATTTTCTTACTTTGCTCGGTCGGCCTATGATACCTACTAAGTACAAGTGGACTGTACTCACTCCTACTTCACTCTTTCGGTGCAGCTTCAGGTTTGGGTGCACCTCAGACTAATTGATTTTCGGGCGCCTTTAGATTACTCAAGGTAGCAGTTGGACATTCATATGCATGTCCGGAGTTCCCCCCTATCTTTATGTATTAGTTACTCCCTCTGTTTAAAAAAGAATGACCTACTTTTCTTTTTAGTCTGTTAAAAAATGATGACCCTTTTTCTTTTTTGGTCATACTTTAATTTCAACTTTTCACATGACATGTTTAGGACCTCAAGATTAAAGAGCATTTTGGTACATTTGACACAACTTTAATTCAAGGCCACAAGATTCAAAAGTCTTCTTTATTTTCTTAAACTTTGTGACAAGTCAAAGTAGGTCATTTTTTTTTAAACGGTGGGAGTATGTCTTTATTAGTGTTCAGAGATAAATATTTTCCTTTGTGGTTATTTTTCTGATGTATTTGACTTCGAAATTATATTAGTAATTCTTATACTGTTGACACCAGGTTTTGGAAGTTATGGATGCATGTATTGATTTTATTCTTTCTGTTTTTATTATATCTATGTGGTTCGTGATACAGATTTAATAATAATTGATCTCATTAATATTGAAGGGGTTACAGCTGTATATATAGAGAACTGAAGAATAACTAATTACAGAATAACCCAGATGTATTTAATAATTATATATGTAGTCTATTATCCCCCCGCAAGCTGATCAGCGGTAACGAGGGGCAGCTTGGAGCAGAGAGACTGAAAAGGCTGTAACGGAAGAGGCTTGGTGAGAATATCAGCAAGCTGGTCAGTAGATGGGACATAGTGCGTGGCCATCGCTCCTGCAAGTACCTCATCGCGAACAAAGTGACAGTCAGACCCAACATGCTTCATACGATCATGAAGGACTGGATTTTTGGTAACACAAATAGTGGACTGATTGTCACAATAAATCTGTGGTTTCGTGGGGGGAATGCCAAGTGCATCCGTAAGGTATCGTAACCACATGGCTTCAGCAACACCCGCAGCCATGGCACGATATTCTGCTTCTGTGGAGGAACGGGACACTCGCGTTTGCTTCTTGGTGCACCAGGAAATCAGATTTGGTCCCATCATAACAATATATCCAGTAGTGGACTTTCGATCATCTTTGTCGTTAGCCCAATCCGAATCAGAAAAAACAGATATATCAAACGAGCCCTTTTGAAATAAAATTCCACAGTGAAGAGTACCTTGAAGATAGCGCAGAATGCGTTTCAAGGCCTGAAAGTGTTGTTCTGTGGGAGCATGCATTGATTGGGAGACTCGATTGACTGCATATTGGATGTCCGGACGAGTAACAGCAAGATAATGAAGTCCACCGACGAGGCTCCGATATAGTGTAGGATCGGCAAAGGGAGTATTCGGCCCTGGGGATTGGCGGGCTGCCATGGGAGTGACCGCGGGTTTGCAGTCTGTCATTCCAGCCCGATTTAGAAGTTCAAGGGTATATTTTGTCTGATGCATCAATATGGTTCCCGATTTGCGGATGAGTTCGAGGCCAAGAAAGAACTCCAGAGGACCGAGGTCCTTAAGTTTGAAGTCACGATGCATAGCTTCAGTAATTTCAGTGATGAGTGACGATGAGCTGCCTGTAATAACAATATCATCCACATAGATAAGAATGATGACTGTCCCTCGAGAACAGTGAAGGGTGAAGAGGCTGTTGTCATGATGGTAGGTGCGAAAACCAAGACCCTGCAGAAAAGTAGAGAGACGTGTGTACCAGGCACGAGGGGCCTGTTTCAGGCCATACAGTGATTTGCGAAGCTTGCAAACATAGTGAGGACGGTTGGGATTAACATATCCCGGTGGCTGAACCATATAGATTTCTTCCTCAAGATGACCATGAAGAAAGGCATTGCTGACGTCTAGCTGATGAAGCGGCCAATCATAGTGAAGAGCAAGAGACAAGACCAGACGAATAGTCTGTTGCTTAACAACAGGGCTGAAGGTCTCCTTATAATCCACACCATACTCCTGATGATACCCTTTTGCAACCAGACGTGCTTTATAGCGAGAAAGAGATCCATCTGAATTTCGTTTGATGCGAAACACCCATTTGCACCCAATAGACTTTCGGTTACTAGGCAGAGGTACCAAATCCCATGTACGTTGTTCATTCAGAGCCTGAAATTCCTCATCCATAGCTTGGCACCAGAAACTATTTTTGGAGGCTTGGTTGTAGGTAGTAGGCTCAGTTGTGGGATGTGCATCAAAGGGTATTTGAGTGTGGTAGGCTTTGGGTTTGAAGGTACCGGCCTTGGCTCGGGTTGTCATAGGATGAGTGTTGAGTGGAGGGTGATTAGGAAGGGGTGGTGGAGTTGTATGATGTGTGGGCGGGGGTTGGGTGGGGCTGCCGTGGGAGCTGGGATGTGCAGCGGTGGATGGGGTGGCTGTATGTGTGTTAGGAGTATGATGTAGGGAAGTGGTGGGTTGTGTGGCAGTCGGCTGGGTGTTCGGGTGGGAGGTTTGGGGTTTCGGGTGGGTAGTGGTGTAGTGGGGTACCGGGTTAGGTGCCGAGTGAGCCGGAGCATGAGCGTGAGAAAAGGACGGAAATAATGGCACAACGCCAAGTGGATTGGGGGAGTATGGAGTAGAGGAAAGACTTGTGTAAGGAAATTGTTCCTCCACAAAACGAACATGACGGGAAACATATGTTTTCTGAGATACAGGATCGAAACATTTGTAACCTTTGATAGTGGGATGATAGCCTAGAAAGACACAAGGGGTGGACCGAGGTTGAAGTTTATGTTGAGTGTGCGGACGCAACCAGGGATAAACTAGACACCCAAACGGGCGGAGATGAATATAGTCGGGTGGATGATTGTAGAGACGGGCATATGGAGTGGAGTTGGAGAGAGTGTGAGTGGGCATGCGATTTATGAGGTAGTTGGCAGTAGCAAGGGCATCAACCCAAAAGGAAACAGGTAAGGTGGAATCATGGAGGAGCGCAACAACTGTTTCTATTAGGTGACGGTGTTTGCGCTCAGCAACGCCATTTTGTTCAGGGGTATATGGACATGAAGTGTGATGAAGAGCCCCTAGATTTTGAAGAAAAACACCAAATGCATTGTTGACAAATTCTTTGCCATTGTCACTTCGAAAAATTTTGATTTTGGCATTAAATTGATTTTGAACCATTCGGTCAAAGTTTACAAAAATAGTATAAGCTTCGGATTTAAATTTCAGAGGATAAAGCCAAGTGAATTTACTGTAATCATCAACAAAACAGATATAATAACGAAAACCTTGAACAGAAGGAACTGAGGTTGGACCCCAAACATCAGAATGAATTAATTGAAATGGCGCAGTGGCCTTGTGTTCAGACAGTGAAAAAGGTAAACGACAAGATTTAGACACTGAACAGGACTCGCAATGTAATTTTTCTGAAAAATTAAAACCTAAGGAAGATAAAATGGATTTGGTGATGGCGGATGATGGGTGCCCAAGCCGGCGATGCCAGGTTGACGAGAGAATGGCTTGACTCACAACAGACGGAGACCTGGATGGAAGAGTGTATAGCCCATGCTCACAGCGGCCCGTGTACCGCACCCGGTTCGTGGTATTGTCCACTATCTGGAAATTGGTGTCATTAAAAATGAGGGTGCAGTTATTTTCTTTAGTAAAGCGATAAACAGATAAAAGATTGGATGTGAGGGAAGGGACGTGGTGAAGGGTTGAGAGATGAAATTTACCATTTGGGGTATAGACATACCCAGAGCCGGTGTTTGTGATGGGAAGGGATTGACCATTGCCTACTGTAATAGTTTCTGAGCCATGATACGGATGAGGAGCTTGAAGTTGTGAATAATTCGACGTCACATGGGTGTTAGCACCTGTGTCTAGATACCAATCGCCAGATTGAGCGTTTGTGGACGCATGCATCGCCCTTGATCCTCCGGACTGGCTATTTACATTCTGCGAGTCATCATAACGATACCAGCAATTAGCCGCAGAATGGCCCCGTTTAGCACAAATTTGGCACGTCGGAAGATCTCGTGTGGGCATCCGCTGGTTTCCTCGTCCCTGTCCGCGGCCTGACTGGAAGCCGTCCCTCGGTGGAGGCCCGCCTCTGCCTTGCTGCCCGGTGTTTCGACGGTCACCGCCGCCGCTGCCTCGCCCTTGGTTACGGCGATCGTCACCGCGACCCCTGGCCGAGCCTCCGCTGCCAGCCGAGTAAAGAGCCGTGACGCCAGGGGTGGAACTGGCTTCTCCGAGCAGTAATTTGTGTTCCATGTCTAGATTCAATTCTTCTGCATTAAGCCATCCAGACAGTTGATTCAGAGTGATTTCGACAGGCGAGAGGCGAATATGCTGTTTGAGAGAGGAATAGCCAGCCGGAAGACCACGTATCACGGCATTCACCACGTCTCGTTCAGGAATAATCTCGTTCACAGCATCTAGGTCAGACAGAATAGAGGCCACATCATCAAGGTATTGAGTCATCGTCTTCGTTCCCTTCCGAAGAGTATGCAATTTGTCACGCAACTGAAAAATATGAGCCGTGGACACAGAGTTGTACCTTGTGGCTAGTGCGTCCCAAAGTGAAGCCGATGTGAGAAAACCCCGGGCGTGTTTGTGCACAGAGGGGCTAATAACTGCGAGAAGACAGGCTCGGATCTGAGTGTCTACGATCATCCACGGAAGGTAGTCGGGATTTGGGAGCTTGACGCCGTCCTTCTCGGCTGTCTCGGGCTGCGGCTTCTCCGCACCGTCAATCCATCCGAGCAGCAAGTTGGCTGCGAGGGCGGTGCGGACGTTAAGTGCCCAGGCCGGGTAGTTGTTGTCAGATAATTTTTCGGGGATGAGATTGTGGAGATTCCTGAGCAGTAATTTTACTCCAGACGGTAATTTTGACAGAGGATCAATAACCTTGTCCATGGCGCCGACCTACGGCGGAGGAGGGAGGCCGTGCGGCGTGGTGTAGACGGTGGCGGCGGCGCACACACGTCGGAAAAGAGGAGAGATTAGGGTTTGGGCGGAAGAAGAAACCCTAGCTTTGATACCATGATACAGATTTAATAATAATTGATCTCATTAATATTGAAGGGGTTACAGCTGTATATATAGAGAACTGAAGAATAACTAATTACAGAATAACCCAGATGTATTTAATAATTATATATGTAGTCTATTAGTTCGGCTTCGTTCTAGAAGCCTTACCTTAGTGACATTTCTGTTTTTTTTCCGTGTGTATCGGTTTGGGTGAGAGTCCTACTTGTCAAGGTTCACCACGACAAGTGTCATCATGACCTATCGATTTTTGGGTCGTGAGACCATTTCAGCTAGAAATTTCCATTTAGTACTACTATGCTCCTCCACATGAGTCTTCTCTACATCGAATTTCCAAAAGCAGTTTGTCTCTTCTAGTGATGGTATATCCCTCCTTACATGCACTTGCGACTATAGGAATCACACAATAAGAATGTTAAGTTGACAAAAACTTGCTATGAATAAAACGTTTGACCAAGAGATTTTGGTAGGAGCATTTTGAACTGACGTACAATAGTGAAACAAATTAAAATATTAGAAACTCTAGGTAGTTAATTAATTAACAAAAGCATAGAGTGTGTGATTAGTATGCAACATTTACAACTCGTCGAACATCATGGTTTTGAATCCTCGAGTTAACTTGGTGTAAAGCCCAAGTAGAAGGAAGAAATAACCACATCATGAGTCGAGCTCATGAATACAAATAATTTTTTTTCAAATAGTCTTTATTTGTGGTAGAGAATGGTTCAGGCAATAATTACACGCATAATTAACTAAGAATTCCAAGATCTTATAGCACAAAATCTTAAGCATTTATACCAAAAAGACTTGATGAATGAATATGATATAATAAATATATATTTTCACCACAAAACAGATGCAAAGTTCACTTAGAACTGAATTTTGTTTGAGAAAAAAGTCATAAGAAAACATTAACCAAATCTAGAGCAAGCTTCTTGGCATATTGCAGAATATTCAAAGCTTTCCCTTGTATCTATCTCTCCAATATGAAACTCATGCTACAAATTCATGTATTTCATGTCTATTATACGATATATTACCAATAACCTAATTTCACAAGGGAAAGGGAGATTTTAATTCTTTTCTTGCTTGTTAAAACATTTTACTTTTGAATTTATTCACGATATTTGAAGCGGAAAATTTCACATTTAGAATAGGACCATGCTTAAGAATTTTTTTTCCCCAGAAAAGGTCCCCGTTGTCGTTGATTTAAAAATTGATCTAACGAAGAAAAGATTCACCAACCTGCTCAATGTTTATAGTTTACAAAAGAAAACTAAATAAAAAAATGCACAAACCAACGTTGGTCGAAAGCTTTAATTGAAAATGGGACAAAATAACACTCTGCCCCTTCACATAAAATATATCTAAGTTCCAACATCAACAGATGCAAAATATGTTCCTAAAGTCTGAAAGTCACCAAATGCAAAACTAAATTTGGCAATCCTCTATTAGCAGTTCAACAACTTTTAGTAGCAAAAAAACTCTTCAATTTTATTCTCCAACTAATAAAATGGTTTTTTTTTTCTCTGAGTAGAACTCTCAATCCAAGTAGTTATAAGTTTCCATAGAATGTCAATTTTATGTTTCAATCACTTAACAATATAGTAAGAAACTAAACAAATCGGCAATAATAAAATCTAATTCAAATTCTAATTCACAGAAGAATTATATCAAACACCTAAAGAACAAAAACATGTGTCATGGTCCAAAACAAGGTCATGATGGCACTTATCGCGCTCCAACATTGATAAGTAAGTCAATCACCTCCAAAGAAAAGAAATACGAAATAAATAAGGCAATAAAGTAAACGAGACTTTTAGAACCAAGTCAAGTCACACAAATATATAAATAAAGGACAGAAATTCGAGCAAGATTTATAAAAACCATCTCAAAACATGATGTCATAAGTGTAGAGCATCTAATTATACAAACTGAATCTGAAGTACATTATCTGTTACTGAAAATGAAAATAAAGACATCTAGATAGATGAGAAGAGGTCTGGAGTCAACTCTCACTACTAGAAAAAATAGGAAAAGCGACCACAAAAACGATCACCTTTTCTTGTTTTTGCGACAAAAAAATCGACCACAAGGCGTGATCGAAAAAAGAGTGGTAGCTTTTTTAAAACCGACCACATGTGGTCGCTTTTTTAAAAATAAATATATATATAAAAAATTTAATATTTTTCTTTTAAAATCAGTTTTATTTTTAAACAAAAGCGACCACCAGTGGTCGCTTTTATAAATTTAATAAAAATAATTTTTTTTAAAAAAGCGACCATAAATGATCGATTTTGTATTTAAATTAATTAGTTAATTTTAACACAAGCGACCACATGTGGTTGCTTTTTTAAAATTAATTAATTAATTTTATATACAAAAGCGACCACATATGGTTGCTTTTGTAAATAGATTAATTAATTAATTTATATACAAAAGAGACCACATGTGGTTGCTTTTGTTGACCATATATGGTCGCTTTTGTATATATTAATTAATTAATTTATATAAAAGGCGACCATATGTGGTCGATTTTTTTATTTAATAATTATTTAATAAAATTATTTTTAATTAATTATAGTAAAGCGACCACATGTGGTCGATTTTTAAAAAAAAATTCCAGAATAGCAACCACATGTGGTCTGTGGTCGATTTTTTTATTTAATAATTATTTAATAAAATTATTTTTAATTAATTATAGTAAAGCGACCACATGTGGTCGATTTTAAAAAAAATTCCAGAATAGCAACCACATGTGGTCGCTTTTCTAGAAATTTTTTATAAAAGAGACCACTTGTGGTTGCTTTCTTTCTAAAATTTTCCAGAATAGCGACCACATGTGGTCGCTCCTTTTAAATTTCTCCAGAAAAGCGACCATATGTGGTCGATTTTTTGAAAATTTTCCAGAAAAGCGACCACTTGTGGTCGGTTTTTCTGGTAATTTTGTAAAAAAATAAATAATAGCATATATCTATGCTACATTCCATCAAACCTACTATATAATATAGCCCACCAATCAACATATACAATCAACCACAATAAGAATACAAACATTAAAAATTAACTTATTTATAAATTTATCAAGGTTCCAAATCCAAACTTCAAAACATACAAAAGACTAAAAACTACAACTCATCATCCGCATCCTCATTCTCAGCCTCACTCATAGGATCTAATTCCTCTTTTGTGGTATAATAATCGTCCAGTAGGATTAGGGTTTTTGCAACCCGAGCTGCACACCAGGACAAGGAGAAAGAATTTGTGTAGATTGAAGGAAAAAGTTAATCTGCTCCTGCATCATCCTCATTTGTGTTGTTGTTTCCTCTTCCTTCTTCTCCCTCTCAGTCTGTGTAGCAAGCTCTTTAGTGAGTTGAGAAACCGTATTTTTTTAGCAAATCAACAGTTTCTCTATCAAATGATGAGGGATAGGATGAATCACCGGACAAAGACCTAGTATTCTCTCTAAAGCATTTCCTGTGGTGGCCGTAGTATGCACCTCTAACTGAAGAACCCAAAGTTTTTTTCAGTACTGCTCATCTACATCTTCAGGTATTGTTTTACCCTGACTTTCAGGAGGCTGAATACTACGATACTCATTAATGAACTGCATATATTTGTCCTATATTCAAAGTAAAGCTAAAATTAATAGTAAAAAAGTATTAAACTAGTCGTTCTTGAATAATATCAACTTTGTGAAAAAAATTCATAAATACAAAATGTGATTCTTACATGGGTAGATTTTGCACGAGGCTTAACCTAGATATCTGTATCTGTTGGGTTCATTTTCTCTTTACATGGGTCTCCTCGAATACCTCATGAAAAGCTACATTCCTACCCAATTTTTTTCCTGCATATGATAAAATTATCAATATTCAAAAAATAAAAAATTAAAATAGAAACAAACAATTAAACCTGTAAAAGTTACATACTATTTTTTGCTCCACAGTAATCCAACTAACAGCTCCCGCGGTATGTAGAGAGCCACCCTTGGCCTATGCCGTAGCTTTCTTTCCTTTTTCACTCAACTTTTGGTATTCTTCGCTATTCCAATAGCGAAGATAATCTTGCCACATTCTTTCGTCTATAAAACTTGGTCTTACCCTTTTTTGTCTAGCATAATCCAACAGCCCGTTCATTCTGCATCTTGCTCTTTTATAAAAATTCTTTCGTATAGCACAGTAATCTGTTGGATCCCACCAGAAATATTTCTACAACAAAAATAAAAGTTTAATATTTAATTTTTTGTTCTAACAATGTGTTAAGTAGTCGATAAGTTAAATCTTTACCTGAAAATCTTTAAGCATTTCATTTCTATCAAATTTTGGAACCTTTTGCCAACTAGTCCAATAGCCTTTGAAGTGCCGACAAATGCATTTAGTCGTAATTTTTGCAATTCTACCATCGGGTGAAAACCTACAATACAAGATCAAACATTAATATCATAGAGCATAATATAGTAAATGAAAAATGAATAATGTTCTTATATTTAGAAATCTTACCCTGCTCTATATGGAATAATATACTGCCTTCGATGATCATCTCTATCTCCTTTCTACGAAATAAGTGTTGCTGGATGCACTAGCGTGGGTGGATCTGAAGCACTGGATGTTGTGCCTCTAAGATGAAGATTTGTCAACCCAATAGATCCAGCAGAATCACTGTGAGTACGTGGGTGACTACTAGTAAAAGGTATTGCAGACGATGGTAGATGACTATGTATGCCAGTAGTTGTTTGATAGTACTGTGATGACAGTGGAATAACGATGGGAGAAAAATAGGTCTCTGTAGAGGCATGGAGTGGAACCACATGCGTAGGAGCAGACACTGAATGATGCGGTGATCTAGAATAAGAGGGTCGTGCTGGCACGTCATCTAACCGACCCTCTGATATATGAATACCTGTCGGTTGTCTTTAAGACGGAGGTTTTTTTTTTTTTGTCTTTGTAGGATCAACTTTTTTCTTACCTTTTCCACCTTTACCTCCCATCTAAATTATGTAAAGTTAACAAGTAGTTAATCCTTACAAAATGAATATAGGAAAATGTCCCTTTTAGAATCTTATAAAAAAGAAAGATTCTAAAATGTCCCTTTTAGAATCTTATAACACATCCATTTTCAAGTCATTAGTATACATTCCAAGTGACTAATTTTAAGTTTCTAATTCACATTTCAAATCACTAAATCAGTATTAAGACAACAGTGAAATAGTTACATAACCATAGCAAGTTTAGGCTCGCTCCAACAACACGAGAAAGACAAGAATATTTCTAATACTACACAAAAGATGGAAAAGTGACAACAGTAATCTTACTAAGGATATTACATATCAATCTTAAACAAGAAACATAAAGTTAAATAGTACAGAGCATAAAGACATCGATACATAACAAATACAACCTACACAAACTAATTCTCTTCTCCCGAAGATTCTCCACTAAACCATTCACCCTCTTCAGAAGTTTCCTCAACTTCTACCCACTCAGCCTCTTCTTTTGCAATATTATCTTCTTCAAATATATTTTTTAGGTGGTTCAAACTATCCA
The DNA here is from genome assembly GCA_030864215.1 of Capsicum pubescens. NCBI lineage: Eukaryota > Viridiplantae > Streptophyta > Magnoliopsida > Solanales > Solanaceae > Capsicum > Capsicum pubescens. Next base: position 93,492,292 of record CM061543.1, read on the forward strand.
CTAAATCAATGTTCACTAACTGGTGATCAATCTACATTTTATTTTGATACGCAGTCTCTAACACATTCTCAACTTTCACCCATCCTATAGGCTTTGTTTTTATTACAGCCCACCAATCAGACTTATCTGTGCGTAACAGATAATGAGCATAGTACACTAGTTTAGCATTTTGTGCGAGAACAAAGGGATCGTAAACAGGATACGTCCTATTATGCTTAACTTCAATGATGTTATGCTCCTTAAGTACTCTGGTGCCTCTTATGCTTGTATCAAACCACTTACATCGAAAGAATACAACTTTTTTTATCAGTAAACCAATATACTCCATTTCTAAGATCTCTTGTATGATGCCAAAGTAATCAACATCATCTTCACCCTTAACCCAAACACCATTATTGTTTGTTTTCCTTGTTCTGGAGTGTTCTTCGGTGGAAAATTTAAATCTATTTATTGTGTAATAGGACATTGTATGATCTTCAACTGGTCCCAAAGAAATATCTTTCAAGAACTAATCGTATGGGGCCATATTTGGTAATTGGTCTACATAAAAATATTATATATATATATATTAGTTGAAGAATGTGTAAATGTTTAAAATTTGTTGAAATATTAGTACACTTACACACCTCATATGTAAAACATGTTGCAAAGGATGCATACACTTGATTTTGGTGGAATTGGGTCTTAAATGAACTGAAGATCCAAAATGTGAAACACAATTAGTTTCCTTAGTGAAATGAGTAAATAAATATGAAAAAAGGACAGCCCGGTGCACTAAAGCTACCGCTATGCGCGGTGTCCGAGGAAGGGCCCCACCACAAGAGTGTATCATACGCAACCTTACCTTGTATTTCTGCCAGAGGCTATTTCCAAGGCTTGAACCTGTGACCTCCTGGTCACATGGCAACAACTTTACCAGTTACTCCAAGGATCCTCTTCTAAATAAATATGATATGTTAATATTTAATATCCTTACTTTAGAAAGGGTTTAACTTCTGGGCAATTCAGCAAGACATACAAAGTTGCTTCTTTGTGCTCCATGGTAGTGAGTCGACGAAATATGGTCTTTTTTGCCTTACTACCAGATTGATTGAAAATTGATATTGGTTGCAAATGATGCTCATTCTCACCGTCCTGATGTTGATTCGGTCTGTTTCTTAAATAAGCAACTTGATCACCAAAGTAGTATGAACAAAATTGAGATGTTTCTCTTATAAGATATGCCTCAACTATAGACTTCCACCTTATATTTCTTTTTAGAACCCCTTTTCAATTTTTCAATTGTCCTGCATAATATTAAGATAAGGTGTTTACTATATAAAAATAGATATATATGACTTTGAAGAATTATTTAATAAATTAAACATGTTGTAATTGCTTACCGCTCGTCTGGATACATCCACCTAGTTTGAACTAGACCGCCTAGCCGAGCTTCGTAGATAAGGTAAATAGGAAGATGTTCCATCACATCAAAGAACTCAGGTGGAAAAATCTTCTCTAACTTCTTGGTGATAACAACAATATTACTTTCCATTCGATCCAAATTTTCTTCTTTTAATGTGGTGGAACATAAGTCTTTGAAGAACAAACTAATCTCTGTTATTGGTTTTCATATGTTTTCAGGCAAACCAATAAAAGCAATTGGAAGTAATTGTTCCATGAAAACATAACAATCATGGCTTTTCATTCCATATAAGATTCTTTGTGCCATATCAACCCTTTTTCCAAAATTTGAGGCATATCTATCATTCATCTTTAAACTTTGAACCCACTCACATATTTTTTGCTTTTGATCCAGCTTAAATGTATAACTAGCCTTACGCTTAAGAACATTGCTATTGGTCCCCTCCTACAAGTGTAATTCCCTACGCTTGCAATATTCTGGTAAATCAAGTCTAGCCTTAGGATTATCCTTTGTCTTGCCGGTAACATCCATAACCGTGTTGAACAAGTTGTCAAAATAGTTCTTCTCAGTATGCATGACATCAATATTATGTCTAAGTAAATTATCTAGCCAATATTCTAACTCTCAAAATATACTTTGCATAGTCCAATTATGTGAAACATTATATCCATCAAACTTATACATTAGTTCCTCACTAACTTTTGGAATATCCTAAACTATCTCCCAAATTTCATGACCAGATAACTTTGGAGGTGGACCATCATGTTCAGTTCTATTCTTTCTGAATGCATTCTTGTGTCTCCTAAACTCATAATTAAGTGGAAAGAAACAACGATGATAATCAAACCATGATTTTTTTCTGCCATGTCTCAATATGAAAGATTTTGTATTTTCCATACAGTATGGACAAGCCAACTTTCCAGCTATCATCCACCCAGACAACATTCCATATGCAGGGAAATCATTAATAGTCCACATTAGATATGTACACAGATTGAAATTCTATTTAAGTTAAATATCCCAAGTTTCAATCCCCTCATGCCATAAAATTTGTTAGTTCATTAATCAAAGGTTGCAAGTAGACATCTATTTCACTTTTTGGATTACGTGGACTAGGAACAACACAATTCAGAAATACATATGGACCAGTCATCAACATTTTAGGAGCAAGATTATACAAGGTGATAAATACAGGCCAACCTGAATATGGCGCAGGACCAACAAAAAAAGGTGAGAAACCATCCGCACACAATCTCAATCGAATATTTCATGGCTCGGCTGCAAAATCTGGATGAGTTGCATCAAAATGCTTCCAAGCCTCTCCATATAACACATAATACCAGTGGGCCTTCTATTTTTACGGTGCCATCTCATATGAGGAGCTGAGCTGTTTGAAGCATACAACCTCTTCAACCTTGGTATTAGAGGTAAATAATGCATTGCCTTAATAAAGATTTTATTTCCACGACAACCATGCTTATATCGAGGGTGTTGACACCTTACAGGATTCTAAGTTAGCATCTTCCTTAAAGTATAACATGTAACCATTTTCACGATAATCAATTCTAACCGATGAGAGACCTAACTTTGACACCATTATTTTTTCCTTATAGAAAGAATCAGGAACCTCTAAAGAGGGGTCAACTAACTGTTTAATAAGGTCTATCATTGAGTCCATTCCTCCTTCAGCAATATTCCAATAATATTTAATACTTAATAATCTAACAGCAACAGACAATCGAGAGTGAGAACACCCGTCAAACAAAGGATTACTAGCAGCATGCAATTGTTCATAAAAATGGTGCACTTCTCTATTGAAAACATCTTCGACATTTCCCCTAAATTTTCCCCCGTGTTGCATCCCAAAAGCATCATTCACCATTTTTGTCATCCTAGTATCTTGATAGTTATTATGCCCTGCAGACCTACTACTTTCACCACCAACAAAGTTATTTTGCTCAACATCACCATGACTAGTATGCAATCTTAAAAAGTCCTCATGAAACCCTTTTCTATAAAGATGCTCCTTCACAACTTCTTCTTTTAGAATGCTTAAACCATCACATTTAACATAAGGACAACAAATTTCCCTAAAAATGACCAATCATCAAGTGTCTTGGCATGTTCACTAAATCGATTTTACACCTTCAGCAAATTCTACCCTAAGACCCATTATATTATCATTATTTCGTTGATATATCCAGCTATAATCAGGTTCCATCTACACAATTAATCACATTTAAATAATTAGTTCAAGTCACAAAAGTTAAAATTTAAAGTACCTACACTTAAATATTTTTAAGTCACTAATTCACTTCACAAGTGATCACACTTTACCAAATTCAAAACAAAAGTTTACATTTTAATTACCCACGCTTAAACATTTTCAAGTCACTAATTCACTTCACAAGTTACCAAACTAAACTAAATTCAAAAATGAAAAGTTCACATTTCAACTACCTACAGTTAAACATTTTCAAGTCACTAATTCACTTCACAAGTTACAAAACTAAACTAAATTCAAAACAAAAGTTCACATTTAAAGTACCTACACTTAAACATCTTCAAGTCACTAATTCACTTCACAAGTGACCACACTTTACTAAATTCAACACACAAATTCACATTTCAAGTACCTACACTTAAATATTTTCAAGTTATTAATTCATTTCTGAAGTGACCATGTACTTTACTAAATTCAAAACAAAAGTTCACATTTCAAGTACCTACACTTAAACATTTTCAAGTCTCTACACTTCACAAGTGACCATGTACCATACTAAATTCAAAACAAAAGTTCACCTTTCAAGTACCTACACTTAAACATTTCAAGTCACTAATTCACTTCACAAGTTACCAAACTAAACTAAATTCAAAGTGAAAAGCTCACATTTCAAGTACCTACACTTAAACATTTTCAACTCACTAATTCACTTCACAAGTTACCAAACTAAACTAAATTCAAAACAAAAGTTCACATTTAAAGTACCTACACTTAAACATTTTCAAGTCGCTAATTCACTTCACAAGTGACCACACTTTACTAAATTAAAAACACAAATTCACATTTCAAGTACCTACACTTCAACATTTTCAAGTCATTAATTCACTTCTCAAGTGACTATGTACTTTACTAAATTCAAAACAAAAGTTTACCTTTCAAGTACCTACACTTAAACATTTTTAAGTCGCTAATTCACTTCTCTAGTGACCATGTACCTTACTAAATTCAAAATAAAAGTTCACCTTTCAAGTACCTACACTAAAATATTTCAAGTCACTAATTCACTTTACAAGTTACCAAACTAAACTAAATTCAAAATACAAGTTCACATTTCAAGTACCTACACTTAAACAAATCGAAGTCACTAATTCACTTCTCAAGTGACCATGTACCTTACTAAATTCAAAATAAAAGTTCACCTTTCAAGTACCTACACTTAAACATTTTCAAGTCACTAATTCACTTCACAAGTTACCAAACTAAACTAAATTCAAAACAGAAGTTCACATTTCAAGTACCTACACTTAAACAAATTGAAGTCACTAATTCACTTCTCAAGTGACCATGTACCTTATTAAATTCAAAACAAAAGTTCACCTTTCAAGTACCTACACTTAAACATTTTAAAGTCGCTAATTCACTTCTCAAGTGACCATGTACCTTACTAAATTCAAAAAAAAAAGTTCACCTTTCAAGTACCTACATTTAAATATTTCAAATCATTAATTATTTCACAAGTTACCTAACTAAACTAAATTCAAAACACAAGTTCACATTTCAAGTACCTACACTTAAAAAAATCAAAGTCACTAATTCACTTCTCAAGTGACGATGTATCTTACTAAATTCAAAACAAAAGTTCATCTTTCAAGTACCTACACTTAAACATTTTCAAGTCGCTAATTCAATTCTCAAGTGACCATGTACCTTACTAAATTCAAAACAAAAGTTCACCTTTCAAGTACCTACACTTAAACATTTCAATTCACTAATTCACTTCACAAGTTACCAAACTAAACTAAATTCAAAACACAAGTTCACATTTCAAGAACCTACACTTAAGCATTTTCAAGTTACTAATTCACATCTCAAGTGACCACACTTACTAAATTCAAAACAAAAGTTCACCTTTCAAGTACCTAGATTCAAAACACAAGGCACTAATTCATAATTAAAGTAACTACACCTAAATATTTCAAGTCACTAATTCACTTCACAAGTTAACAAGCTTAACTAAATTCAAAACCAAACTTCACATTTCAAGTACCTACACTTAAATATTTTCAAGTCATTAATTCATTTCTCAAGTGACCATACTTTACCAAATTCAAAACAAAAGTTCACATTTCAAGTACCTACACTTAAATATTTTCAAGTTATTAATTCACTTCTCAAGTGACCACACTTTACCAAATTCAAAATAAAAGTTCACAGTTTAAGTACCTACACTTAAATATTTTTAAGTCATTGATTCACTTCTCAAGTGACCACACTTTACCAAATTCAAAATAAAAATTCACATTTCATGTACCTACACTTAAACATTTTCAAGTCACTAATTCACCTCTCAAGTGACCACACTTTACTAAATTCAAAACAAAAGTTCACCTTTCAAGTACCTAGATTCAAAACACAAGTCACTAATTCATAATTCAAGTAACTACACCTAAACATTTCGAGTAACTAGTTTACATTTCAAAACATTATTCTTAATCAATTTCAACTAACTAGTTTACATTTAAATTACATAGACTTAACCATTTTCAAAACGCAAGTTCGCATACTTAAATAAAAGGTCACCTTTCAAATAACTAAGTTCAAAACACAAGTCACCAATTCACTTCTTGAGTGACTACACTTGATCATTATCAAATCACTAATACACTTCTCAAGTGACCACACTTAACTAAATTCAAAACACAAGTTCACGTTTCAAGTAACTAAATTCAAACATTTTCAAGTCACTAATTCACTCCTCAAGTGACCACACTTAACTAAATTCAAAATAAAAGTTCACCTTTGTCACGACCCGAGCTGGGGTCCTAACCGTAACGAGCATCCCGAACCATGAAGGCCCGGGTGCTCCTTTCTTTCTGGCAATCATGCACAACATTCATACAATATAAAGAATTTGCGAAAAAGTATACAAAACAGAACCATGGTCAATCTCATAACACTTGAACCATTTGGAAAGAAATTCTTAATATTCAAAACATATGACACCCGTCTACGAAATCTCTAACATTACAAGATCCAATATATGTCTAAAATAAACCTAGGACAAGGCCCCCAGTTAGACCATAAATCAAATAAATGAAAATATTTATATAAGCCCGGCCTTTCGGAATAGAGAAGGCTCACCAACAACGAATCTCGGTAACACCAATCTACTGCTTAGCTGGACCCCGGGACTGTGCCTTAGATCCTAAAATATAGGGGTTAATACGGATGTACTGGTTTGTAGAGCAATCTAAAATAATGTACTTTTATATATAACATAAGTGAGAGCATTTCATAAAACATTATGCATGAAATAATTTAAAACGCATGGGCAACTTCAAATGATCATTCAAATAATTCTGTAGATACAATATCATTCATTATTTTACTTCTGAGCTAGGTGGTACACCCTACAATTCTACGGTCCACAGGCTATATAAAATTCACCCATGACTCGACGGCCAAGCCTCTAACCTAAGTTTGCCACAAAGGTTGGAGTTTCTGTTCTGATATGCCACAGGGCACTAAGCCAGTATATAATCCCTCTTTTGGAACATAATAAACCTGTATCAACAAAACATAATTTCGGACAATGAGTTTTCTGAACTCGTGCCTTTTTCGGGTAACCACCTAACTCTCTTTAAGCCTAATTTAACCTTTTATAAACATGCATTGTTCTAAGCTCAAAATCTAAAAATTTGAATGAAAATCTGCATTCTGTTCTATTTTGTGTTACCATGGCATTATCTGTATTGGTATTGTCATACCAAGACTTGCAAGTCATATTTCTCAGTCATACATTGTCAAATTACAACTCTTTTCAAGCAAAACAATGTTTAAACCACCAAATCAATCAAACAATGCAAGGGAGTTCTTGTTTTGAAAACATATTTCAAACCATGCAGAGATTCTCTCTTTTCAACATTTCATCAAACATGTGGTGGTCAAGTATTTTGTGACAAACCATGAAACTCTTTAAGATCATCACTTCTCCTTTATATAAACAAAAAACACCCTCTCTTCAATTCATAATTTAGCTCAAGTGTTAAACAACGGTAAAGATATTTGTAACATGTTTCTCAGTATGAAATTGAATAATTCATAACATATAAAAACAAGAAAATTTATAACAAGAGAGGGATTATAATTCTTCTTGCTCTCAATTCAAATCCCAAACATCAAACCACATGCATACATACATACATATATATATATATATATGTATATATATATATATATATATATATATATACACACACACACATAGGTGTAAAGCCTCAAGACCAAAACATTATTGTCAAGAAGGATTCACAATGCATAATTATAAATGTACATTCAAAACCCTTTTGTAAATTCATGATTTCTCAACATTTAAACATAATTAAAATGATTTCACTATGCCCATATAGTTTAGGAAAACCCCACGTACCTTATGTTATTTAGTTTGAGGATTGGAACTCAAATCTTGACCCTTTTTCTTGAAAACTTAAACTTCGAGGAAAACACTAGTTTGATCTTGTTTTTTTAGAGTGGAGAGCATTTGAGATATTGTAAAATCGATAAAAGTTGATTAATAACGCTTAACATTATCTCCCCATTGGGATCATTCTCCCTCAAATAATGGGAAGGATTTTGTTGAAGCTATAGAAGTATGGAATCAGGGATGTAATCTCACATTAGAAATTTTAATTTCCACAACGAAACATACATAGGCATTCAAGAAGGTCTTCATGGCATCACCAGGTAAATTGTGTAAGCACAAATCATGAGATAACGAGACTTGACAAAGACATGGTCTTGGCATGTGTTCTATGGCACATGATCATAATATTTTAAGGCATAAATTTTCCTAAGAACCCTCGGCCTGATTGATATTGGTACAATACATGATACGAGATTCCTGCAGGACATAAGAATAGATTAGAAACATTCTCTACCTCAAATGATATGTCTAATAGCCTTTAAAATTTTTTGCAATGCTTCTCCACTATGCTTTCAGCTATGGCTATCACATTTCAATATCTAAATCTTATAATTCTTCCACTATATACATAGCCGCTAGAGCTTGAGTCTAACTACATCGAACTTACATGTTGAAGCATAACCCAGTGTAAAAAGATTTTAGCTTAAGCTATGGGACCCTATACTCTACATCCCTTTTAGAACATTACTTCACCTTATCTCTATCATCAAACACACTCGAGTTTTAAATCAAGGAGCACCAACCATATAACATATTGGTTTTCGTTTTCATCAATCACAACATTCAAGCCTATCATTACTACACTCACTTCATGGATCTCCCCACTAAGACCAACAAATTCAATCACTCATAAAGATTTTCGCCACACATCTCTTCCCTAACTATTCAACGTAACGAAAGTTCATCTCTTTCTTTCCCCTTTCACCTATGAACTTAGTTCAAGAAATCACATTAAAATTTTCACCTCCAAGAACATCTACTACCCCTACCTAAATATTACTACGCTTTTACAACCACCATCCTAATAACATACAGAGGGTCATTGAGAGACCCGAGCATAAGCATCATAAAAGAGAGTGGCACTATTCAATTATAACATATACTTATTGCACTACTCAAGGTGAGACATGAGTTGAATATACGATACAATCACAAAGTGTTTCATCCATCAAGTGTCTGGATCATAAGTAAAGATTCGTTCTGGCATAAGCTCAACATAGCACGTGTTCTTAGGACAGACTACAGTGAGAAACATGAGCGTTTACATCATGATTCATATAACATAAGTTCGGAATTCATAAAGTCAATGATTAAGACAAAGATTGATGCTTGAAGCTATTGCTTCTACTTTTCAAAGCTGAGATAGTCATGAGTTTGCATGCACCTTATCACCTTGAGCTAGACTGGACATAAAATGGATCGGTAACACATAGGAAGCATAGTTTCTTAGAACCAAGCATTATGTGAGACATAGCCTTTTTATGGATCATGAACAATATAACATAGATTTTGGAGTACTGAGGGACATTATTGCTTCTAGTTTGGAGGTCGGGACATGAACATATGTCGATAGAGTACACGAACCATAGGCATAGGAATGACTTGAATACATGACGTAGGACATTAGTAGAATGACCTCTTAAATTGAAGTAGGAGGAGTTTGCTTGAATAGAAATAGATTTATCATGATTCTTTCTTGAACTTGACACCACAAGGAAATTTGGGAACAACTATAATCCGTTATCCCCCCCTTAGATTAAATTCACAATCCTAAACTTAAGGACATATCATCTCATTAAATCTAAAAGCACAACACTCAACACAATGGGGTATCACCATCACATAAATGATAAACTTTCCCTTTTTAACTATTCTCTAAAGGCATTGCTTTGTAAGAACGCTACTCTTAATTTTCACTATCCTCTATCATCATCAACCTACAACTCACAGTCTCATGAGCATACACCTTCTCCTCCCTCCTCATCACATAAAAAAACACTTTCCACTACTTAACACTCTAACATTAGACCGTTATTCAAATAACTTACATCATGATAAATATATTTTTTTGACTATACCAAAAGTACATACTGCCTACTTGTATTTCCTTAGTTTAACTATAAAGAATATCATATAACAATTCCTCGGACTTCTCCATACTACAAATTAAAGAATGTGAACTAGGTACACATAACACTTATACATGTAAAACCTTATCTAACAACATGCTACCTGGGGGTTCAATTTATTCTTATATACTCACGCTCTTATCCACTTAATGATTCAACCACAATTCATCATTTTAACACTAGTGCTCATGTACACATATACCTCACGATTACCACTTAAACTTTTCATACATTATCAACCTAGGCTCCTTCACAAATTATATCAAGTCCTACTAATTCTTTCCCACAAAACATACATGATTAATCTTAAGCTACTATTCCCATCACCAGAATCCACATCTAAAGTTCAAGCCTATTGTCTAACACCAATCATGTAACACCGATGAAGCATGTCACATATTATACTAGTCCATCAAATAGAAATATCAACCTAAGTCTCTTACTTCACTTAACTATGACCCATAAGTTCATACTCTCCACGACATTACTACAACACCTCTAAATTTACTACATACCTTTTCACACATAGTACTAGTTTACAACAACTGGAGAAAAGACAATCAAGGGGGAAAACTCATATAATAGGTATAGTCGATCTTAATTTTATATTATAATCCATTACGATCATATCAACATATTCCACTCCCTCACATCATATGTACTTACCGAAGCATACATCACCACTACCTTCAAAATTTTATTTACAACAATGACTTTCTACCTATAACTTATTGACTAATCTACCCCTTTCCATTCACAGCCTATGAACGATTTCTACAACCACTATAACTATCCATTCTGAGATCCTTCCCTATTGTGAATAAATAATAATCATATCTTCTTACTTCCTTCACAGACTACCATACAATCTACAGATATAGCTACTACATTAGTCTATCACTATAAAATGGCAAACAATCCCTCAATCAATGGTCATATAACTAAAACTATTTATTTACACAAAAATTACCCTCACTTTAGCTTCTAACCTTGTGACTTCATATCACCAACTTCTTTGCCTATCTCACTACTAATAGGTCATGACACTTTAATATATACTGCTACTCATATAGAAATATAGTTCCAATATTCTTCTACACATCATTACCCTTATACATGAAATCTGCAATAAGAATTTTGAAAGGGGACTGAATACACTTCGTACCTCAGGCTGAAAAGTATGATTTCATCAGGATAAAGGTATACACTCGAATCAATACACCTTGAAGCACTAATGGACTCCTTTCAAGTCCTTGTGCTATATCATAACTTTATAAATAACTCAATCAGAGAGAACCACCTCGTTGGGGTAGCTAGACTCTTAGACTTGTATCGCCTCGACAATGAGGCATAGCCCATGAAATTAGAATAAGGAAGGAATTTAGATAACTTTCTTATGGACGATGCTATAGCATGTACTAGAGTATGAAAGAATAAGAAACAACTCTTAAATACCTAGTATCCTCCTAATTATAAGTGTGGTACACAACACACCCATAAGTAAGACTCTATTAGACATAATTTCGCAGATACCCTGGGACCATGAACCTATCTCTAATACTAAATTTATCATGACCCGAGCCAGGGCCCTGGACATAACGAGCATCTTGAACCATGAAGGCCCGGGCACCCCTTTCTTTCTGGCAATCATGCACAACATTCATACAATATAAAGAATTTATGGAAAAACATACAAAATGGAACCATGGTCAATCTCATGACACTTGAACCATTTGGAAATAAATTCTTAATATTCAAAAATATGACACCCGTCTGCGAAATATCTAACCTTATAAGATCCAATATATGTCAAAAACAAATCTGGGATAAGGCCCCCAGTCAGACCATGAATCAAACAAATGACAATGTTTATATAATCTCGGCCTTTCAAAATAGAGAAGGCTCACCAACAATGAATCTTGGTAACACCAATCTACTACTTAGATGGACCTTGAGACTGTGCCTCAGATCCTGAAATATAGGGGTCAATACGTATGTACTGGTACGCATAACAATCCAAAATAATGTACTTTTATATATAAAATAAGTGAGAGCATTTCATAAAACGTTATAAATGAAATAATTTAAAACACATGGGCAACTTGAAATAATCATTCAAACAATTCTGTAGATGCAATACCATTCTTTATTTTAATTCTAAGTTAGGTGGAACATCCTACAATTCTACAGTCCATGGGCTATATGGAATCCTCCCTTGACTCGGCGGCCAAGCCCTCAACCCAAGTTTGCCACAAAGATTGGAGTTTATGTTCTGATACACCACAGGACACTAGGCCAGCGTATAATCTCTCTTTGGAAACATAATAAACCCGTATCGGCAAAACACGTTTTTGGGCAATGAGTTTTCTGAACTCGTGCCTTCTTCGGGTAACTACCTAACTCTGTTTAAGCCCAATTTTAACCTTTTCTAAACATGCATTGTTCTAAGCTCAAAATCTGAAAATTTGCATTATGTTTTGTTCTGTGTTACCATGGCATTATCTGTATTGGTATCATCATACCAAGACTTGCAAGTAATTTTTCTCAGCCACACATTGTCAAATTACAACTCTTTTCAAGCAAAGCAATGTTTAGACCACCAAATCAATCAAACAATGCAAGAGAGTTCTTATTTTCAAAACATATTTCAAACTATGAAGAGATTCTCTCTTTTTAACATTTCATCAAACATGTGGTGGTCAAGTAATTTGTGACAAACCATGCAACTCTTTAAAATCATCACTTTTCCTTTATATAAACAAGAAATACCCTTTCTTCAATTCATAATTAAGATCCAGTCTTAAACAACGGTAAAGACATTTGTAACATGCTTCTTAGTATGAAATTGAATAATTCATAACATATAAAAACAAGGAAATTTCTAACTTAGAGGAAAACCCTAGTTTGATCTTATTTTGAGAGTGAAGAGGATTTGAGATATTGTAAAACCGATAAAAGTTGATTAATAACGCTTAAGGTCCAATTTAATTGGTGGGAAAGGTTTTTGGAGTGAGGAAAACACCAAAATACCCCTAATGAAACCAAAGAAGTCGCAGAATTCCATAAGTTGACGACCAAGGTTGATGGCCCGTCACTCAGGTGATGGCTCGTCACCTAGGTCGTCACTTTTGGGCTAGATTTTACCACTTACTGCCCTAGGCTGATGACTAGGGCTGATGGGCCGTCACTTAGTTGACGGCTCGTCAACTTGGTCGTCACCTAGTTGACAAGTCGTCAGCTTCATCATCATTTTTTGGCAGTCAGACACTCCAAAGTAAAACAAGAATAACTTTCTACTCCAATATCGGATTAAGGTGAAACCAATTGCATTGGAAAAAAGACTCAAAGATATTTCTTTTGGTATATGGTAGTCCCTCTAACTCTTTATATACATAAAGTTATGGTCTATAGAAGTTGATCCAAGTTTTGACGTTCACTAAAGCTTAATCGATAGAAGCATTCTCAACTCGTCTTTGAGTTAGGAGATATTGGTGACCTCAATTCATATTCAAAGGTATCCCTACACTATAGAATTGATCATCACACATATATTAACAAGGAAATAATTGGATTAGGGTCCATAATGACTGTTTGAATTCTAGCTCAAAAAATATGGGGTGTTACGACCTTTCAACTAACCACACTCAAAACATTTTCAAGTCACTACTTCACTTCTCAAGTGACCACACTTAAATAAATTCAAAACGCAACAAGTTTAATAAAGAAAATAAGTACAGGCATCGCATGTCCCTCTCACAACATATAATCTCACAAAACCGATGACTTTCAAAGCCCTCTACAACAAATAATCCCACCTTAACACTATATTTAAAGACTTCATTATAAGAAAATAGAGAGAAATCAACTTACCTTTGCTTGGCATAAGTTTAAGAGAAAGAGACAAGCGGTCACCAAAGAATAGCTATGTAATCCTTTTCCGTAATTCGAGTTTTGGTCAAAAATCTGCCACATTGACAATACCTAATTAATTATTTGAATTTCAAAATTGGACAACTTGCAGTAGTTGAATTTCAAAATTGGACAATATCTAATCAACAAATCCAGGAAAATGACAAAAAATCAACCAAAAATTGAACTAATCCAATGATAGATCAAGAACCCTAAACCCAATTGCAGTAAATCCAAGAAAATGACTAAAAAAATACCAGTGAGACGCATGAGCTGTGAGAGGTCTCCGATGACTGAGCTATGAGCTATGAAAGGTCACCGGTTCTTGGGTTCTTGGGATACGCCAGCTGAGACAAGCTATCGTTGCTGAGTTGCTATCATTATTGTCGTCGCCGGTGAGTTGCTATCGTCGCCGGTGAGTTACTGCCATCGCCGAAGGTCGGTGAGCTGAGGTCGGGTAGGTAAGGGTTTGATTTTGTTGAAATGAAGGTAAGGGTAATGGAAAAGAGGGTATTTTGATGGGTTGGGTTGGGTCAATAAATGGGTATTAAAAAAAAATTCGACAAAATCAATTATAAGTACTCGATTTATTTTAAAAAAAAATAATACAAAAAAATGATCACTTGTGGTCTATTTTTATAAAAAAAATTAAAATTTTAATAAATTGTATAATATTTATAATAACATCCAAATAATTTTATGCAATATATATATAAATCGGATAATTAGTTATTTATCATCACATTAACATGAGTAGTATATTTCCTCAGTCGTATAATAATATCAATGCATTTCATAAATTAGGATGATTTTTTGGTTAATTAGCTTTTAAATACGATATTATATATATACCTCATAATATAGAGTATTAATCAGATAAATTATCGATTAATTAGCTTACGTTATTACAACTTCAACAATATATCCTTATCTACATTGACAGAAGTAGTATATATATTTCCTCAATAGTATGATATCAACGTATTATTCAAAATATTTGATATATAGATTCAGTTATCTCGCTTTTGATTACTGCATACGTCATTACACGAGATATACAAATATATACATATATTCGATTGACTATCAGCTTCCAAATACGTACTATATACATCATATACACAATTTTATTACCCTATTATAATATACAATATATTTCACATATACTCAGATGAACTATCAATTGGTTTATCTTATGTTATTATACCTTCACTACATAATATATATATACTCTATATATACCTATACATACACACATATACCTATACACACACACACACATATACACTCTCGACTATCAAGGTCTAAATATGTACTATACATCACATACGTACACGAGTATATTACTCCGTAGTATAATGCAATGTATTTTATATACATTCTTTGATGAGTTACCGATTAATTTGATTAGCTTACATTAATATAACTTCAATCGTTTCAAATCAAGGTATTCAATATGTTTGGATAGATTCTGCTAGTTTTTTACTACATCGTTCATCGATCACTGCATCATATATATATATATATATATATACATATATATATATACATATATATATATATACATATATTACTCTTAATAATAAGCGGCAATAAGCAGGCACCTCTTCGACATGCCTGCTTATGCTGCTTCAAACGTTATTTTATGATATCACCCCTAATTAATTATTATAAGTCACCTAAGTACAAAATAATTAATAATATTTAATAAAAATAATAACTTTGAATATAAAATAATATATTAATTGTTGATGTTTATTTTTACTTGATGTCTTATGTGAGACCTATTTAAATTTTTTCACAAGTATTTTTTTATAGTAATTTCATTATATCACTGTTATAGATCATTTAAGACATGTCTGCTTCGTAGTTTTAATCGTGATTTTATCATATCACCTGTAATTAATTTTGAAAAAAAATAACTGGCATTAAGCAGGCACCTCTTCGACATGCCTGCTTATGTTGCCTACTTCAGCTGCTTCAAGCGTTATTTTACGATATCACCCCTAATTAATTATTATAAGTCACCTAAGTACAAAATAATTAATAATATTTAATAAAAATAATAACTTTGAATATAAAATGATAAATTAATTATTGACGTTTATTTTTACTTGATGTCTTATATGAGACCGATTTAAATTTTTTCACAAGTATTTTTTATAGTAATTTCATTATATCATTGTTATAGGTCATTTTAAACATGTCTGCTTCGTTGTTTTAATCGTGATTTTATCATATCACCTGTAATTAATTTTGAAAAAAAGATAAATAGAAATAAAATAATAAATTAACTCTTGATATTTTGTACTACATTCTTCAGCTGCTTTAATCGTAATTTTACTATATCGCCCCTAATTTATTATTATAAGCCATTTAATGATAAATTAACTCTCAATGTTTTAAATTAATTAGATGTCTTATATGGGATTCATTCAAGAAAATTTCACATGTATTTTTATAATAATTTTGTTTTATCACTTCTAATTAGTTGTTACAAGTTATTTAAGATATATTTGCTTCATTGTTTCAATCGTGATTTTATTAGATCACCCTAATTAATTTTTATGGTCATCTAAGCATAAAAAAATTAATAATATTTCATAAAAAAAAAAAAAAAAACACATTATGATATGTCAACATAAAATATTTATTTGACTATCAAAATTATATTAGTGCCACAGAAATTACGATGGGACAGAGGAAGAAATAACTTATTGAAAAATTATGCTAAAAGCGTTATAAATCACATATTTAGCAACTTAAAAATACAAAATATATAAAATATTCGATTGACTCTCGAACTTATATCAGTGTCACTTAAATTGGAATAGAATAAAAAGTATTATAAATCACAATAACTAAAAAGTTAAATTATTTTAATGATTGATTATCTAAATTATATTTGTGTCACATAAATTAAGACAAAAAATAATATATATTGGGTCCGTGCTCTTACTTATAAATGGCAATATGCAGGTACCTCTTTGACGTGCCTGTTTGTGCTGCCTGCTTCAGCTGCTTCAATCGTTATTTTACTATATCATCTCTAATTAATCATTATAAGTCATTTAAGTACAAAATAATTAATAATATTTAATTAATATAATAAAATGAATGTAAATTGATAAATTAATTGTTGACATTTTATTTCTACTTGATGCCTTAAATGAGACCTATTTAAATTTTCTATTTAAATTTTTTCACAAGTATTTTTTATAGTAATTTTATTATATCATTATTATAGGTCATTTAAGACATGTCTGCATCGTTGTTTAAATTGTGATTTTATCATATCACCCGTAATTAATTTTGAAAAAAAAGATAAAATAGAAAGAAAATAATAAATTAACTCTTGATGTTTTGTACTACCTTCTTCAGCTGCTTTAATCGTAATTTTACTATATCACCTCTAATTAATTATTATAAGTCATTTAAGTATTAACAAATTAATAATATTTAATAAAAAGATAAAATAAATATAAAATGATAAATTAACTCTCGATGTTTTAAATTAATTAGATGTCTTA